>WBMV01007953.1:507132-549303 GCA_013396655.1 Campylorhamphus procurvoides
CGGACCGGCCGTGGCGGTAGCGGGGCGGCCCACGGCGGGGCGCCCGGGGAGGGGGACAGGAGCTGGGGCTGGGGCTGGGTGTGCGACTCGGCGGGCAGGCGGGGCCGTGTGACAGCCCTCCCGGCGGGGCCGGGGCGCAGTGAGGCGCTGCCGGGGTGGGACAGCCACGAGCAGTCGGTGCCCGGGCAGGGGAGGCACACGGCGCTGCCCCGGCATCCCGGCGCTGAAAGCGCTCATCGGGGTGTCCCACCATCTCCCTCTCGCTGGCACAGAGCAGGGACTGCTGCCGACTCCCGCGGGCAGCGCTGGATCTGGGCACGGCCACTGTCACTCCGGGCATCCCTCAAGCTCGTTCCCCCCGTGGTCTCAGTTGCAGGTACCGATTTCCCCAAATGCGGCTCAGTATACAGAGCTTTCCTACATCAGGAGCCTGGCGACTGCATTCTTTACAGTGATATTTATTGTATCGTATTACCATACGATATCTCTAAAGTTTTGTGTTACCCATTTTCAATCCTCAGCCTTATATTTAAGACGCCGAGTACTCGGGACAGGAGAGCGCATCCTACCTACCAAATCTTCTTGTAGGTGGCTGGTTTCAGCTACAGGAAATACAGCGCCTAGTCCTGACTTCGTGGTTTTCATTCACAGAGCTGGCGGGCTTTCATAAATGCAGATGCTCAATATCGATGCTCAATATCGATACAAACAACAACAACAAAAAATAGGAACAATCGTTTCACAATAGGAGACCTTGACCTAGGTATTCGGTTTCAAATCTTTAGGTAACATTTGAGAATGATGGGAAACCATACAAAGTTCTAGAAGTGCATTTGAAATACAATCTCTTCCTAATTTTTTTTTTCTAAAAAACTCACTCCATACGTTCTAGAAAAAAATACAACTAAAAACATACTTTTTCAGTGTCAGATCGCATTGCTCAGAAGAACTGACTTTCGGTGTCTGTCAGGAATACACATAAAGAAAAAGCATAATGTGTAGTTGCTCCAGGACAAAACCAACCATTTAATTTTATGTATCTCTGGTAATTATTTTTTTTATTAACACATGGAATTATGCAAACATAAATAATAAACATCATGAAGTCACATCAGTGAGGTATTCATTTTAATCTATATTTTTCGCAACCATGCATGGAGCAGTAGAAAGACCAACACATAAAAAGACATGAAAGAAGAAACACTGACATTTAGTAAAGGTGAATTATTCTTTCAACTTATCTCAGTAAAAAATCAAATCTCGACTCTTTTATGTTGCTTTACATACGTTTCTCAGAACTACAGCATTAATGAAAGCTCTTTCAACATTAAACTGAGAAACTTGCCTACAGTGTATTTACACGATCTGTATATAAATATACCATTCCTTCTCAGGTTTTCCAGTATAATAAAATAAATTGATGCATATTCAAGCTACTGCAGTAAATACTCCTCTGTCTTTTTTCAGACAACACTATCTAAAGAATTAGACTAAGTGGGGGAAAACTGATGGGTTAACATTGTAGTCTTATTGGCCCCACTACTTTTTCTCGAGGTGTTGCAATTGTTTTCAACCCTCCATGGTTCATAGAGTACAACTTCACAGAAAGGATGAGAAAAAATTGTTTAAAAGTATTAAATTATTTTTTCTAAAGACTTATGGGGCGTGGAGGAAAAATTAAAATATTAACGAAAGGATGTAGGTCTTTGATTCTGTTCAAATATTGTTTTATAATACACTCTAATTTTACTTGATACTTCCTTTTCCTTGGTTTTCAATAGTCTGCATCTTCTTATTGACACTTTGGGGTTTTTTCTTGCAATCATTTACTGCAAAGCCTCAATTATTTAGGCTGGAATCTCATTCACCTACTTTAGATACCTCACTGTGATGTTATTACCTCAATGAAATTTTAAGTGTCTTAGCCCTGGAGGGGACAAAAGGAGCAATCTAATTCCTCAGCTTTGGTTATGGGCACAGGACAGAAGGAGTGGCACTTCTGAAGACTTGCAGAAAATGACAGCTTTCTTTGAGGTTTAGAGTGTCTCCTTTCCACTGGTTGCAAGTGAACTCACAGAGCCAGTGGACAAAGCCAGCCTGCAGCTAGTGCAGTGATATCCTCTTGGAAACTCCTCAGAAATACTCCTAACACTCCATCGACATATGATCCAGCCTCTCTGTCCCTCCTGCAGGACTGACATTAATGAGATCACAGTGCTTCCACCCACATTTTGCATAAAGATGCAAAAACCTGTAAGAAAGGAAGTGGGTGATGTTTCTAGACTCTAATTAAACCCTGAGATCAAACTTCCCAGCAGAGTGGCATAATGAGCAACCATCGGGTATTATGGAAGCTGAGACTCTGCAGAGCCAGGAACACGTGAGGCATGGGGCAACATCAGAGAAGACAAAAGCAAACCTAAGGTTAACCTAGCAGTTCAGATGCTCTCTGGCCCAGAGTGGAGGATTATGAGGTTATGCCTTTTTTTTTCTTGTCTCCTGTGTGACACAACTTTTCTAGGTATGTGAGTTTGCCCCCCTTGGTTTTTCTTCTCTTGAGATGAGAACTGAAGCCAACAAGTCCTCATATCCATCACACAGTGGTTCAAATTCAGTAGGAGAGGTTGATGCTTTATGCCCAAGCGTGGCATCATAGTTGGGGCAGTCTCATAGGATGTCAGCAGTGACACATCAGTCCCTTTCAAATGGTAAAATATACACTTGCACTCCTGTGCTTGGCTAAAGACATGCTCTCAACCTTATACACGTATGTCGAAGCTGATGGCCCATGTCAGAAGAAGCCAGACACAATTCTGACTGCTGCTAATTTTTCAGACTTCTAAAAAGGATTTAAATGCCTGTCTTCCTAAGCTGGATTGTACTGGGACTTGAGGCAAAAGATAAGTGCCTATCTTCCCAGAACAGGATCTCCTTAACATGTGTGGGTGAATATAGTTAAATGCCCAAAGAGCTTTCAGGTTCAATAGGGAGTTGCTCACAATAATAGGCAGTGCTGAGAAACAGTAATTTGGGATTGCATCTGGAATCCATGTAAGGGTTTTGAGCGCCTGCAGACAATCTTGACAGACTGTATATGCTTTTCTTTTCTTCCTCTATGCTAAAGAAGAGTAATTTTAGGTACCCTCAAACTAAGTATCATCTTAACTAATACTGGACACTTGAGCATAGGAGGACTATATGGAGCAGTAAGCTCTTTGGCAGTCTCTGTAGTAGCTTGGGGAAGGTCAGTTACTCGGAAGGGGAAAGCTTTGCCAAGGGAAGAGGGGTGTCCGCAAGCTACACAGTAGAAACTCCTGGGACCTGAGAGCAGGCTCCTCTGCTGTGGACAATCATTTGATAGGACACATTTATTTTTATTTAGTAACGCTGGGGAAGATAGATAGTAGACATTATAAGACTGATCTTCAGTGTAACAGAGCTAGTACTACAGCTTTTGCCTGTAAAGAGGGATGACTTTTGATCCTTCTCAGTCTTTTTCAGATATTTCACTTTTCAAGAAAATGGTCTCACTGTGAAACACTGACCTTTAATGGTGTGGTTATAGTCATAAGGATGTGAAGCCCAGGAACACAGTAAAGCAAAGAAATCTAAGGGGGTTTAGCCTAGCATTTAAGTTCAGGGGAATGAGGCAACAGTGTTCCAATCCATATTCCCTGAAGAGCCTATGCTTTTTAGACTAGAGAAGAACAAGACAAAATATGGCTAATAAATGCAAATAGAGTCTGGGAATAAGGATAACTTCCTCTCTTCCAGCAAATCCTCAAACCTCTTAGCTATTATGCATGAAGCATGGTGTGCTTATTCTTTCTGCTGAGTTTTTTTTTAAATCGACCACCTCTGCAGCAACTATTGTATTTGTTCATCTAAGTATTCAGTGTATGTTACACTTTCAGGATGTATCTGGTCTGGAAAGCCTGGAGCCTGAATAGTTGGGTCTGAGTTTGCATTCTTCTCCCCTAATACACCTTCTCCATATCAGGTAAGTTCTGAGCAACCCCCCTGCACTTTAGTCAAGTCTCAGAGGCCAAAGAGTCAGAAGAAGGTATGCAGAAAAAAAGCAAAAATAAAAATAATTTTTAAAAAATCTCCAAATGTGTTTACACACGAAACTTCTACAAGAATGTAAGTATAAAGCAGGTGAGCTGCTAACAAAAATACACAAGCTTTTGTTAAAAACAACTTTTGCCATAAAACACTTAAAAATACTAAATCTATTTATAATTGAGTATGGGTATTAACAGCCTTCAAACTGTACTTGGCAATCTGACTTGGTCTAAAGAAGAACAAATCATATGGAAATTCTAAATATAACTGGCATTTCAGCAGTACATGTTAGTTCTTGTATAATTCCTGGATTTATTGGAAAATGTCTGTAAGTAGATAAAGTGATTGATTAACATACATGAAGTTTCAAAAACCCTTTGACAAGATCCTGCACACAAATGATGATAAGCACTCAGGGGATAAGAACAAGCATATTGAACAGACACAATCCCACATTAAAAAGACAGCAAAACAAAGTAGTTGATTTTCATTTTGAATTAAGAACAAAATAAGAGGGTGTCAAGCTTCCATTCCACATCCAACCCTGGCTAATGTGTTCCTTAATGTCTCAGACGGGATAAGGGAAAAGCTGTTGCACCATAATGGCATGGTGTTATTTCTGTTAGTCAGGGCAGGAAAGGAGCAGAGGAATTTCAAACGGATTTAAACAAGCAAGGTGTACTGGCAATATTCTAACACCAATAAAATAATGCTATTGGGAACAAAAAAAAAAAAGATTAATTATGCCCAGTATAGAAATGGATTTGTTGACAGTTCATTTGTGTTAAAAAATATCTAGTGTCAATAACTGCCATGTGGTTATTTCAGTGTTTGTATAGGGATGTCTGCAAGCACCTCTGGCATTCCCTGTGCAACACTGCCCAACCCACAGTTAAGAGTATTTTGTTAATGTTCAGCAAACAGCCAGGAAGATTATTATGGTCCAAAGCAAGAGTTTTCCACGACACCCGGGTCCTCCATGTCTTTGATCTCTTCCTTAAATAAACCCATCTTTCATCAGAAACATAGTTAGCATCATTCTGGTATGAAGGAAATAAAAAGCAGAATCACCCCTCAAAAAATGCGCATCGCGAGTTGATCTGCACCTGTATTTTTGTTGCATCTGCTTGCAAGAATACTCAAGTACCACCTGCAATCATATTATACAAGGCAAGAATTGTGAGGAGACAAGAATTGTGTATGAGACAAGCTTTCAGGTACATATAATCCTGGCCATACTCCTAACCAAATGGGATTATGACAATACCACTGCTGTTAGTACTGAAGCTTCAGTAGCAGAGTTCACTGTTCTCATTTTGCTGTCTGCGGGCACTTCTGTGAAGACTAAACTCACTGCTGTTGCAGCTGGCCAGTCAGCTTCAGGAAGCAGTGGGACTGAATCCTGCGAAGACATGAGAGCCTTGACTTTGAGCACATCAGCTATTTTGAGTCCCACCCGTTACAGGTGACTTCACACTGTAAGCCATGTGTCCTCACACTAATGACAGATGGGAGACCACGTCAAGGAAGCTGGGAGATGGAGTTTGAATGTCAGGATCTTCAGAGTTGGACAGAAATGGTCAAAGTGGCAAGGGCTGTGCCCCACAGAAATGCATGTGAAGTTGGGACTGTGGCTGATGTTTTAGACAGTCAGGGGAGGCACCTGCTGCTGCCTGAAAAGGGCAATTCTTACCTGTTGTGAGCTTGTCATACAGCTTGAAGTGACCTGGCTTTGTGCCCCAGTCTGTCTGTATGTGCCTCACACCAGTATGAAGATACTTTTCTTCATGTATTCCTGTTTTAATAATTGAATTCTTAGATTGGAGCTAATACATGTTTTCAGGACTTTTCCTGGGCTCCTTGGGGGCAGGTTCTCCCAGTAGCGCTCTGCAATTTCAGTATGGAAAGAGCATCTCTTATTTTTGTTGTTGTTGCTGCTGTTAAAGCTGGGCTGTTTCTGGCTGCCTGTCTCTGGCTGCCTGTCTCTAGACTGTGGCATATGAGAGAGCAAATGCAGTGATGGTTAAAGAGATGCATAGAACAAGCTGAAGGGAAGATCAGGCCAAAACACGATGCAAATGCTGAACAAAGGAAGACATGCAGGTGACACAAGATAGGAATTGGGAGGAAGGCTAGAGGTGGATTCACTTTGGTTCAACTTTGTTAAAAAATGGTCCACCTCACTGCTAACCCAGATCACATCATGCAGTGGGAAGGAGGAAGATGGGCAATTTTCTGGTCTGTAGGGTCAGGATGTCTGAAAGCAAGTGGAGCTGAAAAGCCTGGTCCAGTAAAACCATCCATCCTGTGACAGGGCTGGGGCCAGCTGCTCCACCCTGACCTCAGCTGGAGGTGTGCTTAGGGGGTATGCAGAGAGGTGGGTCACAAACAGGAAGAATGCTACAGTGACCTGAGCTGAGAGGTGTCTGAGGCCTGATGTTATCTTTCTCCCTTCTATATCAAATATACTAGGGGATTATTGAAAATCAGAAAGGGTCCAGCAGTTCTTTAAGCACAGTTTACACTTCTTTTTATCCTTCCCTCTGGCACAGATGCTTTGTACTACTCTTTGTCAATGGGTCTTCTCTCCTTAATCTCCCTAGACACCTACTGCTGCAGCTTGTTCCTCTAACCCCCTCAGCAGTCTCTGCACTGTTACCTCTTCTTATCCTGGGACAGCCAATACTCTCCCATTTTGCCAAATTCCATCTCACTTCCTAATCACCCAGAAAAACCTGTCTCTCTATCTGCCTACAATCACTAGATTCCCTTTTCTCTTGATCACACCTGCCTGTCAGTTGTCCAAAAAGATTACGTATGCCTTGAAACCTTCACTTACTATAATAAATGAATGATTGCAGTGTTATATAACTTGTTTATGTTCGGCTTGTGCAGTATTGCTTTGGACTTTGGATATTCTATAGCATTGTATTACATTAATTTCCTAAGAACAAAGCAATGGTGTAAAAATCTCACATGGCCAAGAAATTAAAAAGGAAAAGTTAAACAAAATAATAAGGAGGTCCTGCTATTCTAGAGGACAAATTCACATATGATATAGACAAGGTAAGAGCAGACATCTGAAAAACCATTTCTCTTTCCTTGCCCTTGGGGTGATCCAAGACTCTGTAAACACTGAGATTTTTCATTCTTCATCTCATTTTTGTCAGTATAAAATCAAATTATAGTGTGATCAGTGCCGAACTGCCTTAAGAACAACTGCAGAGAAGATTCAGCAGGGCTCACGCCTTACACTTTCTCCTCTAATACTTGTCTCTGAGGAAGTGCAAAATGTTCCAGAATTGTAGTTTGATCCCCTAGAATTTAAGCCCAAAAAATTATCAGAGAAAATTCATTCTGCTGATAATAGTAATTTAAAGGCCCGAGAAAGCAAAGGGCTTATCCTGAGAGTTGTTAAGAAAACACTTTCAGTTTTGGTTGGTCACTGGAACATGCTCCCTAGGGAAGTGGTCATCGCACCAAGCCTGCCAGAGTTCAAAGACCATTTGGACAATGCTCTTAGTCATGTGGTTTATTTTTAGGCAGTCCTGCGAGGAACAGAGAGTTGGACTCAATGATCCTTTTGGGCCCTTTCCAACTTAAAATATTCTACAATCCTATGTCTGATTCCAATTTTACATAGAATATTAGTCTTCATATTTTTCAGAGGTCATATACTATTTTGATTATACATAATTCATTACCTATGATAGCTTAATTTCCAAGTCTATTAAAACAGCAGTTTAATTCAACACCATCATCACATCCCAGTCTGCTGAGACAATATAGAATGAAACATGGACATTTTTAAAAATCTCTCACTAGAGATTCTCAAATATGTAACAAAGTGGGTATTTCTCAGACCTATGGCTACCCTGAGAGCTGAGATTGCTCAAGCCTGATAGATGAAATTCATATTCCCATAAGGTGCAATGGTTAGAAATGGTGCATTTCAGATTCTGTATTAGTCTTGGTTTCATATTGCTTTCCAATCTGCGGTTGCTGTTTCAGTAATATCAGCCATTTGCACTGAGTATTTAATGGTGATAAGCCTAACATAAAGGACTCAGCTATCACTGCTTGAATATATGTTAAATTTTCTGTTTCTGGATTTAGAGGTTTTTGTGTGTGTGTGTAAGAGCATGTGTTTAAGTACCAGCATAACATTATAAAATGACATAGGTATTTCACATGCATAAGAAGCTTTTAAAATGGTTTTATAACAAGTATTTTTCATCAAGTAAAAGGCCTTAATCCAAACCAACCAACAATTCAAGTGATGAGTTGCAGTCTTTAAAGCTACTTCTTAAAGCTAGGCTATTTGTTTTCTAGAAACTTGCAAAAAGACCATCACCCAGTCAGACCTGCCACTCTGACTGTTAATTGATAAGTTTAGGATAAGCTGCTTTAGCATTACAGAAAATTTTATTCTATAATCCCAGCTAGAACATGTTTTTCTACCCCCTGATTCACTTCAAAGCAGATTTATCTAAGGTCTAGATTGCTAAAGTGAGTTTAGACAACTTTGCATACTAAAAAAGGATATACGTATACATTGTAAACATATATGCATGTTTATGTGTAAAGACAGTAAAATAACATTTTGAAATTTTATTAATCAAGTGGAAGGGAAATGGCATTTCCTGCACTCAGGAGTGAATAGGGAGGAATTTAAAGGCATTGGTTTACACTGTTACCTCTTTCCTCAAAAGAGTAGGGATCTTTTTGTATATAAATCACATTACAGCATCATTACAACTTTGAATAAAAGAGTTATGTGGGCTATGGCATGCACGTGTTGTATAAAAATTAGAGATGAAGAGCAAATTCTCCTGGTAACCACATGTTCAAATTGCAAGCCTTAGCAAACAGAATAGGTTTTTATCTATCAAATGTGTAAGTACTGGAGCCTTTGCTACTGTACAGATTAAAGAAGTCAGTCATGGCTAGGCTTCATGAACAAAGATTTTGGATTAAAGAAGCGCAGGCACCCAAAACTATAGATTACATATGTGTGAGTGATTTTATGCTCACAGTTTCACTGGCTGGATTTCTAATAGCAAAACAAGGGAGTTTCCTGCAATTTGCATGTTCGGTCTTGCATCCATCTTGCTTCTGACCAGCTTGCCTTTTATTGGGGTTTTGCTTCTTAATAATTAGACTATTAAGAGTCAATTCATTGTTTTTAAGTATTATTTTTTTTCATGGAGAAGCGAGAAAGTAACTATGTTTTGTATCTGGCTTCCCATGTTTTTTGTTTGTCATGCTATCAATTATGCCCTGGTTTTGCACTGTCTTGCAACCAGCTGTTTATAATATGTCATTAATAGCAATCAAAAGATCTGATTATATCACTCCTGCTGTTGTTGATTAAATAGAGAAAGTATGAAGGGAAAGACAACTTGTCTGCTTCATCAAAATACAGTTTGTTTACAGAAAAGTGCACAAATTTGCTCATATTCAGGCCCAAAGAAATGTTTGGTTTTGTTTGTTTGTTTTTTACCTACAGGTTTAATTTTCCCTGTATTTAATTATTAACTGTTCCTGCTGCTAATCAAAAGGTTAGTTTAAATCATGATGTATAAAAGAAAATTGTCCTCAGAAATGTCTATGGATGAATACAGGATCTGTAGTTCAGAGACAGGATCAGGCACTGAGCAGCCACACTGGATGAGACAGAAAATCAGCACAGATTTGTATATATCTATTAAAGAGATCAGGATCAGATGTCTCAGAAAGAAGTTTAAAATCTTCTCAGCAGACAACTTCCTATATGGTAGTCTCTACTTTCCTTCTCATTTTCACTATTACATTGCTATTTAATAATAGTTGTTATGCTAAAATTTTGAAGAGTTTATATCCATTTTTTGTCTTGTTGCCATAGTATCTTTAAATATATTTGATATGTAGAGGATACTCCAAATTACTTTGTAATTTTATTGTCTCTTCTAGACATGCTGCATTTCTGTTATATGATTATATACACCGTGCCGCAAAATATTTTAACATTTTATAATTTCCCACCTTCTAATTTCATTGCATAGCCCTTTATTTTTGTACAAGGCAGGAAAGCAAAACTCTCAGTCTATCTTTACACCGCTTATTTTATATACTGCTTTTTTGTCTTACTCATTTCCTGTTTATGGAGAAAGGTCTTTTATGTCTCTTCAGAGAGAGTTCACAATACAACACAATGTGTTAACTTTTATTTAGACATCCCCTGTTCAAAGTGTACTATGGAGTGTCTATTAATGTAACTGAGACTGATACACAGAAAGAGGTGTCGGTGTAAGTATAATCTATGCAGAGACTAGAAGTATGAGTAATAAGTGAACCACTGACAAGGGATGTTCTTGTTAAGGCCTGCTCAGAACTGGCTAGTCATACGATGCTGCTCTCTACCCTATTTTGAACTGCAAGGTCGTATGAAAATACAGATGACAACTGCACTAGATGTTTTCCTGAAATTCTCCTCCCAGGCTCTCTTGGCTGCCTCCAGCACTGGTGCAGGTCATTATAACCATCCAGTGCTGGGCTTTACAGGGTGGAATCTTTCCATGTGCTGAGAGTAAGGAGATCAGTACCACCAATGGAGACGAGCCAGGATCCTTTTTAATGCTGCAAAATGCCTTTGAGAGCATCTGCCCTCTCATCAGCACACACAGCAGCCCTGCAACTGTGCCATTCTCCAGCCATACTCAGGGACTGCATCCTTCCTTCGCCAATTAGGCCACTATGCTGCTAAAGACAATATGTAAGTAATATTTTTGCTGCACTTTCTTTTTCCAATTACATTTGTTTGCCACTTAAGAGAGAGAGAGAGAGAGGAAGAAAAGAAAGAAAATAAAGTTGTTTGCATTGAGTTCTTGAAACATTTTAAATATAAGGTTTGGTCACAACTTTTTAATTATCTGCTTCTGTGACTTAGAATTTTCAGGACTGTTTGAGCCCTGTAATAAGCTGTTTGATTTATAGTTATAATGATTTATTCCTTCTTGGAGGCGAAACCATGCTGATTACTCCTCTCATTTTTGCTGTGTCATTCTCTGTGCTCACAGTATGTGTTGCAATGGGTTTTCTAAAAAGATAAAAAAATCAATATAATTTTCTAAAAGCAAACACTTGATACAGACAGATGGACACAAGCTGCCAACTATATCATATGTGAAAATAAACACACCTGTTGAGTATATAGATGCCTCAGGTTTCTTCCTAGGAAAAAATATATTTTTCCAGACACCAGCAATAAGACATGTTCCCTGTTATTTTCTTCCTTGCACAGACCAATCTATTGTAATCTATTATTTTGGGGGTTTTTTTGCTATGCACTAGGCTGATAGTTTCAATGATTTTCCCTCAATAACCTCAAGCCATTTTTCCGATCATTGCACTGGATGATGATCCTACTTAGTACATATACTTTCGCTTGTTTTGTGTGTGTGTGTGTGTGTTTTTGTTGTTGTTGGTTGTTTGGTTGGTTTTGGTATTTTTTTGCTCCTAGACCAATCAGTTTTCATTTATACGAACTACAATGGTTCTAATAGAAAAGGCAACCAACTGGATGTGGTTTTATGTCATTGGTTTGTATCCTTTGAATGAAATTCATTCACTCCTTTAGAGAGGCACAAGAAGTACATAATTTTGAGTGCTCAGGAAGTAATTTTTTGGTGCATTCAGGCATCTTGCACAAAGGGGAACTTTGCTCTTCTTTCAGTATTAGCACTGCACCTGCAAATAGAAATCATATTACCTTCAATTATGCTTGCTACGCATCAGTGGCACGCTACTGATTTTAGGTATATTCTACATTTACAAAAGAGAGGGGAATAGGTTTCACTACCCAGAAGATACATTTCTTGGTAATTTGTAGCCACTAATAAAAAACTAACATAGATTATTAGTGCCTAAAAACCGCGTGCATCTGAGGTGTGGAGTGATTTAATCATCCCTGTCCAGCGTCTCTCGAAATTATCATAAATGATGATAGGAAATATTTGTTTCATGGGAAAGCGAGCAAGCAGGTAGTGACAGTGCACACAGTCTCCTTCCATCAGCTCCATGCTCTGCTGCACATTAACTCATTTTCTTGTCTAGGAATCACTCCACAGATTGACTGGTTTTATTTACCAGCCCTCCTAGGCAGAGTTTGGAAATGAGAAAAAAAGTGTGTTACCTTGTCTACCTAGTAATTTATTTATTACATTGTTTTCTTGCTTCAGTCCGCTCTCTGCAAAGCTTCTGTTTTATTTTTCTTCATTGCCTTGTACCTGCACTTCAGTCATAAGGCTGCTGCCTCTGATGTCTTTACAGAGGAAACCCAAACTCATTTTCTCGTGTCTCCATGCTGTGACTCTTGTGGGGATCTGGTTGGAATGGAGGAGGGTCACCACAAGAGTACCAAGCACTCCCAATTGCCAACCAGCCCCAGCAGTCTTGGAAGCAGAAGAAATCCTCCCATAGTAATTTTGTGGGACTTAGTGGATTTGCAAAATTTTAGGCTTTGCCTATTTGACAGTGTCCCTTTATTTGCCTAAGGAATAAACTAATTGAAAATATTCAAGCTAAGAAATAAGCCCTAGAAAGAAATATATCTATTAAGTTCAGTGACAATTACATGACAAAACCCCTATGGACTAATTAATAGTCAGCAAACAAACATTGGCTTCCTAACAGAGATTATTTTTTTTTTGCCCCTCAGAAAATCTGCCAGGTCCTCAAGCATATTTCTTCATCTTTTAATCATTCAAAAGGCACAGTCACTGACTCTTGCATCTTTAGCACCCAACAATTCCAATCAAAATATCAGCAATGAAGATGGATACCCCTTGTCAGGCATCTCTTTGTCTCTTAGCAGCGCAAGGAAGGCAAAGCCAGTATCATAAATCACTTTCCTTTAAGGGTATAATCAAATGACATGAGAAGTTAAGTCTTAAATAAGTTTCAACCTCACCTGCCATTTTCTGTTTCACAGAGTAAGAAAACCCCAGCAGTGGATACAATCTGGCTCAAGAAAGGAGAGAGGGGCTTCATGGTCTCATAGTCCTTACTGCCAACTATTTTCATGAAAGTCCTAGTCCTAATCCTGTAAATCCAGGCTTGATGGAGCTTTGAGCAGAGTGATCTAGTGCAAAGTTCCCTGCTCGTGGCAGGGGGAGTTGGAACCAGATAATTTAAGATCCTTCCAAGCCAAGTAATTCTGTAATTTTATGATTCTATGGCCAGGCTGCAAACCTGTCAAAAGCCAATTTGCAGCTGTTAATATCTTTTCAAGAATAACATAAATTGCTTAGGCTGAGAATTTTCTTTGGTAATGCATGAAGGGCAAGAATCAAAACTCAGCAAGTCTATGGAATGCATCTCAGTAGGCTTTGATTCTCTTTGGACATGACACTCAGTTGCAAAATGCCTAGCAGAGCTGGGCAGAAAATTCAAGAATAGTATAGAAGGGAGGCTGGGAAGGGAGGGCTGGCTTGAAATACCCAACACCCTTTCAGGTCTGTAACAACAGATAACAAACAGAAAACAAAACAACAGCCGGAATCACCTTCCAGCACAAGATGTTTCTCTCCACTGATCCTAACAAAAAGGTCTTGTTTCTCTTGGGCAGTCTCTTTGAGCAAGCTGGGAGCCGATCCTCCATCTTTTAAATCATTGGGGGCTTTCTCAGCCCTCAGAGTGGCCAGTCTGCTTTTGAGGCAGGTTTCCCAAAAGTGAAAAAAACCAGCAAGAACTGAAATGTAAATGCTGTAGAGGAGCTCTTGTCTGAACTGGTACTGTTCTGCTTTATCAGTTGTCTCTGCAACACTGCCTTTGAGACTCAGATTTGTTTACTGACCAGATTTGTTTACTGACCACAGTGCCCCTGTAATTAGGATGTGATTTTGTTCCAGAAAGTGACCTTAGGTAAAAAAAAAAAAAAAAAAAAAAAAAAAAATNAAAAAAGTAAATAAAGGCATAGTGTGATTCAACATAACTGCAAAGGCATTGTGTGATTCAACATAACTGCGAATTATATCCTCAACTACCTTCATACAATGTCATTAATTGTTGATGGGGTTTCAGGAAAGGTGGATTTGGCATGCTGAACCATAAATCCCATGGGACAACAGCTAGATAAACACCAGTCAACTGGTGTTGCCTGGTCAACAGCCCAAGCCAAGCTGCGAAGCTGATGAGTATGGCTAAATAATGTTGTAAATGTATAAACTGGAAAAAATTTCCAGATGGTCTATTCTTCCCCTTAAATCCTCTCAGGTCTCACCTGGAGAAATGAACATCACTAGACACGGTCATATGAAAAGAGGCAACACTTAAGAAGTCTTGTGTACAAAAAAAATAATTGTGCTCATACTTGAATGGTTTACAGGAAAATCTTAAGCTTTCCATACATATTTTTCTTTGGATAAAAATAATCTATTTTTCTCTGATCTCATAACCTAACCAAGAAGGGAACAGGTCAAACAAATGTTGTCATATAAAGTCAGAGACATTTTATGCTTTGCTCAAGTCTCAGTGCTGAAATGTCTGATGTTAGAAACAATAGAGCAAAAGATTTAAATCACTGAAAGTTATTTTAGAATAAATTTTTCTTGCATAAGTTGCACACACAGAAAGAAAATAAAAATTTTAAAAAATTGCTCAAATGAAAAGCATAAGCTGTGACTTTCAATAACTACAATATGTAGGCTTGCATATTCTAGCTGCCATTGCTTTATTTGGCTTCAGAAAAAAAAGTATTTAGGATAATTATAATTACAGCTGGTTAGAATTTCCATGCTTGAGGAAACACTTATATTTCAATGCTTGTTTTCATGCTGAATCGGAATAAAAAATTTCAAATTCCTTTCAGAGAATTCTGAAAAATTATGTTTCTTAGTTATTCAATATAGATACTGTCAAAACACTGTCCTACATATATCAGTATCTGCAGTATTTAGTAGGAACATATTGTAATATTTAATTTGATAAATTCCAATATGATTATAAAGTCAACATGAAAGGAATAGGAAAATTAAACACTTTAAATTCACTAGACCAGAATACTGTGATGTTGAACAAGGATGTTTCAAGGGAGATTTTAAGCACTGCAGAAATGTTTGCATTTGGAAAAAAAAAATCATTCACTAACCACTGTTGTTTTACTAGTTAAATTCTGACATCTTCCAGCACTTCTTCTCTGACAGTATCATGATCAGGCAGTCTGTCTTTGCTTCTTCCTTGTTTTCTTCCTTTCTTTTTTCCTTGACATTAGTATGATGACAAAGGAGCTTTATTAATGTATATGAATTTTGTCTGATTATATGGAAACCTTTACATCTCCAAACTAATGTGCAAAACTGAATCGTCATAAAATCCAAGTGAGGCAAGTAAGCAGATAAAATGATGGACAAAGGGAGGTATGCATTTCAGGGGAGAGCTAGGATTAGAAGCAGCATAGCCCTGGGTCTTTGTGCTTCAGACTCTCGTGCCTCTTGAAAAATGGCTCAGTGCATCAGCTCACAAAAGAGATCAGCCAGCTAAAGTGCTATGTGAAAACCAAATTTTATGTCTTTTTCTGACCACACAATTGATGCACATGAGAGTGCAGGTAGCGGGTGGTGCACCTGCATGAGTCTGCTAGTTGAGATCAAGGCATATTCTTCCTGAGGCAGAGCTCCTACCTGTCCCAGCAGCCTGTCTGGTGTGCACCCCAGAACCATCTGGGCTACGGCAGAAGACGCCCTTCATGAGACATTCCTAGGGCGTGCAGGTGTTCAGGCCATGCCAACAAACGGGACCTGGGCCAAAATAAAAACCCCTGGAGCACCAGATCCCTTTGCTTCCAGTCTGCTTCTGCAGAGCTAGTGCAGATGTAGCCATAAAAATCCATATGCCACCCACCAAATTTAGAATATTCCTGTAACTGTTAGTTAAGAATGGACCTTTTTGAAAGTATTTGTGAAGCATAATCCTTGAGAAATGTGGTAAAGACACTATGGAAACATAAAAGTAATACAGCAAACCACAGCATAGGTGTAACCATGTTATTTAGCCATAAAAGTGATGCTTACACTGGAAGGTAAGCAAGTGCTTCTACACTTCTTGAGCTGTATCTGTAACCTCTTCATCTGCTTCTCCATGTCTGGAAACTGGGTACTTGTGCAGGATGTCTTCTGTGACACCATCACAGCTGACGTGTCAGCTGCACAAGGAGGTGACCAGCTCTCCTGAACATACTCACAAATGCCCAGTTCATTGAAAACTCAAGCTGCAGCAAAGAGTATCCTCCTGTTCTTCTGACAGGGAACTGCATCAAAAGCTTTGCTGGAAGTAGGGAAAAATAATGTTTGATAATAATGTGTCTCTTACCCAACAGTGAGAGCCGTGGCTCCACAGCCCAGTGTTTGTCCTGTCCCTGCCTTGAGCAGGCCAGGGTCCCCAGCCCTGACCTATACATTCCCTAGAGGGAATACTGCACTGTCTCCTCGTGCAACTCTCAGGCACCTCAGCCACTGCTCTGAGTGGCCTGCCTGTGTGTTGGCACAGCAGAGGATTTCAACAGTGCAGCCCCTACATCCAGGCACTTGCTCTCAGTGCAGAAAGATAGGCACTGCAGGGATTTGCTCTTCACTTTTCTTTTCAGTAAACTGTCTCCGATAATTGCCTTGGCTTTAGAGTTGAAGGTCTCTGGAGTAATGAACAACTGTTATTTCTAGTACAATGGGATCATTGCCTATAATGGTACCCCTTAATTGCTACTGCAGTGCAAATTATGAAAAGAAGAATATCCAAATATAGAGACACTTGGCTCTTGTGACAGGAAATTAAGGTCTCCTGTCTAACACTGCTGCATGCCCTGAACTCCCACTCAAGTCAAAATGAATTACATACATTCAATACTCTGAAAAACAAGCTCTTCACCTTTACAAACAAGAGCTTATAGAGCACATATCATGAATGTTCTGGCTATCCCTATAAATATCCAATCCTTTCTCAGATTCTACTAATCTCCTGGGCATTCTCGTCCCACCAGCATTAATGGCAAAACTTGGCTAAAAAGGAAGAAGCACATTTTTTAAAAAATAATGACTAAATCTGTGGGTATATTATCTTTTGAGTTTTAGTGCATTGGATTGCTTAGTTGGTTATTTATTATGGTAAGAAAAAGCAAGCGAATGTTGCTGTATCATCAGCAATATAAAATCTTTCATCTTCCTTCCTATCTTCCATATCTTGAGAGTCTATCATTTACAGCCTCTTGAATAAAATCTTTTTCATACCTGTTCATGCCTTGCTTTGGTGCTGTACTCCTTGGAAGCACTAAGGACCAGAAAAAACTCAGACTTCTGTGAATGAGTGTGTTACCTCTACAGTGCCATTTTAATATTTCAAGAACTTAGAGTCTAAATATTCCATCTCCACTGCAAAGTGTTTGAAAAGTGTGGTATTGTCAAACAATAGCGGTAAACTGCTGAGGAAAGGCCCAATCCTTCTCTTACTGATGTCAGTGGAAATTTTGCCAGGAAGCTCAGCATGATAAGGGTATAGCCCAAAGTAATCAGTTCTACAGATGATTACATGAAAAGCCCTTCAATATAGCATGATGATGGAGTATTATTACAGTCGTGAGACAGAGACACCTTCTGGAACCAAAACCAAGAAAAGGAATTTATTAAGGCTATTCCTCCTCTGAGTTGTGCCTCTTTGGCAGCAGCCTTTCATCAGATGACTTTTCACATGTTAGCACAGATACTCTGGTTTTGGCTGCAGCCTGACATGCACAGCAAAATGAGCCTAAATTTCCCGTTCCACAGTTCCTCTCTGCAAAAGGTCATTCAGCCAGCGAAGGCTGCGCTGTTTGGTAAGTAAAACATTTTTGGCAAACTTAGGAACATTGCACTTTGTTGTCCATCTTCTCACTTCTGTTCAAGGGCATGTCTTCCTCCGTAGGAGCCTTTTGCAGGCTGGAGAAAGGCAAGTAGCTAACAATCGTGGGTGGTGGCTGATGTCTTGACGAAGAGACCCCCAGAGCCAGACACCTGTTTCTGCAGCCTCAACCAGCCTGCCCAGCGTTCGAGCTGAGAGCATGAGGAAGCAGGTTATGGACATGAATTGGGCACTGAGGGCACAGATGATGTGTGCAAGCTAACAGGGCACCCTTGCAAACACGGTCAGAATCTTCATGGTTCTTCAGGAAGCATTTGTTAGGCAGATACAGTGATGCAGTTTTGCACAGTTCATCCGAGAAAGTGAAGCTTGCACAGTACCCTGCAAAAGCAAAGTCTGTATGAAGATGGGAATATGATTAGACTTTGTATGAACTTTGGATTAAAATGTTTTATATATATAATTTAATTTTCTTTGTGTTACCTGGGGGTCAAACAGAAGCCTGCACTCCCTACCAAAATCAGCAATTGGCATCTTGGCAAAATCTGTATTAAGAAAGACAAAAGGCAAATATTTATAAAACATGCATAGTCATTCAGTGTTACTAAATTATTAATAGTGTCTGATTCTGGTTTGTATTGTCGTAGTTACAGGAAGCTGCAGTGATGTCAGTGGGAAAACACATATCCATAGCAAGTTTTAGGTACATTTTGTGGGGAATTTTCTTCACTACCTTACTTAGGAGAGAGGTTTTAATGGTGCATTTTAATTTATTTTCCATATTTGTATGTTGCTTACGTTTCTTATCTGAAAGGAACTGTGAAACTCTCCCACTGCTTCCTGCCTGAAATTGCTCTCTCTGGATTGCAGCTCTGATTTCTCTGTCATGACACATATTGTCAGGCTTTGTCTCCTCTTGAAATTGTCATTAAAATGGTACATGGGCAAGTAGTCCCATTTGTAATGGTGGGGGATTCTGAAATATTTTCTGTTATTTTCATAGTAACAGTAATTCCCTGAAGCTATGCATTCGATTAATTATCTTTTCTTTTTGCAGTCCTCTGAAGCAGTGGTAAAAAATCACTGCTATTCCATTTTACCCTCTCAAGAGATGAGCAAAAATGACTTGCCTAGCAAGCAGAAGTACTATTGCCCATGTTAAAAGGTCAAGACAAAAATGTGATGAAAACTTTCTGGATAGTTCTATAAAGAGATGATTTATGACTTGGAAGTTATTTGTTGCACAAAAGGGTCTGTATTTGACCCTCTGTGTACTGGTCTCACAAACTCTATGTCACTTAAAGGAGGCAAGTGACTACCCCTCAAACATTCTGGTATTACAGAAAGACAACAGTTACCTCTCAGTTTAAATAAACTCAGAAATGTGCCTGGAAAATCATTTGTCATCTGCTATAGAAATGTCAGAGTTCCAGTTTAAGCAGTAGCAGTATGAAATCCTTTTCACTCTTTGACCATGTACTAAAATAGCCAGCAAACAAAAAGCTATAATTTTCTATGGGCAGCTACTACATGTGGTAATCCTTTTCACAGAAATCCATCACACATATACATATTACAGTTCTGAATATACCACCTACTCCAACCTATACTATGCTTCAGTTCTCAAGATCTTTGTACTGAGCAGCTCATGTGTCACACGTAGCAAACATACTGCACCTCTCGGTTGGATGTATTTCTGGGGTATTACAAGCTCAGTTAGCATGCAACATTCATTCCACATAAAACTAATATGAAGAATTAATAGGAAGTGAGAGCTTGGTCTCAGTTTAGGCTTTGTGCAGATCTTAGTGGGAGGGAGTACAGGAAAACTAAGTGTTTTACACAAAGATGCTTCACACACCTATAGCTCCTACCCTTTGGAAGTGCAATTAATTGCCTGTCTCCCACTGTTTTAAGGGAGAGGGAGGAGATGGAACCACGGCTACCTTTCCTGTGATTTGTATCACATGGGAAAAATTTCTAGGAAAAACAAGAGGGAGCACAGCACCTCTGTCATGTACAGTGCAAAGGTGTCCTGTCAGCCATACAGTACACTAGAAGGCATCACTGCATCCTGCATCTCCAACAACATAACCAGAAAGTCTGACACACAAAGCTTTCACTTTACTCCTCACACAAAGCAAGAGATCTGACTGAATTAGACGACCAATGTGAAGCAAAACGCTTCCCCCTTCCTTATCTGCTGCTATGAATGCGTGAAAAGTGGGTTGTACATCAAAATGTGAGGGAAAAGTAGGACTCTCAAATTTTGCTACCAAGTTTCAAAATTCAAAATACTTTCCTTCTGTCCTTCATTTTCTTTTTCTGCCTCATCTGTATCAACCCAGACTGTTGATTAATTCAAGTCTGGGTCCTGCAGTGAGCTCAGTTGAGCTGGCACAGCCTCTGGCAGCAGCTGGACACCAAGCAGGTTCAGCATCCCACCTGTGGGAACTCTGTGGTAGCGTCAGGACTCCGGCAACTGATTCAGAAATCTAAGTGGCCATGAAAATGTTCACAGAAGCATTAAAATAACATTCTCTTTGTGTTATTTTTTATTCTTTACTTCCAAATGTATCATTTTTATCAACCATTTGTGAAATTACCGTTCTGGAAGGAAATGCACTTGCATTCTCAGAAAGCTTTTTTGAACTGATGACCTGTCTCAAAATCATAGAATCACAAAATCTTAGAATGGTTTGGGCTGGAAGGGGCCTTAAAAGATGATCTAGTTCCAATCCCCTGCTGTGGCCAGGGACACCTTCCACTAGATCACGCTGCTCCGGGCCCCATCCAACCTGACCTTGGACACTTCCACGGATAGGGCATCCAGAACTTCTTTGAGAAACCTATTCCATTGCGTCACTACCTTTATATTGAAGAATTTCTTCCTAATGTCTAATCTAAACCTACCCTCCTGCAGTTCAAAACCATTACTCCTTGTGCTATTGCTACATGCCCTCACAGAAAGTACTTCCTGAGCACTCCTGTAGCCCCTTTAGGTATTGGAAGGTGCTAATAGGTCTCCCCAGAGTCTTCTCCAGGATGAACAACCCCAACACTCTCAACCGATCTTCGTAAGATAGCTTTTCAACTTGTTAAAAAAGAATAAAATTAAGAAGTGATGAAGAGGTGGTTATCCTTCCTAATAATCACAGAAGCCTGAATCTTCTGAAGAAAATTAGCATTTATCGTCTCCCTGGTGTAAATCATTCTAGCCCACTTTCCCAATTTTCCTAATGGTGAGGTATTGCTAGGCAGCATCACACTTGTGGGTCAACTGCCCCTTCATGGCTATGCCAATGTCAATTTTTTTGAGGCCCACACTCAACTTTTTTCAAAGATCATGTTGTCATTTAAAAGCATTTAAAACTATTTAGCTAATCTTCCTACTGTAACACTAGCTCTTGCTTAGTCTAAAGCTGCAAAGGTATGGCTGAGCATTGCTTGGAGTGTCTAAATATTTGGAAGTAAAACCAGTCATTTTCTTCAGTAGTATAATGAAGTATGATATAAGATCAAGCCTGCTTTTAATTATAAGGTATCCTTTCTCTTACTCTTCCTGTTTTCCCTGGTTTTTATGCCAACAGCAACTGTTTAATTTGACTTGAAGGAAAGCTGAACAGCTAGCCTGAAGTAGCAGATGAATCATTCTAATATCTGATAACTTTCCCAAATAAAGGCCACTCTCTTCAGGAGCAAATGTCAGTTTCTATCACTTAATGGGCTTATCTGAGCCCATGTAGTGAGCAGAGACATGCTCATACTGAAAAGCTGATTGTCAGTGGTGAGATTTGCAGTGCGTTGCCAAACTGCTGAGTAGTAAAGTGATATTTCTGATTTCCAGACAAACTTCAGCATGCAGCCTGTGCCTGAGCAAGTGCTGAAGAGTAACAGATATATGACTTAATGCAAAAGTTCCGAACCATGCAATCCCCGGAAGTATAAGGTGCTCCTCAGTGGGCCACCACTGGTGCTGGGCTATGTCCTGCCCTTGTTGTGCTCAGGTGCTGCAGAGGTGCCCTTCCTGTGGGAAGCCGTGGCATTGCCCTTACAGTTTTATCCACACTCAGCTACTTCAAAGAAGTGCCAACTAAATATGGGTTTTCACAAAAGTGAGCACTTGGATACAGCACAGACGCATTTTTAATGCTGAGTACCTCATTAAATTGTCAACTTCCTTGCAAACAGCACTCGGAGTAGTGAGAACACAAGTATGGGGGACAAAATCTCCAGCCACCTATGCTGGATAAGCCAGGACTGCCAGAGCCAAGCGCTCAGGGCCGTGAGTTAAAACAGCACCGGGCCTGCACCCAAGCTCTGGCGCCTGGTGAAGCCCAGAGCAAGTGCCTCCCTATGCCCAGGCAGCAAGTTCGCTGGGCAGCATCTCCCTCTGGAGGCTCTCCCCAGCTCCTGCCTCCTGCCACCAGCCCCAGCCAGGCAGGACAGTCCACCCCAAACCATCATCTAAATGCCAGGCTTGGGCAAACCCGACTTCTTTTAGTGCATTTGAGCGGATGTCTGTCTCAAAATAGTATGTTTAACCTAAAAAATAATAATAAAGAAGGCATTCTGTAAAATTAATATTTTAGGAAATTTTTTATTTTTTTAACCTGTTACCTAGTTTGTGAACCTTTCAGGATGGTAAAATGCTACTTTTTTCTACAATCCTGATCATTAGATACACATTTTTCCTAAGAGCATGGGAAGGCTAATGGAATCAGATGTAATTAGAAAGTCGAAGTTGAGGACTTTAAGAACAGAATATAATCAAACACAAACATGACAGTTGTCAACACTGTCATAGTACTTACAGCAATTTTCCTTTTAAATTATCCATGTGTTTTCACCAATATCGAGGCTACTCACTCAAGACATTTTAACTGTATTTTTATGTTCCTGTCCTATTTTCATCTGGGTTTCTTTTTACTAGATCTTTGATGGGATCCACAGACGCCGACGTGTCTCACGCTCTGAAGCTATATCTGGATTACCACAACTTCCAATACTTGAAGATGATCCTAAGAAAATTGAAAAGATGGAACCAGAGTTTTCACAGAGATCCAGTGACCTCAATAAACCTCTACAGAGGCCCAGTCTGTCTCCCTCATCACAAGGGCAACAACATGCCCCCTCATTTTTTTGGATGGAAACCATGGAGCACTCACATTCATTCATTGACAAAAGACTGAAAGTGAAAAATTTCAATCCAGCTTCTAAAATGTCAAGTCAAATGTCAGCTAGTACTGTAATAAAAAAGGAAAACCTAACATAAAACAGCAGTACTCTGATTAGCATGTTGCTTTCTAATGAATGTCACACATTCAGCAAAACCTCTGGGCTTCAGAAATAATAAAGTAGTGACTAGGTGAAAAAAATCACTGTGGTTCACCAGTAACTCTCAGGAAACCTCCTTTATGAAGTGAATCTTTCTTTGGATACTTCTGTAATTGGACACATCTTAGGACCAAATTCCCTCATCAAAGGGCAAATACTAAAATCTCACTAAAGTCAGTGAAACCTTTAGAGATCTCAGAAGGAAATTTGGCATTCATTGGTGTTCCTTTAGGGAGAAGGGAGAGCAAGGAAACAAATATTTTTCATTAATGTTGTTTAGCTGATGGAGAGAGACAGACCTTTCTAGATGGTGATCCAAAGTAATTAAAATAGATGATGAATGGAGACCTCTCCTGTTGCCACTCAAAACAGAAGATCCAAGGAAGAGTGGGCATTTTGAAAATCATTCTTTATGAATCCCACGTGACAGATCCAGTGGAAGAGTCCCCTGAATATTATTGGACATGAATCTAAACTAAAACCTGCCCATCAAAATTTGTCTTGCAAATGGAGAAAGTGAAATTTGTAAAACACATCTTTGATTTTTTAATCAATTATTATTAGCACCCTGTATCCAAGGGAAGTCTCCTATGAAGCAGCGAAACACAAGACCAAGGATGCATCTGACTAAAGGAATCTGTAGTCAAAGCAGACCACTCATGAGATGGGAAATAAATGCCTTGCAATTTCTTCTCAGATATCTCACTACAAATGTTTCTGTCTAACTTCTAACATCTGCCACCTTTCACAGAGTCCTCCAGTAAAGTGTTTGACAATGTTAGTGCAAGTGTTTACTGTACTGAAACCAGCCTTCTCTTTTTCAACACAGTGCTTTGTGAGACACAATATCAAATGTTTTACGACACTGTGGACATATTACAATCTCTAGTAATTTTTTTTTTTCTCAGAAAAATATAGCATTATCAGATGTGATTTTATCTTTGTAAACTCATGTGTGCTGGTCCTCATTCACTCAAACTTCAGATATCCAAAGACATCCTTTTCTACCATTCATATTAGTAATTAACCATAGCTAAACACAGAACTTACTTAATGGCGATGGTGATTCCTTGATTCAATATTTTAAGGAATTTAATTCTTTCTCACCTACACATTTCTTGTCTTTTTACAGATTTATTCTCCCTTTAGCTAGCTATACAGATGTCTGCCTTCAGCTGCTTCCCAACTGGTTACAAATTTCCAAAATTCCCTGTAGAGGATCAGACCATTATTCTGACATATAAAGTATTTGGACCTAAAGATCGTGTCCAGGTCTTTTTTACATAATTTTTGAATAACTGATACAATTGTTATACAGTTCTATTGGTATATGATTATCAAACTTCTTTATTCTTTTTAACAGACCCTGTAAACATCCCATTTGAATTCTCAATAATTTGGTGTTTATTGCTGTCCTTTTACTGTCCAGTATACTGGAATGCCTAAAGAATCCTGACATTTTTTGTAGTTTCCTTTGAAGTTAAATGGGACATAAACACTGCCCTTTGCATCTTTTCACAGCTGCACCCACAAAATACTCTGCATTTCTAATATAAAAATAATCACTTGACAGAATAACACCAGCTCAGAGGGGCAAATATTTAACTGCTTTATAGAGTAGAGCTATGGCCTCATAAAGAGCAGTAGAATTACCAACATCTAAAAAAACATAAATTCCCAATTATAAGAACACAGAATTTGAACAGTTTAGTATTTTCCTGATACTAACCTTAATTAAATTAGATTTTACAGCTACTTCTATACACTTCAAGAGCTAAAAATATTATTAAGTACATGATATTGCTAGATAAAGAACAGTCATCAGATCTAAAATACACACAATGGAGAGCTTCAGTTGCTGGTACACAAGCTGGCCAAATGTCATAACGAGACAGTTACAGGTGCAGTTTCTGGACTCTATCAATGACTATCTTATACAGCTGAAAAATCTACAAAACATATGAAAAATCACTTTTGTGGATTCAATCCTAAGCAACATTTTGGGACCAGCTCAGAAACGGTTAGAGGTTGAAGCACTTACAGATGAAGCTTCTGGAAAACTCTAACTTCCAAAAGACATCCACATTTTTGTGTCATCTCTGTGTGACCAGTATCACTAGCAAATGACAGCTGGAGCACATCAGCAGAACCTCTAGACTGCACCCTATCCAGCCCAGAGGAGACCTGTGCGATACAAACTAAAGTCTAGGAAGCAGCAATAACTAGTAGTCTCATTTTAATGCATACTCTTGATCCAAACCAAAAAACACTAATGTAGATGCTTTCCATTAATCCCATGACTTGGCAGTTAAGTCCTTTTGTTTCAGGTTTTCAATTCTGTTGCTATGTCATGGTGTTCCAGTTCTTTACACATTTTATCTTCAGCAAATAAAATAAAATTAAGGCTTAAAAAAAATTATTGCTTAACAGTAGGAAACAGAATTCTGAGTGCCCTCAAAGTGCAATTCATCTTTCTGGACTTTTAGGCTTGAAAGAAGGTTTTTTTCTAAAATAACCAAGAAAATCAGGAACCTTTGCAACTGAACTCAAGCATTTCACAGACCTTGAGAAAAATTGCATCAATTAGGAGTTGCTATCTGGATATAAAGAGAACTATGGAAGAGAAGGGAAGCCAAGGCAAGCCAAGCCAAGGGAATGGAAGTCAAGGTAGGCCCAGAGAAAGCATATAATAGATTATTTGCCATGAATTCTGTGATGTTTGTTACTTCAACACATTTAGTATCATAAAGCTGCCAAGTGCAAGGTAACTTTCACAGATTTGTCAGGCAGTTGTGGTACAACCGCTGTCTGTTCATGTCCAATGCCACAAATTCAGCTGGGCTGCAGTCTGAGTTCCTTCTTCAGTCTCCACAGAGTCTGGTGAATGACAGTAGGTATGTTGATATATCCGTATAAACTAAAATTTCACTGGGGTGAAACACAGATCTGATCAGGGGGAGAAAGGGGCTGAGTAGTATCCATTTCCTTATGTCCCAGGACTTCGGCATGTTCTTATGGTCCACTCTAGATCTCTCTGGCTGTGCTGCCTCCTTGAAACAGCTCTCTCAGTGTGCGATGTTCTTTTGCCTTTCCGAGAGTCTTCTCCACTTCTTCCCTGGAACTCATATCTTCCCAGACTTCAATACAGCAATGAGTACCCTCCTGTATCAACTTCTCAATGGCCATTATTAGCTAGCTCACGGAAATATCAATTGAAAATATTTCAGTGGTTATTTTCAACAGCAACAAATGAATTGTCGTTGACAAGTGCAGAAATAAAAGTTAAACATACTCAGATTATTACCTCCTCACATTAAAAGCGAACCTTGGTTAGATGTTATAAACCTAGATCTTGTAACTGACAGTCCTAATAATTTCCAACAAAACGGTGTAAAAGAATACATGCGACATAGAATGCATGCAACATACAAGTATAATCACTTTCTATGTCATATGCTTCTGGATGTTTCCGCCTCTATTTTTGTACAAATAATGAATGCATAAGAGGTTAATTTCCCCATAAATATAAAAATGAAAGTGCTTGCTGTAAAAATGCAGACAAACAAGTTTACCCAGGAGATAACTCTGCTTTAGCATGGATTAATTTGTTCATGACACATTCTTATTCTTTATAAACTTTGCAGGAACCCTAACAGATAAAAACTATTCCAAGATCTGTATTTTCATCATCAGTGTTGCTTGTGCAAAATAAAAAAAAAAAAATATCTTGGCAAGACAGAAAGACACCAACATAAACCCAAGGCTATTCTTTTTCTACATAAATTTCAGTGTCAAAACGGTAGGAAAACCAAAATAATTTTCAAGCTGCTACAGGGTACTGCCAACTGTGGAAAACAGAAAGATAGCTATAAACATAATTATTCTAGTGAGCCCTGTTAACTAACAGGAAGATTTTGAAGAGCTACTACAGAATTTTCTAAACATTTTTTTTCTGATATGCAAGATAGATAGATAGATAATAAACAATTATGGTATTTTTCTCCTTTGCAAAAAGCTTACAGACGCGATATCAGCCAGGTTGAATTGGTTCCTAGCAGAATACACATGGAGGGCAAATCCCAATGTAGTTTTTAACTCCATTTCTTCAGGATCTCTGTTAGATGTTCTGAGTAGCAATACCTTCCAAAGAACCCTGCTTGGGGTCAAATTCTATCATTTCAGTGGAAAATCTGCAAGACTGGAGAATGAATATTTGGTCCTTAGGCATGTAAAAGAAGAGATCATATTTGAAATATTTTTTCTTTTGTAACATGAAGAGAAGATTCCTAAAGGATCACTCGTGTGCTGTCACTGATCTGTGAGCCACCTCAAAAGGTATATGCCTTGGAAGAAAAAGGTGCCCATTGCTGTGATGGCACCTGTTACTGTAGCTGCTGCTCTTCCAGGTACATGGCAAAAGAGGGCAGTGGAGCACTGTACATTTCAATAGGTTAAACTAATGATCCCTGCAGCTCCTTTATCTATATTTCTTTGCTGCAAAAATTATTATAATACCTAACAAAGCAATCATGTTGTATTAATAATATCCAGACAGTTTAAACAGAACATCTCTTTTGCTTTCATTGAAAATGACATTCGTCTCCTAGTGAGCCTTGTAATCAATTGATTGAAACCTCAATACCTTCCAACTCTCTGGTGACAGGAGGTATTGGATTTTCACCCACTAATGGGATTCTCCATGTTGGTTTCATTTGCATTACCTCTTTCACATTCACTCCAGGGAAGTTGGCATTCCTGCCTATAACACATCTGTCTGAGTTTAAAATGGCCTACAGTAGCTTAGGTGTCCTCACATGGAATGAATTTTGTTGCGTTCCCTGTGTCACTACCAAGAAACTGTTGGTTTTAGCCAATGTACCACAGCCAGTCACTGCCTTTGTTGGGTGCTTTCCTAATTTATTGGGCAGTTTTACCTTCTGAATCCTCCCCAAGTTTTTCTAGACTTTGTCTGCACCATGTCCGTTTCTAAATGTGTTCATTCATGCAACTTTAAACATTCAGCAACACCATCTGTTGTTCCCATATTTAAGAAAAGAGCTTGAAGGTCAAAGATATCTTCAAACATTTCTACATTGTAATATAATCAAATCTGAAGTTTGGATTTGTTTTGGCTTTTCAGTTGGGGTCTGGGATACTGTTTCCTTTCATTGAAAGCAGCAGTTCCCACTTGTGCATGAGTTGAAATAGATAACCTGTCATTAATAATGACATATTATTTAAGAAGAATGGTCACAGTGAAGAACCCTGGCCTCTCTACCCAACAACCTTCTTTCATCTTGTCAAAACCAGCCTTTAGTCTTTCTTTAAAATGACAAGGGTTTCCAGTGTCAATATACTCCTTAGGATGGCAGTGCTCTAACTAGATTTATTAGCAAAGCTCTTTCTTTACCATTATAAGCCAAAGTGTGGTACTCACATGCCGTTTACTTCAAAATCCTGCATTTTATTTAATGTCTATAACATGTCAGCACTGTCTCCAGTGTTTCTTTGATGCAAAATGACAAGGGGATGTGACAAGTTAAACTTTGATGCGTCACATCCAACCTGAAGTTTGAATTATTTATAAATGCTTGAAAAATTACATAAAATGATAGTGTAGTGATATGTAGCCCATTACCACTACGTTCTCAGATCAAAACACAGTAATCACCAACATCATTATCTTATTTGACAGCAGTTTCAAGGGTAGGTCACCGGACTGCGATACATGGCGTTGGTTTAAAAGCCTGGTTCTTCCATGGTCCAAGTACTGAATCAAGGAAGTGCCCCTCAGCTTCCTCAGCTTTGGTTCCCCCTCCTCTAAAGCAAGAGGGCTAACATCCATCTTCTCTGTAAAGTGTCTGGACATCATGGTGTACAAAGATTTTATATTTACAGTATAGAGGCTGGGTATTATTTCTGTTATTACAGTTTTTGTTCTATTTTTACAGTGATATTGTATTATTCCTACTCCTACAGTTTTCTGCCTCCAGGGTGCTGGGTCTTGAGCAAACACAAATGCAGGCTGGTCAAAGTTGACTGCTGTTTACATTTGAAAAATATTTCAGAAGTGCAAGACCACCCTTTCTGCACCAGTGCACTTAAACTTAGGGGAAAATCGATATTTTTCTCAACAACTGACTAGGCCTTTTCCAGTAGGTGTTTTCAGTGAAAAAAGGAACAAACCACCCTCACATATAAATAGAAAAACCTTGCAGTAGTGCTAACCCCACAGATTGCTAGCTTTTTTTGTGAGATGCTTATAGAAATATTTTTATGCTTTGATTAACTCTCTGAGACAGACAGCAGCACTTTTCTTATTGAAAGAAAGGCTGTTTATTCTTTATTTTTATTTATTCATTTTGTCCTTAACTAAGTAACAAAGCAATATAGTAGTTCAGTGTTGTATCTAACAAGAAATCTAAAACTAAGTCTTCCTTTTGCCTCTCCTTAATTATTCCTAACTTCCTGAATAGGTTTCTGTATAGATACGCATTTAGACTTTTAATATAGATTTTTAATATAAAACTGTACATAAGGCTTTTATCGTTTGCATTTTACATTAAATTACATTTATATAAAGATAGATATGTATATATATACACACACATACCATTCAAAAAAACTAAGAGCTTAGCATGTCCATGTCAGGTGAAAAACAAGCGACTTCCCAAACCTTTGTTGTCAGTTATAACACCACAGAGTTCCCATGGTGTTTCAGCACCAAAAGAAGGGCGTTCCCCGGTCACATATCAAAGCTGAGGATCCTCTTGAAAGAGAAAACACTTTTATCCAGAGATGCTGAGTAGGAAACAAGATGTATGGACAGGCTGCTGTCCTGACCAGAGATAAAGTTTATCCAGAAAGTTAATTCAGAAATGCCTTTAACTTATGATGGAGTTTATGTCCATTCTCATTCCTGTTGACATAAATGTAATGAAAAGCCATAGAAACTTTACATTGTCAGGAATTCTAGGAGCTGCTTTTGCAAACCAAGTGGTCTCACCCTTCATTTATGTGGCACTGACCCAGCCCATGTAATAAACTGTGACCTAAATCCATGCAAAATAAGAAAATCAAGATCTGTTTAGTGAAAATTGAAAAACAAAATGACCACTTTCAATTCAAGCATCACTGGTAATAAATGTGTGTCCGTATTGTGCGGATACTTAACACGTTTTTAAACTTACGATAACAAATCCTTTTGGTCCAAACAATAATGTAATAGACATTGCACAAAATGTTTTAAAAAACAGAAGAGTTATAATTGGTAAAAAAGAAATCAGCAAAACGCAGGTAAAAAATAAGATTTACTTGTGTTTCTAAATTTAAAAAGAATCAACTTTTTACACATGGAAAGAAACAAAATCAAGCTTTCCTCAGCAAGGCCCATTATTCAAAGGACAAATTATTCTGGGCGACAAGTGCCATCTGTTACTATTACAGCTAAGGAAAGGAAAATGTAGTAACTTTCTGCCTTGAAAGCGCTTATTCTCCTATCTTATGATGCTTAAAGATTATGATAATTTTGCATTTTTCACATCCTGTCCCCTATCAGGGCACAAAATCTGCTGCCTACATGTGGAAGGGAAATCCAGCCCTTGCTTCCAGCAGAACAGCTCTAATGGGAGCAGAATGAGGCTGGTAGGTGGCTATAGGCCTATATGTCAGAATAAAGTGTGAAAGGACTGTGCCAGAACCAAAATCAAGCAGCAGACATCATCCAGTCAATTACAAGAGCAATATCTACACTCTTACAACAAAATAGTTCTGAAACTAACCACTAGCTGAAATAGTATGAGAAAAATAAATGAATTTCACAGTTAAAGCAACTGATCTAGTCATAATTGTAGGTCAAAAAGCAATGAAGTTACAGTACCAGTGCAGGCATCACAGGAGTGTAAAAGAAAAGTTATTCATAGGCTCAATTCAACCAACAGCTATCTTAAAAATGGGAAATTAAGAAATGCATTTTACTATGCAGATTTAAGTGCTATTTAATAAAATATTCATTAAACATATTGCTACATGTCCACAATGGGTCACGACATCAAGTTGTTTGTTAAGGCACATCACCATAAATGTTTTATTGCACACTGATCTTGTTTTCAACCCTGCATCAAAGGGTGACTACCACAGTACAGCATGTACTGAAGTCAGTCTAGCTCTACACTTCCTCTTCTCAGCAGACACTGGATAGCTTCTGTCAGGGTAGACTCTTCTCTGTCTTCAAAGTGTCTATCCATGTGAGAAATGCACCTGGGGTTTGCCAGTCTCCAGAGGATTTCCCTGACATTCATCCACCCATCCATCCATGCATCCATCCATCCACCCATGCTATACCATATACTGATCCCTTCTCCCAGCTATTAGCAGGTGTCCTGCACCCCCAAAGCACGGCCTCCACCCATACACCCCATCCAGGATGCTGACTTGCAGTCAGTGCTGAATCTCAAGAGGCTTTTGGTTATTTTTACAGTTATCACAAAAAAAACACATTTGATTTCTCTAATCACTTAGAGACCCAAGGTGTGTAAAATAAGTCTAGTTTGCCTAGCTGACGTTTATAAAATAACACCAGCATATTCACAAACTTATCAGGAATGACCCCATTTTAGTACGTACAGGGGTTCTTTGGAGTGCTGATTCTTTCACTTCCTTTCATGAAATCTGGACTGAAGGCATTCATTATACAGCCACAAGTTTCAACCATATAACATGAACATTTATATTTCATGAGGTAACAGTCTGCCTTCTAATTTAACGTGTTATATAGAAAACACATTACATATAATAAATAAACATTATTACTTTTAAGTTCTGTGTATTAAATCAATCACTGTCAAATCAGCTCAAAACAGGGTACTTGGCTCCATGGGCCGAGTGACAAAGACAGCTGGATGTCATCCCCGCTACATCACTTACTTAGCTGCTACTGTTTGCAGCCTGAAGAAGGAGTCCAACCATTTATTAAAGCACATATGTATCCTCAGAAACAAAGCCTTTCCTAACAGAAATTGGCACTGCTCCACTGAAGTCAGCTGAATGTTTGTAACAAATGAACAGCTCCTCCACAGCAAGCAAAATTCTGCCTTTCTTTATGTATCATCCCACATGCCCATAGGATTTTGCCTACATGATTAAAAGAGAATGACTCACAATAGTGTCTGCAGTGTCTTCCAAACCTGTCCCAGCCTCTTCTGTTGTGCTCTACCTTCCTTCTAGCTGACCTTGTTTTTGAGGCCATAAGTAAAAGAAACCCTTGGCTGTTAATAAAGGTAATACTATTTCATAATATCATCACATATTTACCCATGGAATTCACAGCACCTCTCACATCCAGACTCGCGTTAAATGAATTTGGTATCAACGTCTTGTTCCTCAGACAGGAACAGTCAAACATTTATTTCCTAAAGGCAGGTTCATAGAAATTCTAGAATAAATATATTACATATACTATCTATTTCCAGTTAATTCACCTGAATATTCTGTAAAATTTTAAAAAGGGAATCATCATGTAAATTTAATAGACAATACAGGACCTTGCTGCTTCATACATAATTTAGTTTTAGAACTAAGAGAGTTTTCATGAACTCACATAAAAAGCAAGTTTTCTCTTCTACCTTTAATTTAAAATCTCTCTAGGCTTGTAAGCTCATGAGACAAAAAATTAACGTCACTTCAGAAATCTCAAAAATAGCAGTTTGTGCATTCAAATACGTAACAGGTTTTCTCTAGGCTCAAAATATTTTCATAATTATTTGATACCTCTCCAAGTAAAAATCCCAACTGAGGTATAGAAATGTGGCTTTTCAAGAGTTTAATAAGGTGGGGGGGTGACAGTGCGTCTGCATACTAACATGAGAGGATCAGTGTTTGAACCCCTGACAACAGATGCACTGCAGCTCTCATTTATTGTGGATTTGCACTGAAAATAATCACTCTTGATAGCTTAATCTTGTAAATTTGGATTACACATAGGTGTATAATGAATGCCAGAATAAAGGGGTTCCACTACCATCTTGTGAAACTTCCCTGCTCTCACCAGCATCTGCCCACCATCCAGAATGGGAGGCAGGTTTTGCAGCACAACTCCAAGCACTGAGAAAGATTTTTCTACTTGGGAAGAAAAGGTAAAATGGCCTTTTGGATTACGTGCCTTTTTGTCCAGTTAGGATTCTGTTCTCCATCTATATATTAACTGTGAGTAGCCTAGGTATGAGGTGACAGGTTTGATACTGAAGTGTGCCATTCCCATGAGATTGTTTTTCTCTTCAAAGCAGTCCACATTTAAGGCAGGTGATACCTGAAAATCCTACTGTAGCTACTGTCCATATAAACATTACACTTAACATAACAGGTTTTGTATAGCTGAAGACAAACACAAAGTAAGATAAAAATTGGACAAGATTATTGAAAAAAATTACACTACACTAGAGTATGCCCAGCATGATTATATTATAGTCAGAGCAATGAAACTGAATTAATTTCCAATTCCTAGAAATGCGCTGGAGTCCCCACAGAGGTGCAAGAATTAAATAGGCTGTAAGTACGTTGCGATTTTCGTCTTCAACCTTCAGGCTACTTATTATCTGTGAAGGTTTCATTCTCGATGTATAAGCACAGTGGTCATCCTGCTGTAGGGACGCACTGGCGTATATCACTTCAGCTCCATACCATGCCATATCCAGATCCTACATCTGCGTAGGAACTGCAGATGTAAAATGTAAGGATGACCAGGACTACTGGGAACAGGTTACCACTGAGTCCCAGTCCCAGTCCCAGTTCTGTGGGGCTTTTGATTTACCTAGCTAGCACACATTAAAAAAAGAGTTCATAACAGCAAGCCAACCAGTACTCATTCCAGTGGAAGACTCTCAAGAATACATGGTTGATAGGATCATAAAATCCTAGAACAGTTCAAATTGGAAGGGACCTCAGAAACTCTGTAGTCCAATCAAATGCTTGAAGCAGGACCAGCTTTAAGGTCGGACCATGTTGCTCGAGGAGTCTTGAAAACATCCAAAAATAGAGACTACTCAACTACAGCTCTCAGCAAGCCTCAGCATAGAAAAGACATGGACCTGCTGCAGAGAGTTCAGAGGAGGGACACTGGAATGACCAGGGGAACATATCACCTCTTCTATAACAGACTGAGAAAGATGGGGTTGCTCAGCCTGGAGAAGTCTCCTGGGACAGCTTATAGCAGTTTTCCAGTACCTAAAGGGGGCTCCAAGAGAGCTAGAGAGGGATGTTTTAAAAGGGCATGTAGTGATGGGACAAGGGGGGATGCCTTTAAACTGAAAGAGATTTAGATTTAGAAAGGTTTAGATTAGATCTTAGTAAGAAATTCTTTTCTGTGAGAAAAGGTGAAAGACTGGAACTGGTAGCCCTGAGAAGCTGCGGATGCCCCATTCCTTTAAGTGTTTAAGGTCAGGCTGGACAAGGCTTTGAGTAACCTGGTCTAACGGAAAGAGCTCCTGGACAAACTCAAACACAAAAAAGCTTACAGAGGGTGGAAGCAAGGACATGCACACATTGACAGCTCTTTTACCCAAAAAACCCTGTTATTTAGTTCCTCAGTCTTCTCCATGTCCTGGGAAACCACCTTCTGGAAAGGAGTCATGTTTTCTTTACTTTCTTTTATCACCCACAGATCTATAGAAGCATTTTTTGTTGCCCTTGATGTCCTTGATGTTCCTAACTTGATACCTGGATGCTTGGACAATTTCAGTGTATTCCTCTCAAGCTACCTGTCCTTGCTTCCACACTTTGTAGGCTTCCTTTTTGTGTTTGAGTTTGTCCAGGTGCTCCTTGTTTGATGCAGGCCTCCTGGCATTTTTGCCTGACTTTGTCTCTGTTGGGATGCATCACTCTTGGTCTTGAAGGAGGCAATCCTTGAATATCAACAAGTTTTCTTGGGCCTCTTTTCCCTTCAGGGCTTTATCACACAGTACTCTACCAAGCAGATCCCTGAAGAAGTCAGAAGTCTGGTCTCCTGAAGTGCAGGATAGTGAGCTTACTGGGCATCCTCCTCGCTGCCCTAAGGATCTTGAACTTCACTGTTTCATGGCCACTGCAGCCAAGTTCAATTATGCTGTATCAGTGACTAGAAACATATACTGATGAGTGTCTCTCTGTGCACTCAGTGTCCTCCTTTTATCTTCACCACTACGAAGACTCCATTAAACTCCCACTTAGTTATCATCCCTATTAAGTATGTCGGAATGGTATTGCAGTAGAAAATAAAAACAAGTCATTAACAGGGAGATTGACTGTACACTTATTTTATATCACATAATATTCTGAGTTGGAAGGGACCCACAAGGATCATCTTTTTAAGTGAATGGTCCATATGGGGATCAAACCCACAACCCTGGTTTTTTAAGCACCGTGTTCTAACCAACTGAGCTAATCTCATCTACATATCTCACAAGGGAGGTGATGATAGGATGCCCAGAAGTGCACTAATTGTAAGAGCTTTATAAGAAACATGCCCTGCAGGTCAGCTAACTATGTCACATATAGTTTCCATGAAGAGCACAACTTAATGAAGACCTTGTTTAACTTTTGCTGTAGTTATCATGGTGAGTTAGCTGGTTGTTCATTTAATAGGGTTCACAGCATATGTAACTCACCCCTGAAATGTTGGAGCACAATAGCAAATAAAATCTTCTCCATGTGTTCACGTTTACTCAATATGCAATAAATATGGGAGAGGCTATTCATACAAAAGGCTTTTTTTTTTTCTCCCCAGCCCCTGGTACATACATTCCTGTATTTCAGGCAAACCCAAACATTTTTTGCACAGGTTTTATATAAAACACCATAGTACCCAAAAAGCATAATAATCATGCAGCAGGTTTCACTGTGTGTTTTAACACTCAGAACATCATGGGGGGTTCTTTCTTCCTTTGCACTTCAAGACGTAAGCACAGAGATGTACTACATCAAAAATTTGTACTTTTGTAAGAAGGTGTTGGCCAAAATATTACAGCTCTGCACTCTTCTCTGTGAGATGCTCTTTTTTCACACATATTTCTTGGTTGTAAAAGGTTAATTACCTAATAGGTTTTTCGCCCCTAATAAATAGAGGCTTTGTCTCTTTGAGGTCAATGGAAAAAAACAAGACATAAAATCTATTTGTTATTAATGTATTTCTTCCAGCCCACAAACCCGGAATTCTTTTTTTCTTCCAAAGTGAACAGAGCATTTTCTTTATAAAAATGATTCATTTATTATTTCTATATACAATATCACGTGTGTTTGATCATCAAGTCGTCAAGAAAGCATCTGGTTGTCAAGTAAATGTATTTTGGGCATTAATAGAGTCAGGTTTCAAGGATAAAGGAATAAAATCAATAAAAAACATGTAAAGATTCTCAGCTTGCTCTAGAGTTGCAAATTTCTAACTTGATCATATAGATTGTACCAATGTGTGTACATATACACACATATATGTATGTGCGCATGTATGTATATTTGTACGTATACACATATTCTGGAAAGTGGCGATTTTTGTGCTGCAAGAGTCTCATTTTGCTTTGCGTTAGCTGTACTTCTTTAAAATCTGAACACTCTGAAATCTCTCTTCTTCTGTCTTGATATAACATTCTTCCTTCTTTTTTTCCTCATTCCTTTTTCAATCAACCACAGGTTTTCCACACTTTACTCTCAACCATAATCCACATTCAAACTACATTCTACAACAAAATTCTGAATGTCACCTTAGTGGTATCCTTCGTGTATGATTTAATGACTTGTGAAAATGCCAGTAAAAATCTTTAGTATTCCAAAGTAGTACATCAAAACATCCAAAATAAGTATATAATTCTCAACAACAGACAGTGTTATGAGCACCTCCAAGCTGATGCTCAAATTTTCTCATTTGGGTAAAATTTTAAAAGTTATCAGAATGCCTCTAACAAGAGCAGATGCTGATGTGCAACTACATGAACCATATTAGCAATTAATATTAGAATATTAAAAGCAACAGGTAAACGTTAAAAAAGGGGTATTTTAAAGGATATTATAGTATTTGATCAAAAAGTTTAGCTTAATGTAGAACAGCAAATAAGCAAGTGTGTGCTGCTTTCCAATACACTCATCATTTTGTCAGACCACTTCAGGAAAATCAATCCGTGCAGTTTGTCTACAAATGGCATTACTCTCTAAGTCACAGTTCAGAGGATTAATGCTTAGGAGGAAATGGAGAAAACACTCATACAACAAAAAAAAAAAACCTGGGGAAAAAGTAATCTGTTGAAAAACAGCAGTGGAAGTTTCTCATATGTATGAATGCCCAATTGCAGCCCTGATGCAGTGTCATGCAGCAGGGGAGGGAGCAGCCAGGCGAGCATTTAATGGTACATCCATACCCAACGTGTGTGCAGAGCCTGATCTTTAGGTGAAGGGCAAAGATGCATATTCTTTACAACTCACACTGCCACCAAGAAGCAAAGATATGCCCTGCTCATGCTGCAGGTTTAATACATTTGTTACAGTGACACAGTATTCCCTAACACTGTCCCAGAATTTGTCATTTAAGGGGCCCGGCCAGTTTCAAGTCCTAGAATCGTGGTCTAAATTGTACAGTCCAAACAGTCTTACTTCTGAGCTGCTTATAAACACACAAATCATGCCAAGTGCTTGTCACATTACCAATAATCTAAGGTTCACAGATTTTAAGGGCACAAGGAACAGCGATGAAATCATCACCTTGTGTAGAGCAGACAGTAGAAAATTGCTCCTAGACAGTGCCCTCCACCAAATGGGGATGGCACTGTGAAGGGCAGATCTACGTGTCCCATCTGACAGCAGCCTGAAGGTTTCTCTACTTTACACTCACCTGGAGGGGAAAAGGTACAGCTGAGCACTCGTATGACAAAAGGACATCTTGAGGATGAAGCACTGGCCATCCTTGGACCTCGGCTAACCTTTCATCTCTGCGGAGACCCTCCTATGCTGGAAGGATCTTCAAGTGCTCATTTTAAGCCTGTTTTAGGGAAATGGTATAAGACGCACAGAGGGCATACCATGCCGACACTGATATTAATCGATTTTATGAGGAAGAAACTAGAAAATAAGCAAACCTGTGATATTCATTGCCTGGTTACTCTTACATGCCATTTATAGAAAATATTTAATAAATCTGCAGGGAGTTTGCCTGAGAAGGGACTGAGTAAAGAATTACTTATCCAGAAACATACTGCATGTTAAAGTCTTATGTGACAGGGTTCCTGGGACCATGCTATATAGCATGCTGCCTTGCAGTAGGAATTAATCCATAAAATTCATTACACTTCTGCTGATGAAGAAGTGATAACTTCTTCACAGACTTTTTCACAATAAAAAGGCAAAGCTTTGAAATATCCTTTTACACAATTCTTGAACAGCCTACTAAATTGCTTTTGGACTAAAAGCATACTTTCAGACCATGGCATAACTAATTTTTGCAATATAGCAAAATGTCTCTTGGCTCAAGTAGGAACATGGTAAGTTGTCTTTGTCTTGAACTATTCATGATGTTACAACCTGTCTTGCAGCAAAAAATACTTACAGGTAAACTGTATCTACCTGATGCTATCATACACTGCAGGTCAGTCGCACATGATGTTTCAGATATCACCTTTGAAACATTACCATACATTAAGAGAGAGCCACCTGGTGAAAATTGTCGAGTTGGGGCAGGAGCATCTAATTACTCCAAACAGAAACAAAATCATCACCAAATTTCTGAGCAAACAAGTAAATAAATATAAAAATAAGCCTTGTAGGTACTCCACTGTAACTGATTTCATAATTTTTACTGTATTAATAGCTCTCTCAACTTTAGTAACATCATGCTGTTTCAAATTCACATGCTAATCTTCCAATATATTTCTGACTCTGTCAAAACCAACTGCAAAATTCCACACCGGGCTCAGCAAGGCCAGGATTTCATTCTCTTCTATCAAGCATCACAACAATAGGGAAAGGTGAGTTTCAGATCTTTGGGGGTTTGCATTTGTTGATACACAATAATGAACACATGCAGATCCAAATCAAACACATCTGTGACTTCAACTACAAATCAAATGCAGTGCTGCTGATCATTGTTCCTCTTTTTTGTAGGATGTGTTAGGCTAAAAATATACCCATTTGTGTTTATAAAAATGCTTATATATATATATTTATATATAAACACATATATATATTTACCTTATTTTGAATAAAAGCTGTTATAAAAAAAAATTCTACATCTTGTCTCCGAGAAACAATATGCTTAAAATAATAATGAACCAGCTGGAAACACTAGTGGTCAGACAATAACTGAATGGACTGCTTCATAGTTTCTGCAATTATTAAGCTGATTAACATCAGTTATGATGGGTAGTATAAAATACGTTTGGTCATATCAACACTTCAGGTATATCATCACCTGCATACATATCTCTTGATATTTAAAGTTTTGTGAAAACCATATTCATTTGCCACATTCCCCCCCATTCTATAGGTAACAGTTTGAAATGCTGGTTTACTGTGAAAGAATTAACACTAAAAGGCAAAACCTCTGAAGCTGTCTCACCCTCAAGCTCCTGCCAGCTGGGAGAGGGGTAGAAGGTGTGCACCACTGTTAATTTGGAAGGGAACACGTGACACAACCTGACATGTCAATGTGTGAAGAGGTTTTTGCCACTTAGGTAAAAACAAGTGTACTGACTGGTGAAACTGCAAGTAAAAAAAGGATAAAGAAGAGGACTTGGAGGTTATTTTACTTGCACATAACTAAACGCATAAGGGAGACAGAGTTATGGCCATTTTTAAATGCCTGATAGAGTTTCCCCCTCTTCCTCCGTCTTCCCTCGCAGTTCAGAGCTGTTGAGTAACAGACATTTCGGAGCGTGTAGGGGGGAAGTAAACAAATGTACTGCTGCTGTAGTTGCAGGGCAAGGAAACATTGATGTCACTGCTGTTACAATCACATTAGTAGTGTGTGTTAACGGTAATGTCATGTTTGATCAACTAGTCAGGTCAAAAGCCGTTCAAAACACAATCTGAACAGAAGCACAAACCAAAATGGCAAGAGAATCGACTTCCAAACACTTTTCTCCCACATACAGACCCCTGTTGCAAAGGTGAGCTTTCGGTCACCCACGCTCAATGTCAAATCATCCTAAACCACACAATTACACTTTACACCTGGCTGGTTGCCTGTTCCCCCACTTTAAACCCGAATTAGATTTTTGCCTTATTACTGTGTACGTGCACCCACACCCTGCGGCATCCAAGTACATCCCGCCGGGGACAATGCATGCAGGCAGAGTTTGCTCCTGTTCCCGACAGCTTGTGTGTCAAGGACAGAAACACTTACAGCCCAAGTGTTTGGGACCATTTTACTTTGAGTAGGTCTTTTCCGCTTTGAACATAATGTGTTGCTGTCTCTCCACTTCAGCACAGGGTATTCAATACAACCAAACAATTAAGAGCAAAAACAGCCAACAACAAATTCTCTCAGGTGGGAAAACGGGTAGGCAGGATACATCCTCTCTTGTGTCCCAGCATGCTCGGCACGTACATGTTCATCAATTGTGCACTTTTTTTATCAACGTTTTCTGACATTGCCGAGCTTGGGCATGTGGTAAACCCTTGAGCATTAACCCTTTTAGGAAGAGGAGCACGTAGGAAACGCAGTGTCAGTGAGACCAGACAAGGACTGCTACCATCCAGAACTTCTCGTGCATATTTTTTGTCATCTACTTCACTTCTTTCCACTAACCTGCCTCTAGGAAGGAGACACTTGTCCCCGCTTCACATCCCCTTCCCGAAGTCTGCCTGCTGGCACTGGCCGGATACCTGACATCTTTCCCTTCATTTTCCGTAACTTCCCGATTTGCCCCCGGACTGATGAAGCGCTGGCTTTTCCCCATCCCCTGGGCTCACCTTTTCGGTCGGCCTGGCGGCGCAGCCACCGCCTGCATACCAATGTGGGTCCGCAAAGGCACCGCACCCGGCCCCAGCCGCTCCCGCGGGCGCGCTGCCCTTTGCGCGTTGTTACATCTCGGAAACTAAAGCGGGGGGCCACGGGGACAGGGGCAGCCACAATTTATCCCGGCCAGCAGGACGGGTCCTGCATGTCCCCAGGGGACAAGCATGTCTGCGTGCAGCAGGGACTCGGGCACGCACATCCAGTGGTGTGTGTGTGCGCGGCGTGGGGCGCCTGTGCCACATCCATGTGCGTGCATGTGAGAGTGAGCGTGTGTGTGTGCGTGCGTATGTGTGTGTTGTGTGTGTAAGGGGAGGGGAGCGGACTGGGAGGGAGGGAGGCAGGGAGGGAGGCAGCTCCGCCGCACCCGCGCATCCCCCGCGCCGCGGAGAGCGGAGACTCACCGGGTCACCCTGGTCTCTGAAGGTCAAGCTCAGGTTGGTTTCTTGATCGGCTCCGGGCTCTTTCGGCTAGGTTCTTCGCTCGCGCTTTTTTTCTTTTTTCCTCTCTTTCCTTTTTTCCTCTTTTCTTTCCTTCCCCTTCCCTCCCCCTGCTCGGCCGCGGTGGCGGCGGCTGCCGCCCGGCGGGGCTCCCGCTGCCGCTCCCGGCCCCGCGGGGTGAATCCCGGCTCCTAAGCCCTGTCCCCGCGGCGCCGCTCAGATCCCATGGTCGCAATCCACATCGCGGCAGATGTACCACAGAATCACGTAGAGGATCAGCAGGATGGCGAAGATGAACAAAGCCACCAGGATAGCCTTGGTCACCGGAGAGATGAGGGACTGCATGTCACCCGCGGACCGCCGCCGAGGANGGGGGCAGAGGGACCGCCGGCAGAGCGGGAAGCCCGGCCGCGGCAGACTGGGACCGCGCCGGCCGGCGTGTTCCGCCCAGCCGAGGTGTTCCCTCCCCTCCCCGCCGCTCGCCCCCACCTCCCTCCT
>WBMV01007953.1:549894-601182 GCA_013396655.1 Campylorhamphus procurvoides
CCCCCCGCCTCCCTCCGTCTCCCGCCGGCGGGGAGCCCCGCCGCCCCGGTGCGTGCCGGGCTTGGAACTGCGCCGGCCGGGGTGCGGGGGGACCGCGTTTTCCTTCCCCGTCCAACCCCGCCGCCCGCACTTGGCACCTCCGCCATCCTCACTGCCCATAGGAGACTGGCCAGGAGCTGCGGCGGGGAGGACGGCTGGGGCTTGTCGCTGTTTTCGAAGGTCACCCCTCCCCACCATCCCCGATAAAATTAAAAGGCTTTTTTTTCTTTTTTCCCCCAGGCAGGTAGGCATGGGTGACAGCCTGCCAAGTTTTCCCCTGGGGCTTTGTGGTTTTTGGCATACGCACCAAAGGTGCCTCAGGACAGATAGCGGGAGAACAGGACAGGAAGATGGAAGTCGGATGAAAGACCATCGCTTGCCCTCTCAACCCCAACAGCAGCAGCTCCGGTGCATCTTTCAACTCAGCCCAGAGTTCTGTAGCTCCAGAAGTGCCCATAGAGCCTCACATCGCGTGAGCGCCAACCTTGGCACTCAGTGCCTAATGTATGTCTCCAGACACCTGCCTGCTGGCCCGGAACAGCTGGCCAGATCCAGGCTTCTGGCAAGGAACCACGTGCCCCAAGTCCTTCGCTGCACTGGGAGGCAACCAGAGATGTAGGCACCCTTTACTTAGAACACCCAAGCAGGTGGCCTGCAAGAGCACCCTCAGTGGGACACCAGCTGCTCATACAGCATCAGCCGCTTCTGATGCAATGCAAGGAATTGTCACACTGGATCTCTAAGAGCCAGGTCTTCACAGAAGGTGCTCACCGTGTTTCAGTTCTGGTTGCAGCCGTATCAATAATACAGAAACACTGCAGAAAGGCATGGAACTGTGTAAGGCTTAAAGAACCCTTGATACATCATCCCCGGAGAAGGACAAGAGCAACTTTATCAAGAGGGGGAAGGAAAGATTAAAACTTCAATATATAAAAAGTGGATAAATAAAGGGTAGTCATATTTGAGAGGAAGAAGGTAAGATACTGCTATATAGGTATTTCAGGCATAAACTCCCTAGAGGAAAAACTCTTATTAATGCTAGCATGGGGAATTAAGATGGAATGGAAAGAAAATATGAAAGAGAAATACTAGGCTCTTAAATAAGGAGGCTTCCAACACAGTTAAATGTCTAAAGAGTATGAGATAATATCCCAAGAGAATGTGTTGCAGGACACATTACTCAACTTTTTAAAAAAGCTCAGCTTTTTTTGTGCAGGAGGAATGGTCAGGTCTTTAGGGATACCTACCATGCTGCCTCTGTCTCTAATGTTTTAGTTTCTCATCTGCAGGATGCTGTATTTCTTTCCTTTTCCTTTTGATGTGACCACCTTGCCCTGCAATATTTTCACTGAACATTTTTTGTCTTTTGAAATAATTACATCTTGTTTGGAGCTGTAATGCCGCCAGGTTGCAAGTACCAAATTTATAAAATGCAACTGGAACTCCAAACAGCAACTTTGCTCATTATTTTACCCTTCCCATTTCAAATGAGTGGTCAATTCTGGAGGCAGATGGCTGGGTACTTATGCCAGTTACTTTGAGACATATATTTTCTAATCCTCTTGCTGGACATTACTATTTCCTTTGTGGAAAGGTGTTATTCCATGCAGACTAGTTGTTCAGCTGATTTGAGCATTTGTGTATTGCCATCAGCCTTCCTTGGCTTGTCAGCTCTTGATAAAGTGGTAGCAAGTGATGGCTGATAATCTCCATACTTGTCAGCATGAGAAGCAAAATAGTGCACCATCATTTCTGAGCCCAAAATGCATTTGATTGTGTGACATGTGTAATCTGTTCTGAATCGGTTTTGAATTCTGTTTGTTTAATTTGCATGTACTTATGCACGAGGGCATCCCTGAATAATTAAAAATATATAGCCTCTCTGTGTTTGATGTTCTGTCACTGGTGGAGCCTGAGCCAACACAGAAATCACAAGTTAAACAGCAAATATATTGCCAAAGCTATCCTTAGTTGAGAAAGCTGATTTAAACAAGGAAGTAAACATAAAAACCATCTTAGTTTTCAGATGTCTTATTAGTAAGCAGTGGGGAAGAAGGAAATCGATCTTTGCCAAGTGAAGAGAGATAACAGTGACAGAAAAATCATTTTAATTTCCACCTTGTAAGTTGATATTAAATTAAACAGGAATACTAATACATGTAGCTTTTAGTTTTCTCTTTCTCAATTCCCTTTGAAAATGTGCTGCAGCAAATTTGCAAGGGAGAACATGCACAAAAGACGGGTGACAAGACCCACAGTCAAAAGCTAATGCAGGCAGTTTTAATTAAATCCCACGCTAATGTGCTGGATGCTTATGCGACATAGATGGCATGAAGAGACTGGGCAGTTCCATGTTAAGTTCACAGGCAACCTTAGCCTGTATGAAGTATCCTCGCTCCCTGTGGGCTCTCCAGTCCTTCTGCCAGGGTATTTATTCAGACCTGCTAGAACCTACTGGAAAGGCAAAGACAGTTTTATATTCCCAGGCTTGGACAGTCTGTGTCACCCTGGATTCTACTAATGGGGACAAATGCTGACGACTCATAGTATATCCCTGGTCTGGGAGGGGATCCGAAGCCATCAGATCCCTGGGTGTGGACTGCCATGTTTGAGAAGGAAACAACCAGTAGTCTGTGGTGGTGAATAAGGCTTGTGCCAGCAGAGATTGACGCTGGGAGAAGTCGTAACTATTAATCCTCTCTCACCATAAACTTAAGATCGACAGCAGTGCAAAACTAGTGTTCCCCTCTTTCAGTGAACACCAGGGCAAATCAGGAAGAAGACTGGTGAGTTCAGGTTGAAATAAATAACATTTTGAAATTCCTTTACCAGTGAAAACATCCAACCAGCCTAATCCCTTTCTTTTTTTTTTTAGGGCAATTGCTTTTGCATGTAATCTCAGGGGTGTCAGTGAAAGGCTTTACACTGGTGTTATCTATAGGCAGTTCTGGTGCAGACGGTCAAACACAGGCTGATCATTTCCAAATATGATCTTTCATTGCATGTGCTATTTTCAGTGGCTTCATGGAAATTCAAATGCAAGAAAAATATGAGATACTTTTTGGTTTATTAGAATGATTTTGAGAACAATTTGCAGAACAATTCCTTGGAGAATGAGTGTCAGAAACATGTCTAGGAAGCCCAACGAATGCACATGGCCAACTGTTCCTGGAATGTGTCTGCACTGAAGAGGTCCACACATGTTAGAAACACTAAAGGCAATTGTCAACAGAAGGGCTTGGGTATGGCAGTTTGTCTGGCATTGCTGCACAATTCTCAATGCATATTAATTTAGCCCAACTGTCTATTATCTTAAAATTTGATATATTCAGTAGTTTTTGCTGTAGAAGTTTTATTACTGACTTCAACAAAACCAGGATTTTACCTAATTACAAGAAAGTACAATTAAATTAGCAAAAATTTGAGTCTAATCTAATAAAAGAGTACTTGACTGTGAGCAGACTCAAAGGAAAATATGTTGTTTAAGGGACTGATGATGGTTTTTAGAGCCTTCCACTTCTATAGCATCTTTCAAATCATTTCCAAGCCAGAAGTGATGGAACGACTGCCTGGCAGCTGCCTCTGTAGCTTTAGTGATTTTTCTGAGTGGATGTGTGTCTATATCATAAAAACACTGATGCAAGTGGCAGTAATTAGATTGGACAAATCCATAGATTACATGTCAGGCCTCAAGTACTGCTTTTTAGGACAAAATGTGCTGTTGCTGAGATAGTACCTGTTCTGTGAATTAGAAGAGAGTTACCAATCATCTCACGTGTCGTAATGATGGAGACAACATAAAAGCCTGGGTAGACATGAGCAAGCAGCATGAAGAGGAAGCAAACAAACAGAACAAATAACCCTCTCAAAAGAGGAACCTAGAAAACAAGATCTGAGTTATCAGTAATGTTAATTAATGGACCACCCTTTGGTCAGCTATTTGGATGAATCAAAGGCCTTAGAAAAAGCACTGACTGGCCACAGCAAAGAACAGATTAGCTGAGTCCTTGGAACAATGCAGCTTTGAACAAAAAACATTCTTTATAGAATACTCGAGAGTAGAAATGCAGGAAGGAGACAGGAATTACATATTGTCAGGCTGCATCACATCAGTAATACCCTCCTGGGGTACTGGAGTTCCACTTTCCAGGTTAGACTGTTTGGGAAAAGAAAGGCAAGAAAAAGCAACTGAAATGACTCAAGGGTGTAAGAATGGATCTTTATCAAATCAAAGCATCAAATTGGGACAGAAAATCAGGTAGCTCTGCTTTCCTTGACTCTCTTGAAGCTGCTGACACAAGCCCTCCTACCTTTTCAGGGAAGATAACAGTAGAGGATGGACAGTTTGCCTTTGGGTTTACTTAGAGGTCCCTCAGTCCTCTTTCAGGGCATCAGGTAGATACATTTGGGGTGGTGTTTGTGCTGTTCCCTCACACACTTAGTACTGGGGCTGTCCTTGTGCTGCTCCTGATCCAAACCTGACACCTCATCCCAGGAAAAAAAGGTGGCCTGGCCATAGTAGCCATGTTTGCTGTATGTTTGATAAATTTCATTCTGTACCTAGCTAAGGCTGTGATTGATGCCTGCTGGATTTATTGTCATTGTCTGCCAGAGTGGCTCAGGGTTTCTAAGAGACCGTGAGAGCAAGTTTTGTGGCCTTGTGGCTTCACAGTGGGGTTGAGACTTGTAAAAGCTCAGCCCTGCTCCTGCCTGTTGTACTGCTTCACTATCCAAGTTTGCGTGATTTAGTTAATACTTTTTTTCAGGAGGAGTAGAAAGTGGATTGCATCGTTGTATTGTTGTGAATGTAACTTTGCTAAATATTGCATGATCTCGAATATCATCCTTTTTCAGATATCAGCCCCCTGTTAGTGGATCTTAGGGAGGTGAACATGTAATTTGACAGATACACTTCCCTGACGAGAAAAGTCAAGCTGTTCAGAGAATGAAGGTACTCTTAAAATTGTCACTTGCACAAGCCTCAGCTGCACTTTTGTTCTTCAATTTTATCAACAGGAATTTGAAAACCTGGAATAAACTCAGCAAGCAAGTTAAGGAAAAGGAGGGGCAAAGGAGGTATCTCTGACCTAATTGTCCATGAAGGCTTTTTGATATATGTCTTTCAGATCAGAGCACAGAAGAGAGGCACATGTTAGGCACATATCTATCCTAAGAGGTAACTAATATTGCTCAGCTGTGTTTCCATCAGATTTCAAAAGTGAAACCCGATGAAATTTTAATATATTCTCCTTCCTACCTGGTAAAATGGTGTAGAAGTCTATGAATAAATATTTTTCTGTTTGACTCTTTTCAAATAAGCTTACCAGTCTCTTTTCATTTAGTGCAGGGAGAGAGAAGTAGATAAATTGATTAGACTTTCCCCTTTCCCTTCCCTTCCCTTCCCTTCCCTTAATTCATTCTACACACTCCTACACAAGCATTATACCAATACCTTGGGTTATGGATTTTTTATTTGTACTGAAATATGAATTGTAATTTCATACTATGCATTTGGAATGAAAAATCTCTACTGAAAACCAAACTGGAAAACATCTAGGAATTGCTCAACATCGTACTGAAGAGTGCAGTGGAATATCTGTGGGAGAAGTTTTCTGTTTTTGCATGTACCTTTGGAGAACCCCCTTTGAGTTAAAGATTTGGATATTGGACATCAAAACAGAATCCATTCAGCTTGAAATTATTTTCTCTAGCCAGTGACCGCACAACTGGACTTTCAGGAGTAATAGCTCCACTCACTCGACCGCTAGATAACCAGTTTTGCTGTGATGGAGATTGGCTCCAACAATCAAGCTGTCATTTAAAGAGCAGAAAGATGTTCTGGAAAAAAATTGCAGCTCACGTGCAGTGTGAAAGAGATCGATATGTTTAACAGAAGGTTCTATCGTGTGTCTATTTAAAAGATGAAGAACAATGTATTCTGCAGAGAGTGAACTAGTTTTGTCTTCCATCTGTCTATTGCTAATAGTAAAGAGAGGTTAGACATGGTCACTGTTAAATGCTGCTACCCTTTAATTGCATTTGTATTTTCTTGTATAAATTTCTTCATTTTGCAGGAGTGATAAAAAGTATTTCTGTTTGTCTTGCTCCTCTGTTTCCATGCCATAAAATGTCAAACTAACCAGCTAAGAGAAATGGATCCCAAGGTTGCTGGAGGAGCAGGTTACTACCCCTGGTTTCATGGGTGCCAGCAATGTTGTACTTTCTGCTGTGTGTAGTGAGTAGTGTTGATGCCCCCTCGTTAGGCCCTGCAATGTTTTGAGCATTTTGCTACGAGATAGCAAAAGGCAGTCTGTGTTTGGATGATAGAGGAAAGCTGAAATGTGTGTACAACAAATAAGGCATTGGGGAAAGTAGGTCAGAGCTGGTCATGACAGAACCACTCGTTTAAACAAATGTGCAGGATTACCAGGTTTTGAAAAGATCAGTCCTGAGTGAAACATGTAACTCTACTGGGAAGCTTTGTTTGTCACGGCATCTCAGGATCCCCACAAAGCGCCTCTGTGTTTACTAGCAGGTGCAGAGCCATTGGCAAGATGAGGTCTTAATAAGCTTAGGAGGACGAGGCTGTTACTAAATAGGAGACTGAATTTATTCAGAGCAAATAAAAGTTTGGTTTTAAGAAGTATAATGAATTCAGCTAATTGAATTTATTCCCACATAATTACTAGCATAAATTTGAAACATCCAATAACCTATTGTGAGACTGGGAGAAAATATTTTTTCATGATCTGTAGAAGCCTTTCAGATTCAAGTTTGAACCAAGTATAGCACTCAGAATGCCTGATCTGTCTTTAAGCGTTTTGTTATTATTCCTCTTCATTGCTATAGGCTGCACTGTGCTGCAGTAGGGGTGTGTTTTCTGAAGCAGATATTCAAAAAGAAACCATATTGGGATACACAGTACCAGCACTGAGTAGTTTTCCGAAAAAATAGATGAAGTCCAGAGAAGTGAATTTATGTTCTCTTCAAAGCACCATGCCCAAATAGCAGATGAAGAAAAGAAAGAGAGCGGTGCAGCACTATCAGTAACAGATCAGGATGTTGGCTCTGTGGATGCTATTTTCTTATTGAGATCACACTATTTTCCTTCTGAGCCCAGAGCATGTGCACTGACTGTATTCCCAGGGCCTCCCTTTCAAAGGGGTGGCTCAGCTCTGGGTGCGTGGGTCAGATGAAAGTGCAGGAGATATATCCAGGAGGTTTGCATGCCTGCAGCCTCCTGAGAAGTAGCATGCTGCCATTCCTCACCAGCATTTTGTGAAAGAAGCACATTTTGCAGGACAGCAGAGCTTATCATCCAGATTTTAACAAAGCTAGTCGCAATAGCTTGACACTTTTAATTGAACTTTATAGAAATCTCAGTAGTTAAGATTGTCTTTCTGTATTTTAACCATGCTGTATTTTAGAGAAATACTGAATAATGAATAAGAGAACTTTCTTGCCCATTCAAGGGCATGGACACTGGAAAGCTGGAGGGGAATATAGGGGATAGTTGAGAATTTGCTGCTGGAAAAATTTCCTCAGAAAAACACTCATCTCCTAAAAAGAAGTGCTTGATGGAAAAATTTCAGATTTGGAAAGAGCTTTTTAATTTACACTGGGAAAATGGGCATGTTGATTCTGTTATGCCTAGCCAGATGAATCTTACCAGCTGTGTTCTCTGCCTACAGGACTTTTTCAGAGGCTTGCTTTGCGGAACCAAATGCTTCAGCTCTCCACCGTCTTGACCCTTCTGCTTTCTTCTCTTCTTTTCTAGGCAAACAGGGTAGGACTGCCTTAGCCTACATTCCCTCTCTTAAAGTTTGAATCAGACCTACACTCATCTCTTTGTGTAATGTCACCTTACCTTGAAGTACAGTTCAATGGGCAGAGCTGGGATGCATCAGAATTGGGTTCAGTTTCCTATTCTGCCCTTTGCTCACCGGGTAATGCTAAAGAAGTCACATAGCCTGAAGACATAAAATAGGGATAATAATAACTCCCTCCATTAGATTTAAGTGTCTCAGGATAAGTACAGTAGAGGCTATGAGTAGCTTTATATTTATATGACTGTGGATAGAACATATCAAACCACACATTTGTATTATCATCAGAAAGAGGAACAGATTCACAAAATAAAGCTTGAAAACTGCCTACCCATCCTGTAGTTATTAAAGCCATCCTGAAGGCAGGTGAGGGATGTGCTCTTGATGCTTTGGCTTTTTTTGCCTTCTGCATCTGAAACAGGTTGTGGAAGGTACAGCTCTTTGCCCAGTACAACCAGAACAATCCTGCTCCATGGTGTCAGTGACAAGAAGGAAAGGTCAGATCTGACCTGTGACACCTTTCTAATGTCAGTGGCAGGTGCCTGTGAAAATTTTAAAACTGTAAAAGATATTCCTGGTCTCAAAACAGTTCTCTGAGGAGCTGTGCAGAGCAGAATATGGAAGTGAGGGAGAAAGCTTCAGTGTTAGGTAAAGATATTTTTCTTACATTGCAGAAGTCTGTGCTAGTAGGAGAAGATTTCTTTTTACACTGGCGCAGCAAATTTAGAGTAGTGTGTAAAATTAAAGCCTGCCAAATAATGAGGCCAACTGCTTTCAACACAGAAACAAAGTTGTTAGTTCTCATGCCTCACAGGCACTGAATATTATTTATTTCAATACAATGTTCTAAATGGTGGTTTTTTTGGTACAAGAAAGTACAGGTTTTAAAAAGCCTGAATGTGGAACAGAATTTTAGACTGTTCAAGTGTCTGCAAAAATTTTGCAGATAATTTGTGGAAAATAATCTGCAACTAGACGCGATATTCAAACACAAAATACAAACCACCTCAATGGTCGTTCATTATCATATTTTTGTATCAGGGATAAATTTATTAGGAGATAGGCTAAGCTTTACTGTAATGGCCAATTACAAAACTGTCATGTTTGCCTTCATAAAAGATAAAGCTAGCAAGATTTAATCACAACTGAATTGATTAAATTAAGTCAATCATTTCTCTTAAGTAAGGTGTAGAGTCTAAGAGGAAATAGTTCAGACTCTGTCTTTCCATATATCTCTGGACAATCTCTGCTAATTTCTATTAATTCTGATAATACTGTACATAACATGGTTTTGCTTTTCCCCATTTTGCCAAACACAGAATTTAGCTGGCAAAAATATTGACATTTCTAAGTTACTGCACATAACAAACAATCAGTATAAGAGCCAATAGCCTTGAACATACATACCCAGCATTCTGTCCTTTGCTCATACAGTACTTTACACAGGGTTATCTTTGTCCTTTCCCTTGTGTGGGAATTGGGAGAGCTACACCAGAACTCTGTAAGAATTTATACATTAAGTATGAGATCAAAGCAGGAGTAGAAACCAGAATGGGAAAGCAGCAGAAAATCCGGTTTCAAATATTTTGCCATTTCCATTTGATTTATGCCTTTGTGTCTGTGTGGCCAATTTTTCAGCTGAACCCTGTACCATTAATGCCAGTGGAGTTTTATCATTAATGGTCAAGCTCTTGCTGGCATTTTCTGACTTTTATGTATTGCTCTTACATTCTTTGTCTGCTCTGCTTCTCTGTTCCATAACTATTTCTATGTCGGTCTGGTTATTAATGTTGAGACCAGTGATGCAGCATTCAGCTACCTCCAAAGTTTGCAGCTTGATCTCGGTAATGTGTTAAGTTAATGAAAACCTAGTTGTAGAGGCAGGTTGCTGAGTAATAGTAGTTTTGAAAGCATGTAATAAGCTTTCTAGTTGGATGCAAATGAATTCTATCAAGAAGAGAGAGCTCTCGGCAGGAAAAATACCTGCATAGTACAGTACTAATAATTCCTAGGGATGCCTGCTGGGCTGGTGTTTTCATTCATTTTTTCTTGTCTGAGAGCTCCACCTAATGGAACCGAAAGGAAGGTACCGTTCAGATTTCCCATTAAAATCCCTCACTTTATTTCCCTGCTGGTGTTTGTGTGCCACCAGACAGGGAGTGTGGGAAGAGGTGCATCCTTTGACTTTTGCAGTAAAGGACACTTAGTGAACAGGAATTTTTTATTACGTTATCTTCTTTTTTGAAACCGCAGGGTGTGAACATACTGTGATTTCTGTAAAGGCAAATTTAATATAGATAAACTAAATGTCTCCCAATTTTTGCACTCAGTTTGCTTATCTGCAAGATCTGTTATCTTGCACAGTCAGGGCTTCTTACCCTGTGTGTACCACTGCTGCATATCACTGCAGCACTTTTCATGGGTACAAAATAAATGGCTTGCAAGATCAAGGTCCAAATCTACAGAGAGAATAAATGAGATCATAGAACTACATATATTCACACAAACTGAGGAGACAATGGTATTGTTACATTGGTGGCAAAGCATTCCCTAAGATGAGATTTCTACCATCAGGATTGCCCCTGCAAACATTCAGAAATAATGAAGTCACATGTAATGATAAATAAAGCCTACCTTTTATATTCCATTGATTCCAGATTTTCAGTTCTTTATTTTTTGCTGAAATAATGTTTTCAAGCTTTTCTTTGCAATAAAGAGTGGTATAGATTCCCCCTTTTTGCAGTGAAAGCTGAGATCCTCATAGTAACCAAGATCCTTTAGCTTTCAAGACCTGTGGGACATGATGTAGAACACCATTAAACTTGAAACCTATAAAAAACAAGAGAATCATGTAATATTTTTAATGTCACAATCCCATTACTGACAAAATGCTATTTTGCCTCAGCACAAAGAGTTAAATCAAATGGAAGATGTAACAGGGCCATCAAGAAAAGCAAAGCAACATGAATCCTTGAAAATTCAATGAGGATGCTGTTTTTTGTGGAATATGCCTTCCTGATCCCTGGCAGACTAAGAACTTCAAAGTGTAGATATAAGCCAAAGGATGCTATGCTAGGAAGAGGGCTGTGGGTGCTGACAAGTGTCTAAGGAAACAGAGAAAAAAGACCATCATTAGACAGGGAGCTTCTCCTGGTGTAGAGAGAGAGCAGCTGAGTCAGATCCTCTGTATTCAAGGTTGTAATGAATGGCTGGAGGTCAGGTAATGGGAAATATATCTATATATCTGTATATCTATACACTTCTGGTGTTTTGAATACCATATACCAGGACTCATACACCAGTAGTATTATTGTATTGATACTGTTGCAACTGTTGCATTATAAGCCATGGTAAACTGCCTCAATCAAGCAAGAGAAGAAGCACTCCAATAAAATCCCTGTATGGATTGCTAGAAAAGGTAAGGAGGTCACACTATTGTAAATTTCAGCTTCTGAATGAAATTACTTGGTTCTGCAGAGGGAATGGACTGTGGAAAATTATAGGCTCACTGTGGGAAGATGACTGGGCTAAAATCACAGAAAACTGGGAAGTTGTGTTCAAATTCTAACAAATTCTAAAAAAAGTTATAACAGTACAGAAATTATAAAGTGAAATGTAATTGTTTCTTCCTGGATGAAATATTTTTGAAATATTTCTGAAATATTCTGTGATTCTGTGATTTCAGAATGAAGCAAGAGAATTTTTACACTCATCAGTAACAAAAGTATGACTAGAGTCACTCAAACTTCACCCAAAATGTGAAAAAACAGTAAAAAAGTTAAGAATGGGGAGAAATTAGGGAAGACTCCATCATAATTTCTGGGATCAGTCAACAGCTTGAACCTGTCTTTTCCATGGGGAAGCGTATTGGGTAAGAACCTTTTTCTATGTGTGCTGAATGATTATCTCAAGCTAGCTTTAACTGGTGATTAGAGCTTCTCTGTATATTGCTTTAAATTCAGTTTTGCAGTCAGTTACTATCTTCAAACTTTAACCTGTCACAATTTTCTGTTATCAGATAGTATCTGATAATATCTATTAATAAAGGGTGTTATTCCATAAACTGTTTAGTGCTTGTCCTTCAAGGGTGCTAGCAATCATACTCAATAAAAGTGGGGACATCCAGGAGGGTTCTCTCTTTCTAAATTGTAATAAAGCATTCAGCTCTGATATATTGTCTGTGTGTGTCCCTGAACAAGTTAGTCAAACTGCCCTCTGATAGAGCAGACTGATCAGCGGAGTCCCCGTAATGGGACGCTGACAAACTGGTCTGACAGAAGGGTCCTGGCTTTCCTGAGGTGTTGACAGACAAAACAGACACAAAAGATTTGAGGAAACCCCCGTTTCATGTGACACTCACATACTTGCCCTAAAGGTTATATCCTACTGCCACTGCTGGAGTCAAAATACTGGTTGGAGAGACCATTGGGGTGATCCAAGAAGGGTATTTCTTACATCCCTGTTAAATCTTGTGGTTTTGTATGTGTGGATAAGTGCAGAAATAAGGCTTTGTTCCAAAGGCCTTCCTTATGTGTCTCTGTAAGTTTCTACTTTCTGAGAGACTCAGAAATGACACATATGGCTATGCTTACACTTTTAATATGGTGAAGAAAAAACACAAGGGTGTGAGTCTCCCAGAACACCACTGCTCGTGATCACTTCTTCCCTCGGGCTGGGGCTAGGAGCGGCTGCTCCTGAAAAGCTGTGAGGAAGCAAAAGGCTACAGGGACTACAAGCTTTATTCTTGGCAAAGAGGCAGAGCCAATTCCTAGAAATGAGTAAGCTGACACCTACATCTCGCAATAGACAAATTTTAAGCAATTCTGCACATAAAATCTATATAACATCTCATGTTCTGGTTGTGGTACATTCCAATTTGTCAAGTGGACACCCACGATCGATAGTAGAAATAATAATATTTCATTCAACAGTGTTTTGTAGATTAAATGAAAACTGAAACATGCTGTGGGAAATGGAATGCTTTTTTAAGTTAAACTTTGAATGTATTAATTTAGCTAGAACACATCTTGGACTGAAATATTCTTATTTCTGGATTGTTTTATTAATTATATAGGGCAACACTGACTGAGCTTCACCTCATTAACTTTATATGTCTGCAGCATTGTGACCATGCCTGAAGTACGTCTGAACTCCCTTTGCAATTAATGGAGGGAAAGAGGCATATCATTTATTTCAGAAAGCTTTAGCATGAGATCACAGAATCACAGAATATTCTGAGTCGAAAGGGACCAACCCCTACATGAGATGATCCCCAAGAATGACACCATGTACTTGAGAGTATTGTTCAAACACGTCTTGAACTCTGTCAGGTTTGGTGCTCTGACCACTTCCCTGGGGAGCCTGTTCCAGCACCCAGTCACCCTCTGGGTGATGAACCTCTTTCTAATATGCAACCTAAATCTCCCCTGACACAACTTCAGACCATTCCCTCAGGTCCTGTCCCTGGTCACCACAGACAAGAGATCAGTGTCTGTCCCTCCTCTTCCCCTCACAACGAAGTTGTAACTGCAATGAGGTCTCCCTTCAGTCTCTTCCAGGCTGGACAGACAAGTGACCTCAGCTGCTCTTCATACAGCTTCCCCTCAAGACCCTTCACCATCTTTGTTGCTCTCATTTGGATGCTCTCCAATAGCTTAATGTCTTTCTTATTCTGGTGCCCAAAACTGCACACAATATTCAAGGTCATGATACACTTTGTGGAAGTATCTGTTTCAGTGAATGATAAAGGGAATCTAGACAACTAGTTCAGGTCTTTATGTCTGCCCTTGGCCTGATGACCCATGCTCCTGATGCCTATGTTAGACTGCTGTATACACTTGGAAGAACAGCATGGCCATTTCAGGTAACTAATTTCCAATTGGGTATTCCTGGGAAACCATGAGGTAAAGCAATCTCTGCTTGGAAGGGAAAAACCATGAGAAGTCTGGAGAGAAGGGATGGCACGTAAAATTTGCTGAGATTTACTTCTCAGTTGTTCCAGCTCCCAATTCCATGACTCCTATTGTCAGCAACCGTCGGTTCATGAGGGACCATGGTCAGGCTGATCCTTCTCCCCTGGACCACAAGTTCCCCAAGAGCCAGCAGAGCTCTTATCCTGTCAGGCGTGTGGGGTTTCCCCTCAACTGGAAGGTGGAGAAAAGTTTTTGTGGGAAAGGCAGTGTGGTTGACTGCAGTAAGATGCTGATTTCATGCTCCAGCTGAAGTTCCATAGGGCATATGTTAGGAGTGGCAAATAATGCAGAACTGATCCCATGTGATTCCTATCGTAGCTCATATTTCCGTGTAGCTGATTTACACTATACTGCACACCTTGTTACTTACTACTTACTGTACACATTTGCCTGCTTCCCTCCTCTTCCCTGCCCCAATTCTTCCTTCCCTCTGTTTGTTTTTTCCACTGTGCTGTATCACTGCCTGGTCTATGCATCATTTATGTGATATCAGTGTCTTTTGGGTTTGTACTGCCATAGAGACAGGTAGGAAGCAAAACTGGGAGGAGCTGTTGACTCCTTCAAAGGCAGGGAGGCCCTGCAGAGAGACCTCAACAAATTAGAGGATGGGCAATCACCAACCATATGAAGTTCAGCAAGGGAAATTGCCGGATGAGGCAACCCTGGACATTTGTACAGACAGGAATGAGTGCTGCAGAAAGGGACCTGGGGGTCCTGGTTGATGGCAAGTTGAATATGAATCAGCAGTGCCCTAGCAGCCAGAAGGGCCAACCATGCCCTGGGGCAAAGCATTGTCCTTTTGCCTAAGGCAAAGCATCGCCAGCCAGGTGAGGGAGGGGATTGTCTGGCTCTGCACTGCACTGGGATGGCCTCACCTTGATACTGCATGCAGTTTTGGTCAGCACAATCTAAGAAAGATATTAAGCTATTGGAGAGTGTCCAAAGGAGGGCAACAGAGATGGTGAAGGGTCTTGAGGGGAAGCCGTATAAGGAACGGCTGAGATCACTTGGTTTGTTTAGCCTGGAGAAGAGGAGACTGAGGGGAGACCTCATTGCAGTTACAATTTCGTTGTGAGGGGAAGAGGAGGGACAGACACTGATCTCTTGTCTGTGGTGACCAGTGACAGGACCCAGGGGAATGGCCCAAAGTTGTGTCAGAGGAAGTTTAAGTTGGATATTAGAAAAAAAAATTCTTACCCTTGAGGGTGATTGGGCGCTGGAACAGGCTCCCCAGGGAAGTAGTCACAGCACCAAGCCTGACAGAGTTCAAGAAACATTTGGATGATTCTCTCAGGAATATGGTGAGACTGTTGGGGATGGTCCCATGGAGGCCCAGTAGTCGGACTCGATGATCCTTGTTGGTCCCTTCCAACTCGGAATATTCTGTGATTCTGGGATAGAACTGAAAAATGGGAATCAGTAGCAATGCAAAGGTACAGCTTTTCATGGATCTGAAAGAATAGATGGTTTAAGATGCACTGATATTTTTATCTCCTTTTGTTCTGCCAAGGATCTAGAATCAGTGAATGCTGTAAGCGTTACTTCAGAAAGAGGAAATTAATACGTATGAAGTCAACTGCATTGTAAAGATTAGACTCATTCTTACATCTTCGCATAAATTATTCATCTGTTGTTGATTGACATGAAAATTAATTTAGCTGTACTGCTGCCCCTAAAGCTTCATCTATATTAGTAAGTTAAATACGCAGAGGATTATTGCAGACGCTGACAGCAGGGTGGGTGCTTGTACCTGGTGTATTTGGACCAATCAGTGGCCAGTGCTGATCCCTGAACTGTGCTGGCAAATTCTTTGGGCACCTGATCAATCTGAAATCATGACCTGAAACATTTAAAAATATCTGACAACTTGAGTGATGCGTTGAAACATTCCTGACATGTGAACAACCCCCACGTGGCCTCAATGTCCATCCCAGTCTGACTGTCAGCCGAGTGCCCTACTGCAGAGTCAGGCAGTGAAGCAGTGCTGGCAGTAAGGAATCATGGGGAAAATACAACTGTGTAGAAACTATGCAGAATCCTGAAAGTGACTGTTATTGTTACAATTTTAATCTTGGTATTCAGTTCATGAACTCAAAATTTAAGAAGGTAGAACCTCTATAAACAAGTGACACTTCAAACTGAAGAGTAAATTGTGAACATTTCTTTAGTGTTGATCAAGTCTGTGAAATCTTTAATCTTTTAAAAACTTAAAAAACTATAAAAATTTTTAAGTATTTAGGAATATCTGCAACAAACTATGAACAGCTGGCAGATTGTTCTGCCAATTATTTATGGAAAAGGTTGGTATTTGGTATTGTGTATCTGCTTAGATGAATATTTTTTTTGCATAAACTTAGAATTCAAAGAATATTGTAATTATATTGATTAAAAGTAACATTACTGCAACACATTTCTGTTAAATAATTTCTTTTTTCTAAGTTCATAGCCTGTAGGCTGATCTTCTTGTTTATTTAAGGAGTATCAAATATGCCAAAGACAAAAATTTTCAGCTCTGAGAAGTGAAATTATTTCCCTGGCTAAAGTCCAGAAACAATATTGTTAGTTTAAAAAATGCAGACAAATTGGAAAGATCTATGCACCACCCCTCTTTAATTGCACACTGTGAACATCTCTAGGGAGTGTTCCAAAGGCTTTTATACGTGAAAGCAGGAGGAAGATAGTCCTATATACTATCCCGTGAGGACCAAAGAGGTGGTTTTGGAGCTATACACTGTCTCTAAATGCCAAATCAGACTTACAGTATATTTCAGAAGGTCATGTATGAGCTTTGCTAAGCACGAGTTCAAAGTAGGAAAATGCAAACAAATCACAATCAAAAATAAATCAATTTGGATAAAATTTAGGATTCTCCTACTTCCTGACAAAAGTTGAAAAGAATGCTGCTGCCTGGTCAAACAAAACATCTTTCATTTAGAACAAAAGGTTTCATTAGTTTTTGGGACAGTTCCGGAGAGACAAATGGATTTTTATTAAAAATACAATTCAAAATCATCAATTTAAGGTGCTATATTGCATGCATATTGATATTAACTGGAACATTGAAGTCATTGAATGAATCGAGTGATTTGTCCTTGTGGGGATTATTGAAATGCATAAGGTCTAACATTCTTTCCATGCTGCAGATCAGGTCACTTTGAAGTTACTTAAATTTCAGGCCCACTCCCATGTACTTCTTTGCCAGAAGCAAATCTGTTCTTTGAGACAAGCCCTCTATGAGTCCCAAAATCGATGGTTCTTTTCCTGCCAGTGTAGCACATAAATGGAGATCTCATTTTAGTACCATTACCTTCAGCAGCATGTCTCCTACTGACTACACTGATAACAACATGAGGTGTTTCTACAGATGACAATATTTTCCTATTAAAGTAAGATCTGTGCAGACTTCAATGGAAAATTTTCCTGCTAATGGAGCATAGGATTGAGCCCAGTAAGATGGCTATGTTTTTCATCTTGAAGAAAGTAGAAATTATGGAATTGCTATCCTTAGCTCATCTTTTGTAAATAATTTGCTACAGTGTAACTGTATTTACTTTGGGAGTGTAATTTACTAAGCCAGAAATTGTGAAATGTAAATATTAAAGCCTAACAGCCTGATTTAGTTTGAATGCAGGACAGCAATTACCTAAGCTCTTCCAACCCCCTGGACACACCAGGAGTGTTCTTAATTAGACTTAATCTTTAAAATAAAGGAAACAAGTCTGTCTAGTTTTGTAGGTATATAATTTTAATAGCTAGATGATTATTAGATATTATGCATACCATCATTTGAATCATTCTTAGCTTGGGGATATAATCATGGGTTCATATTCCATAGTTGTGCTTGATAGTTACTTGTTAATATTTTATAGTTATTAACAGACCAATAAGAGATGCTGCACTATGCAATAGCTGTATGATATTCTTAGAAGAGGTTTATGAATGCACATGGTGCAAACACTTTCTTTTTCCTGCCTAAACATTAAAGAGAACAGCAGAATTTGAGGGAAAAAATGAACACAGCATGGATCAACCCTGCATGGTATATGGTCCTCTACTATAGAAGCCTGCAGAGAGAGAATTTCATAGGGAAACTAATGAGATTTCCCTGGTGGCTTTAGTAGATTGAGAGGAAAGGCAGTTTTGTCTGTCTGCCATCACGTCTCTCCTGCTGGAGGTAGAACTTTTGATGTGCTGGTCAGTTATACACAGAATCTCAAGTCACAGAGAGAAGGGAGAGCTCCAGAGTCCAGCTTCCCACTTGGGGCCCTTACCTGGGTGGCACATTCCCTAGGAGCAACAGAGCCCCTTTCCCTCACAAGAGGACACTCCAGGTCGGAGCAGCTACTTGTTGGAGGGGAAAGTGTTTCCAGCTGTAGCAGCTTCACTGCACAGAGCAGCTGTTGCACATGTTGGTGGTATTTCAGTTCTGCAGAAGACTTTTGCCTTAACCAAGCTATTTTTGCAATCTATGGACTAGGTTGAGATGGGATGGCTGTGGCTTTGCTGCAGTAGATGGCAACTGCCAACATGGAAAAGGGTTTGTGTTTCTGGGACTCTGTTTCAGGGTCACAGGTTTTCAGCTTCAGCCCAGCTGGGCATTCTAGTTTTAATGCAAAAGCACTTAGATCCAATTAGGCCAAACTATAGGAAATCATTATGAGCTCAAAGATTTCTAAATTAGATCTAGCTGAAGGGGGAAATGTACATTTTCAGATAGCAGGCACAGCATCTGTCAGGGGAGTTCTGGCAGGGCCATTCCCGCTCGCTGTGAGTAACTCCCTTCTGACAGAAGGAAAAGAAGTTTAGCTGGCTTGAGGCATTATGTAAGATCAAAAATAGGGTTAGAATGAAATTACATTTACAAAGTGCTAATTGAATCATGGGCACAGTGACTGCTAGAGCTAATTAGAAAGGGACAGGGATGCCTGTGTACCCATGTCTCACTCAGGATAGGATTTGCCCCAATTCAGGTTGTTTGCATCACTTGATTTCCACTCAAAGCGGCTACTGGCAGATGGAGAAGTGTTTGGCTAATACAGTTTCCTATCTTGTCATTTTAACATAGAATACTTCAAGGAGATGAAGGTTTATCAACATGCAGTATTCTTCTGTGATAGATTATTCAGTTTAAAACACTGATTTACTGCAGTTTAGTGCCAGGTGAATAAGAATTGTCCTGCAATTGTACCTAGGCATGTCAAAGCTTGAATGCTTCCAAGACAAAAGAAACACAAAGCAAAACACTTGTTGGTCAGGTAAAAATTAAAAAATATTAACAACAAAATTAAATAATGTTTTCAGCTGTATCCAGTATGGAGAATTAAGCTTCCCTTCTTTATACTTTGAGTAGATATTAATTCTGTTCCATATAGTGTAAAATACTTTGAACAACAAAAAGCACTGCAAAACTCTTTCTAAAGCATTTTCTGCTTTTATATTTTTTTTAATAACAGATACTGTCAAAGATAATCATATGCTATTATGGATGATTTATTCATATTTGGTTTTTTAAAAGGTAGGAAAAGGCTTTGTTATCATTGCAATTTTTGGCTATTTTACTATTCTTTTACATTTGTCATTTTAGCGTGGAGTAGAGCAGACAAAGCCACTTGCTAAATAACACCACCTCTCTATCCTAAAAGCAGGAAATGGGACAAAGGAGAACTTGCATTAGAGGGCTGGATACTGAGGGGAAAAAAATCACAGCATAACTTCAACCCTGTTATTTAGTTTGAAATAAAAGTACAATCCTTTACAATTTTTGGGCTTCAGTAATATGTATACTTAAGTATTATGTGTACTTAGGTGTGCACAAAACTGAGGCATGTGTTATGTACCACTGTCTGAGAATGAGACCTACAAAAATCTACAGATACTGACCTTGACTTAGAAGGGGGTGAAAGTGGGACCACTGGCACCATTAACTTAGAATTTTCCAGTTCAGTAACGTGAAAAATGTTAGAGCAGAAACACACTACATACATATTAATGATTACCCAATTTCTACCAATTACTTTGCTTCCAGGTATCACAGCTCTACACCTTTTCTTTAGTGTGTTAGCCATATTTATAGTTGATTTTCATCTCTCCTTTTATAAATCATGCTTACAAAAATAAGGAACTTACTGTTACCCTCTTGTTAAAATTATGTAGGGGAAGGTTGCTTGTAAAAGGGATGTTGGGAAGTCAGGAAAGGGACAACCAAACGACAGAATGACATTGATATACTTGCCAACTCAGTTTGTATTTCCAATGGTATTTGTAAATATCAAATATTCATAAACTACTAAATCAACATTGTAAAGAAAAAACACTGTGCAGCTCAAGATAAAATGAGAACAACTTCTATCATTGGCTGATTTAGCATAGCACCAGTCTACTGTAGCTCTTCCCAGGAAAAGAACTGAATATAATGATGCAATGATGGTATCAAAGACATAAGCAGAATGAAATTTTCCAGATGTTTCTTTAACACCCCCTAGGAGCCAAGCTATAGACTGAACTGTGACTAGATTAGGAGCTATATAGGGTTTGAAGACTGTCCCTAACCCAAAGAAATTAGGAAATGCATTTGCTAGAGGAGCTACAGCAAGGTTATTAGACTCAAATAGGCCTTTTTATGGAGTGCCTTTTAAGACAAGCATGTGTAAAATACAGTTTATTGACCATATTAGATCAAAAAGAGATGACAAAAGAACACATAAGATAGAGAAGACAGGGACAGTGTAAGGAACAAATGCTGCTTCCTGTAGGAGACGGGAACCTCGTCTGCATATGGCTTCATGCCTGCAGAGCTGGTCCTAAATGCACAGGCCTTTCTGAGCGTTTCTCACAGGAATTTTAGGAATCTTTCTAAAAGAATAAAAATAAAGGAAATTTTCATTAGCAAGTTTATTTTAGGAAATTAAATAATGGTAGAAATTCAAGCATCATCAAAGTATCTCAGCATAATTTGCTGCCTTGAGACCTCCAGAATTTATTTGCTTGCCTATCACAATTTCCAGAAAGATGAGAGAAAAACCAGACTTCCCTAGGCTGACTCAAACAATGCTAAGTAAAGGAAATATTAGGCATGAGTGTAATTATGAACTTGATCACATTACTTCAAATATACATTGATTAAAAATATATAAAGTTAGAACAGGAGATCAAAACAGGTCAACAAAATAAAACAAAAACATAGGTAAATACAGTTGCTGATTTCCTTAAATGTTTGTAAGAGTTACAGATTTCCATTTTTGTTCTATCAGAGACTCAAACAAAAATAAGTGTCTTAGTCAATTTAATCACCACTTTTACAAGTTAGGATTTTAAAACTCATAAGTTTTCTCACAAGGAGGACAAAGGATTGTTGATTTTACAAGCTTAGTTCCTTTGTATTCTGTCATAATCCCTTGCCAATTTCTTTTTCTGTAGTTTTACAGCCACCCTACATAATCCAAGCAGTGTGCTCAGTAGCTGTAGCAAAATCCTGGTGCATCATCCTACAGGTGAAGGATTTTCTGATTTGATTTTTAAGGAGAAATGAAGCTTTCAGCCTTTGATGAGGTTTTACTGAGTTCCCCTAGATGGCACTCCGTAAGGATACATCTTAAATCACCACAGTAATTCTTTCACCTCGATTTTATGCATTTTGCTAACTAATCACTCCAAACTTGCTTTAAAATGAAGATGAAAATACAATTTCCTTCTTCAGCAGTGATAAGAGATAAAGACAAGGGGGAAGAAAAATAGTATTTGCAGTGCTTTGCACACCAAATGGGGTTGGAAAGTTCTATTTCTGAGGTCATCATCTCATGATCCCTGATCTCTCCTTTCTCTTTTTGATCTTTGTTTATTTACAGATGATCCCTTCTGAATAGTATCTTGCCGCTAGCATAACCATGACATGTATTGCTGATCTGCGCTTTTGTTGCAGCAATCTCACAAGCCGGAAGGAAAGCTACTCACTAACAGAAGTTTCCTGCCACTATTGTATGTCTTCTCTTCTTTGGAAAGATAATGTTAACAGAGAGGAATGCTTGATTTCTTGTTTCTGACACTCCACCAGCCCCAGGAGGGTTTTTTCCTCAGAAAGGAGGATGTTTGGTTTCTGTGATTTCTTCTTCATTTTTCTATCATCCTCTGAAAGCCTAGCTTGTAAGTGTCATGCTAGACCATCATACTTCCAGCCTAAAGGATTAAGAGAGATGCATATTTTACTGTTCAGCCTGAATTCTGAGTAAAACCTAGAAGACCATGTGTCTAAGATTGGGTTCATGATGGCAAGGTGCTTCATTTCTGGCCCTCTGACCAGAAGTCTTCATTACCCAGAGGATTGTAAGCTATCATGAGCTATTCTGGGATGGAGTTTTCAGAGTTGTTTGCATCCAACAAGAACAAGTCTTTCTAATTTCTCAAAGTGTTGCTAAGTATCTTTTGCACTTTCACTTGCAGCTCCTGACACTGGGAACCACTAGAAATCATCGAAGGCTTTTGTCAAAATTGGGAAGGAAGACAACAAAAGACAATAGGGTTAAAGGTACACATAGTTATAGAAGCAAGGCCCATGAAGTCAAAAAATGGGAAAATAACCCCACACAAACAATACTGTAATTCTATAATCCCTTCCTGATATAAAGGTTTGCCCCCAGCTATTTGAGTCAGTAAACAGGCTCTCAAGATCAAGCAACTGAAAGCAAACATTACTGCAGTGATATGTTTAAAGAATTGAAATATGCTTAAATAATAGATGTTTTGTGTAATGCACTTGATCTGCTTATTTTTCCTTTTTATCACTTGCAGAAAACCTGACTGCTGTCTCTTGAGAGGCACATAATTTAGACTGTGTCTAGGACTGTTGCAATCTAAGATAAACAGCTCTCATCAGAGTGACAGAGCCTGAGACAGCATGAGACATAAGAGTCAGGGAGCTTCATGATCACAGTCTGATTGTTAGTTTGGAGACTCATTCTATCTATGCTAGCATAAGGACAAATTTCTATAAATATGTGTAGAAGGGCTGCAATCTGTTCTTCATCTAATACCTGGTTTATGCTAGAGTGGAACCCATTGAGTCACTGAAATATCAATGCACTGTCACTGCTTTTTTTAAAAAAAAAAGAGTACTCCCATGAAATCTGAAATTGTGTGTGCCTGTAATTATTTTATTATCAAAATTTGTAAGTGAATATTAACACCCCACTTCTTGCATACTGCAGATGAAAACAAAGAGCTAATGTTAGGTGCTCTCAAAAAATCAGTCTGCAGAGGATTCAGGCTGGACTTCGCAAAACAGTGGAAAGATGTTCCCTGAGTTCTGCAGCTCAGTTGCCTCCCAGTCAAATGGGAAGGACACCATCTCCCTCTCCCACAGGCACAATGTGATGGTGAATTCATTCAGAATCCTGAAACACCTGTTTCAGGCATGGAATACAGAAGGATTCATGGAGAACAGGAATATCATACAAGCTGGGCGAGGATAATGAGCAGTGAACAAGACAAGAGGCCTCCCAGGGGGCAGCACTAACAGCTGTGGTGGGGGGAATCGGCTCCTCTACGGTCCCACAGCCTCCCGGGGTCTGGAGGGGATTGCGAAATCCCCACGTGATCGAGAGTAAAAAGGTGTAGCACTCCCACATGGAAGAGTCATAGAAAAGCATTTAATTACCGGTGTCCAGGTATTTAAGGCTTTCGAGTGGGGTTTGGGAGATAGGATGTGATTGGGTAAGGGTTCAGGGGGAGTGGTGTGGTTTAGGGGGGTACAGGGGCCAATAAGGGAGCAGGAGGACCAAACCCCAGTGGGAACCCAGGGATAGGGATTGACAGGTGATACATCCAATAAGGTCGAGAGGAGGGGTGGGGCTGGATACCCGGGAAAAAGGAACAGTCTATTTTCACATGTGTGCAGGGGTTTCAATCTAAACAGGGGAAAACCCGCACATAAAAGGCGCAGGTAATGTTGAATTATAAAGTCTCTGGTCCTTTGGAAGCTGTCACAGCACTGGTCCTGTCTCCAGGGGCTTCTTTTTCCACGATGTATAGTCTGGATAATCCTCTGTCTCTGCTCTGCATATGCTGTGGCAGAAGTCTTTCCCAACACAGCACCATGACAAAGAAGGAAATAGCTACTCAGGAAATAACTCCTTCCCCTATAGGCACAGAGTGATATACCAGGACCAGTGAGGAAAAAAAACCAAACTTTTTAAGACTTACATCACACTGCAGATTTCCACATGGTACAGACAACATTTAACAGCTGCAAAAATGTGCAACTCCAGTATATCTTTACTTTTGAGGCATTAATTTTGTGACCTTGCCAAAGTGCCATTACTGATTTTATTAACATTACTGAAAACTTCTGTTCACACAACTATGACAAAGCAAAAACTGGAGTCTTCTTAAACTACAAAGATTAGCCTGATTAAAACTAACTTTTCATCTGTGTTTATCCTGCAAGTCCAAAAATGTGCTTTTTCCTCTGATGGAAAGATGCTCACAACTTGGCACTGAGAAAGCTGTGCAGTCTTGCGCTGCTCTGTCAGTGTTAATATAAGTTTATGAAGACATTGATTACTTCTGAAGGAAAATGTGATAAAACACACTGAAAATTTATTTAGCCAGTTCCCAGCCCTTATAATATGCTTTCCTACAGTGAATGATTTAAGGTCCCTTTTCTGTCTTGTATCAAGGACCAATGGAAATTGCATCTGACAAAGAAGAGCAGAATCACAACTGTGAGTGGCACTACAACAGGACACATCTGTTATATATAGCTCTGTTATGTTATTTGTGATGTTACAGATCCCAAATCACCTTCATCTTGTTTTCATTGACAAGGGATGCAGTACTAAAAGCACAAAACCCACACCATTTCTTTTATTGCTTTTGCTGACTAATGGTATGCAAAGGAGGATCCTGATTAGATGTTCTTAAAAATGGCTCTATTGAAATCTAGGGAGGGAAATATTAATGCAGAGAACTTAGCATAATGCCCGGTGCTGTCTGTGCAGCTCTCCCAATGAGCTTCCAATGGCACTTTGAGGTGCCACAGATGCCAATGTTCAAAGTATAAACATAAAATAAGCTTTATCTACAGGGAGATGCAGGCAAGTTCCTAACTCCATGTAGAATCTGCAGATTTATTTTCTTTAGCTAGAAGGTTTTAGTTGCCTTTCAAAGAAGTGTGAATATAAGGTAACAGCCTCTCTTCCTGGAGTCACTTACCTGATCTACAGAGAGCTCAAGTTCAAATGCCTGCTCAGAACATCCATATCCCAGGAGTGCATCGTGGCCAGTGAGATATGCTCCTATGAGGTTCTTTCAAATTCTTTTGCTAAAGCTTATTCAAATTTTCACTGGATAAGATGAAGAAACAGAGCTAGAGTGATGCAGAAGCCTGCACACTGCATCTGCACTTTAATCATTTCATATAAAGTAAAAAAAGCCACCAAACTTCAAAAGATGGCAGTGAGAGTGTTACTATGAAAGGATAGCCTCCTGCATACTGATGAAAGTTTTACAATGCAGGTTATAAATGTTGGTTCAGCTTCCTTTGCTCTTCCTCAGACTGCATCATGTGGAAAGTTAGTGAGGAATCAATAAGCAGTGTTTTTTTCTTCTCAGGTTTTCAGCATATGACACTTGCTCTATTTCTGGTAGAAAGCATATTTGTCTTTTCTTTTTTCCTTTGGTCTATACGTCTTTTGCTTTCCTGGCATAGGCTGAAAGGGCAGGACTACTCTTCTACTTCATTTTCTGGATCTGTGTCTGACTTCATCAACATCTGCAGATTTTCCATGCCTCAGTTTCTCCATGTAAAATATTGTTGAGATATCAGTAGCTGAAAAGTAAGAGGAAAAGGGCGAGGATACAGGAAGTTTGGAGAGTTGGCAGAGTTGTATTTCTGGAAATTTTATTTCAAAGCATTATTAAAAAACTTGCCAGTCTTCCAAGTCATTGGTAGCCCGAAGGCATATTGTGAAAAAGGGAGGTATTTTACACATGGAATATAAACTGTGCAGCAGGGAGGGAGGTATCACAGTGTATTGCTAACAAAGACAAGGAGGAAGGGAGAAAGAAAACACTGCTGATACGACAGAGTATTAAGTTATATTGTTTGCATTGGCCTAGATATGTTTTCTTCTTTCTGCTCTAACTAGTACCATTTTTTTAAAATACACAATTACTCCAGTCGGAAGCAGGTGGGGTTTGTAAGACTGGAAAAGCTAATTTTAGAAGAACTGTGAGTCTTTGGTATGAAGCCAATTACAGTTTGGAAAGCAGAGGCTGAATTAAGGAGGAAGTGGTTTTCCTGATGGTTTTTGGGTTTTTTGTTTTGTTGGGTTTGGGGGGAGGGGTGTTTTGGTTTGGGGGTTTTTTTGGGGGGGTTAGTTTTTTCTTTGGTTTTGGGGGGTTTTGTTTTGGGTTGTTGTTTGTTGGTTTTGTTTATTTTTTTTGGGGGGGCAGTTTCTGTTGCTGGTTTTGGTGCTGGTTTTCATTTTATAATTTAATCTCCAATGCATAGGGCTGGATCAGAGCAGCTACCACACAAAAATGCCCCTGAAAAGATGAATAGGACATATACACTCCTTTGCATGCTGATGTCAGCTTCCCCTGCTAAGTTTCTACTTTGCAACTTCATCATAATATTTCACACTTGGTTAAATTCTGGCATGATTCAGAAAAAGATGAGCCAGGAATTAATGAAAAGGAAGATTGAACAGTGTGATAACAGAAAACTAATGCTGTTGCTGCTGCTTGAAAAACTGGGATGGGAAAAAAAGAGAAAGGGAAATGCTATCAACAAAAAGACATTTGCTGTTCTTCCCTTCTTCAGAGATCTAGTCCATGTAACTGCAGTTCTCCAAAGAGATCTTTTTATGCCTCCTTATTGTTATCAACAAGATCAGTTGCTTCTGTTATTTTCTTACAGTCTAGTTTTCAAAAACCTTGTGCAGTTGTTGAATACCAACTGCTAACTGGAAGCAAGTTTTGCTTATAAGCAAGTCAAAGGATAATGCCAAATTCAAAGGGTGAATACAGAATAATTTGTATATTTGTAAGTTGAGCCCATCCATAACAAATGTTAGTAGAGCAGGTCTTTTTATTTTTGCCTAACCAACAGAGGCATTCAGCTCTCCTAAGATTAGTCTCACTACATCTCTGCTATAGCTGGATAATATATAATATATAAAAAAAACCTCAAAAAGCTCTTATAAAAAAATCCAACAATGCTTTCCTTGGGAATATACATTCCTACTGATTGCACAGCACTCTGACTGCGTGTCCTTTTGCTATTTACTTGTTCTCCAAAAGTTAGGATTAATGTTAACATGACATCTCAGTTAGCTTGGCAGCTAGTCCTGTATTACAGGTTCTACTCTGCATCTGTGATGAGACTGCATTAAGCATTGGCCTTGTGATGTATGCTAGGAAAGCCCTAATTTTTGTATTTATGAAATAAAGAACAAATTATCTTGTCCTGGAGTTCTCTCATAACAAGATTTTGCAGTACAAAATTCTAACTTGTTTCCTCCCTCCATGACTCTTCCAAAGTCTTACCTAACAGGCCACTAAAGTGATTTGTTAAATGCTCATTAACAACTTTTCCCTTCCTATGACCTTCCCCTCATGACTGTTAAGTGAAATAACTTTCTGTAAGAGAAAAGCAAATGAATCATGATTATTTTGCAATGCATCGTCACTCCTCATACAAGTTATCAGTATTTATTGTGTAGGCCCTACAATCACCAGTGATGACAAATGCAAAGAAAATGAAATCATCACCTGATTTTGAGGCCCGTTTACCTCTTTAGCACAAAGAAAACTTGCCTGGCTGTAAAGAGAGGTGTTTTCTATTGTGTACGTAGAATAGGCAATTGTAGCTGGAGAAGGACAGAGCCTCTGGAAGGATATAAGCATAGACTCTTGGTTCCCCTTAATGATGTTCTAACATTTAGGTGTATAGTAATACAAGCTGACAAGTGAACATTTCTGCATACCCAGTACTGAAGCAAGAGTGTGCACACAGCTAGTGCTTTTCATCACAGTCTTAAATGCTCAGACTGCCTGTTCAGGTTGTTACAAACTAGTCTGCACATGGTCGAGTTAGGCAACTACAACGGCTGGTTGTGTTTTTCCCCCAGCAGAATGTCTCTATTAACATTATTAAGAGTGTTTCCTGGTTAGAAACGTAACATTACCAGCTGCATCTTCCTGATAACCTCACCATGCTCCAGGGTCACTGAACAGGTCACATGTGCATTTTACATAGCCAGAGTAGCCACAGCTCACTGACAAAATTAATGTCTGTGATGCTTTTGGCAACACTTTTTATTAATACACATTTGATTACAGGAATGCTAATAACGATCTGTTCAAGTTAGAGTGAAGAGGCAGTCATAAGTACATAGTGTGACCACAAATGTAGGGGCCATTCAGGATCTCCCTTGAGGAGATGTGGGAGAGAATGGGGGAGCACAAGCCTCCTAGTCTGCCTCTCCCCTGCCTGCTCTCTGAAAAAAGGTGCACCAGAGAGGAAACTGAAGGCTGTCCTCATGTCATTGACTTGCCATGTCCCACCACTCTATCAGAAGTCACCATCTGCATCTTCACCTCTAGCTTAGCCACATCATGAGGCTCCACAAATGCCAGCCTCTATAGTACAACCAGAGGTCCCTTCCTTCTCCACCAGAGACCCAGCAGTCTCATATTCACTTAACAGGAAGATTAGTGACTGGCTTGTACGCTGATGGCTCTCATGTGATGGTGACTTTGCTTGGGACAAACTGTTGTGCCGTAGCCAACTCTCCTCCCATTGCTACAGCAGAGATCTGGTCTACTGCTGGGCCAGCTCCTGAACAGCTGCAATTTGCAGCATGCATTTTTCTGGTTTATAACAAAGATCTGTCCCAGTTTTTAGGTCTGTAAAAGACAGGTTCAGTCACCCGCTACATCCAACTGCAAGGTATATGAAGAGAGAAAAGGACACAAGCAGCTCACTAATCTTTCTCTCAGGCCCCTGCTTCCAATTTAATTGTTTCTTCCAGTCAGATGGAAACAAGATGAAACTTTTGAAGACTCAAGTGGTATTGAATACAGAAGCAGTGCAGGAGCACTGCCCAGAGGAAACATGATGGGAGGTGCCTTACAACAGGAAGATGAAAAAGAGAAACTTTGCTTAGCTTCCTTTCTCCTTTCTGTGAGGTATCAAGAATCTTCCTCAAGATTTAAATCTATTGTGCTGGTTATCCTTAACAGGAAAAGTGAAGAGCCCACGCCAGGAATTAGGTGACACATTCCAGCTTCCTAGCAATCAATAATGGAAACAGATCTGAGTGAAGGTGTCAGTCACCACATAGGTATGTTTTCTTTCTTAAAGCCAGGAAATCCAGTCTATTTTTTCTACTGCCCTGCTGTCATGGTTGAGCCTCAGTCACCAGCACAGTACCAAACAGTCACTTGTTCAGTCCCTCCACCCTGGTGGGATGGGGAGGAGAGCTGGAAAAACCTGAAACCCATAAGTTTAAATAAGAGCAGTTTAATAATTGAAGTAAAGCAAAATATAATTAATAATAATCACCATCATAATAGTAATAATGAAAAGGAGAGAGAGAAGGGGGGTTGGGGGTGGGAAATAAAATGTGGGAAAGACAAGTGATGCACAATAGAGTTGCTCAACGCCTGCTGATCAATGCCCAGCCCATCCCCAAGCAGTGACCAGCCCTTCTTGGCCAACTGCCCCAGTTTATATGTTCTGTAGTATGGAACATCCCTTTGGCCACTTTGGGTCAGCTGTCCTGGACATGCTCGCTCCTTGCTTCTTCTGCAGCCGCATACTGACAGAATACGGGAGACTGAAAAGTCCTTGACTTAGGGTAAGCACTACTGAGCAACAACTAAAACATAAAAATCCAAAACACAGCGCTGTAACAGCTACCAGGGAGAAAATTAATTTTGTCACTGCCAAAACCTGCTCTTGTGATCTGAAGTATCTTGGCACCATCAGAAACATTGGGAGTTTGTATTTTAATTCCTCTTGGCAAATAACAAATTTTATTGTAATATTCATCTATTAAAATTGACGTTTTCTTTTTCTTTAGTAAGTGTTTATTGATTCTAATTTCTGATTTTCCCCTCCCCATTCAACTCTGACACAGCTGTGTCTTTTGGTCAATATCCACTTTCTAGTAGCTAATCAAATTTTACTTGCTAAGTTCAGATTTTATCGATTGTTTTAATATGGTTATTAGCAAGGAAAAAAAAAGGAACGTAAACATTTCAGCAAACATTTATTATACAAAACCAAATGCTCCAAACCCAAATTCAAATTAATCTCAGCAATCCTGATCAGAATGAAATATTAATTACTCAGTGGCAATCAGTCTCATTTGCATCTGGACTATGCACCTCTGCCCCATGTGCTTTTTCTCAATCTAGAAGCCTCTCAAGGTTTTGTTGCTCTACAGTACAGTTAGGAGTGGGAGGACTGCAAGTACCAGTGCAAAGAGAACACTCAGTGGTGTTGTAGTCCTGTAACAGAGGTACAAAGAAAATAAGAATATTTGTAGATCTCTCAGTCATACCTCTCTCTAGTCAGTATTGTGGAGTTGTGCATTAGAGCAGTATGAATCTGCAGGGATTCTGTTTGAAAAACTGAAGTCAAATGGAAATACACAGAAAATCAAGTTTGAAGAGAGGAAACTTTTAGAAGAAGATATATTCCTCTAAACAAAGCCCAAGATAACATGCCCTGTATCTGCAAATAAATAGGAAGAGGAAATAACCTACCAGAAGTAAACTCATTCTTAGTGAAAAATCTCTTCTAGGTCATCTTGTAAAGTCAGATCAGGTTTATTTTAATAAGGCATAAAACCCCATTTTCAAAGTCAGTAGCATTTTCTTGAATAGGATCTACTAGGAGCCTTGATGGATGCCTCTCGTCAGTAGGCAATATGATGTGAGATGAAAGAATTCATAGTATCCATGGAAATTTTTAAAACCATGTCAGCTTCCTCAGAAATGACATAGCATGCTTGTAGAAAAGTCAGAGGAACAAACCTCTAAATTAATTATGCTTACTGGCTCCTGCAGTCAAAGCCAAGCCCAACAGAGGATCTTTGAAAAACAAACAAACAAAAAAACCCACCAACCAACAAATGAATCTTCAGGCTCTACCTGTTCATTTAGCTCTAAGAAACCAACCCCTTTGGATCCTTTGTAAATCCTAGATGCATCATGCCTGTGATGCTACTCACATGAGTAGGAAAAGGTCTCCTGTCTCAAGGATCTTTATGGAGTACTTATATGAGTAAAAACAGCTGTTATTTTTTAAAAAAATACAAGCAACTTCAGGGTGTGGCACATGTAAATAAGGAGGGGGAAAAATGACAGCTGTGACAAACAGGAGATGGGGACGAATCACTGAAAGTTATGTGATGGAATGCAGATGGTATAATAAAGAATTTGAAGCTTCCAGAAGAGGCAAGCAAAGAATGCTTATCAACATTTTAAGATTTCAAAGTAATTCATCAACATTTCTCCCTCTACTGTTTTTGAAGTAATTAAATCATGCCAAGAACAAGTGAAGTGGCCCACTCCTTAAGAAGTCATGATCATAGCTGAGATCAGCTGTGGTTTCTTCCTAAAACAGTTTCTAATTTTCATGCCTGAGCTGAGCAAAGCCCTGGTGACAGGATACGTTATCTTCCCAGTGCAGGTAGTTAATTCATAGCCACTGCTCTGCTAAAGGGCTGGCTGTTAGTTCTACTCCATGAAACTTTGTGTGGAGTCTAGGACAGATGTGATATGCTGTTTACATAATTCAAAAATTTCTGATTTTTTTTTTTTGTACTAAAGTTCAGCTCTTGGAATTATGTGATTAAGAGAGGACCTCCAGATTTTTTTCTCCATTACAATTCTTCATTGTCATGGTTTCAGAGAAACAACTGAAAACAGGAATCATGACTGCTAACTACAGAACCTGGTAAGACTAAATACATGATTCTAAGTCACTATCATAGTTTTTATATTTTGGTGATCCATTACTTATTTGATGATCAATATGAGGTTTGTCCTGAGCAGTCCGCTCTGGCTGGTCTTCCTTCTGCCAGGGATTGGACTAAATGATTTCAAGAGATGCCTTCCAACCTCAATGATTCTGTGTTTGCAATGTCAGATGTTTCATTATAATTGTAAAGGGGTTCATCTTATAAACAGTAAAGAGATCTATTGTTTTCTGTTGCTATGTGCCAATCCTTTCCCAAATGTTTCCCCCTGTGAATGCACACACACGCACACACACACACACACACACACGCTCAGCCTCACTTACAAACACACAGATGGTCCTTGCTCTTATCTAGTCTGTATGAATAATGACTTGGGTATGACAAAAAGCACAACTGGAATTTCTTTTAAATATGCGTGTTACAATGATAATGTGAGCCAATATGAAGATGACATTTCATCAGTTGTGTTAAGCCAGTGACAAAGGTGAAAAGTATGAAGGTGCCAATCTCATAATTCTCTCAAAAGTGTTCATTATGCACCTCTGATATGTCCTATTTCCACTAAGGAGATAGTGAGACCTGAGAAATAAGCCTTCATATGCAGCCCACTATCTCCCACTTCCACAGTGACCATGCCTGGCTGTGGATCTGTGAGAGTCATGGCACTTCAGCAGCCTCTTAGGACACTGGCATACACTTTAACTCAACACTTTCTCAAGCAGCCATGTCTCAACATGTCTTGAATACCTATAGAGCCTGAGCACTGAAAACCTGAAACACAGTAAGAGATCAGTTGAATTAATTGCATTTTGGACAACTTGCATGTAAGGTAAGGAATCATACCTTGCCATTTTTCAAAATATGTCTTTCATGGTGTTTATTAAGTTGCTGGAGCCACTGGCTTCAGAGCTCTAATGAAAATGTAAACAGTGGTCTAACATGTACTGCTAGTTTTAGGGCAACTCTTTCCAGCATTTTCTTTCTGCTCTGAGCATTATAGAACTAAGGAGAGTAGTCCACTTGTCTTTTAATGGTCAAATTTCAGATTTTTTTTTTAAGATAAAAGATGGAGAATTGTTTTGAATGCAAATATCTCTACAAAACACACCTGAGATAGTAACATACAGTAGAAATCTTATTCATAGAAAATTTTTTTTACAAAATTTTCTTTCATTAAAAGCCATTACAATATGTTCAATATACTGACTGCTCAGCAAAGAAATCCTGCAGAAGAGAGAACACTAGGTCTAATTACCAAAAAATTCAAGTTCAGAATCCATAGGTGTCGTATCAAAAGTCAAGTGCCAACACAATATTTTGAGAGAACAGAATACTTTAATTGAAGTTGTTTTCATGCTCTTTTTGTGGAAATTCTGGGCTTTTATAAAACTTGTCTGGTAGGTAGGTGCTTCCTATTCATAAAAGAGCTGAGTGCTGAGGGACACTAATGAATCATTGCCCTGCCAGAACCACAGGCCTCAGGACTGAATGGCTTGCAGGGAGTGGGGGAGCAGTAGTCACATAGCTGTGCAGAACATTCTGCACTTGCTGATCATCTTTAATGGATGTAATTTACCCCTTCTCCCATTCAAAACCAAGGACATTATTTAAAATTCTCAAGTTTCACTAAATAACACACAGAAAGAAAGGTCACAATCTGAGAAAAATTGCCAGCATCTATCATCATTTTCACTCTTTATCTGAAACGCTACTCAAACTGTTTCACAAAGCTGTTTGCATTAATAATTACTTATTTCCTTGCTACATAAACTTAAATGCTTATTGAAGTTGGCCATAAAAAACCCCATATGTCTATGGCTAAAGGAAACAGTCCTTAGTTTACGGGCTGAGTGTTTGCAAATGAATGGGTATCTGAGACATCAAGACTAACATTCCCCTGATGTATAACTGTGCATTGCAGTTTCAACATTGAAAGTATATAAAATCCACTTAGGTGGTACCTCAGTAGTAAGTCTGTGGCTGAAAATGCTACTTCTATGAGTCTTCCAATAAAATTTTCATATTTAACATCTGGGACAGGATCAACTTCTTCTGGCTCTTCCAATAGGAATCCAGCAATGTGAATGCAGTGATCTCTTTGAAAACCATCATCTATCAAAATGGTAGGTTGTTTTACTTGATACATTCAATATATCTATATGGAACGTTTTACACAGAGACATCTTCTAATTTGCCACTCATCTAGCAGAAGTGTTCACATGTTATCATTTTACTGAAAAACAAAACAGTCATTCTAGGTGCAAGGATGACTTTGTTGCTGTAAACTGCTTAGAAGATTTTTGTGTGTCCTTTTTTCTTGGGAAAATAAAGTAGCATAAATAAAGAAGGACCACAACATTAAACTGAACAACAATAACATTTGTCTCTTATTCTATCATATTAATCAAATGTTAAAAATGTATTTGTAGTAAATATTTGTGGAATGCTTTCTCTTGTGTCCTGGGAACACATTGTATTTGCTGATACAAATCAGGATGCCATTGCCCTTTTTGGTCACCTGGGCACATGCTGGCTCATATCCAGCCAGCTGTCAATGTGCACCCTCAGATCCTTTTCCACTAGGCTTCTTTCCAGTCACTCTTCCCCCAGCCTGTAGCACTGAATGGGACTATAGTGACCCAAGGGCAGGACCCATCACTTTGCGCAGTTGAATCTCATACCATTGGCCTTGACACATTGATCCAGCCTGTCCAGTTCCCTCTGCACAACCTTCTGACCCTCCAGCAGATCAACACTCCCACCCAGCTTGGTGCCATATACAAACTAACTAAGAGTGCATGTAATCACCTTATTCAGATTGTCAATAAATATCTTAAAGGACTGACATCAGTACTGAGCCCTGGGGTCACAACTGGTGACCAGTTGCCAACTGGTTGTAACTCCATCCACCACCACTCTCTGCGCCCAGCCATCCATCCAGTTTTTTTCCAGGGAACAGTGCACCCCTGCAAGCCATGAGCAGCCAGTTTCCCCAGAAGAATGTTGTGGGAAATAGTGGCAAAGGGTTTAGAGCCTTTCCCTCATCCACTAAGCAGATCACCCAGTCATAAAAAGAGATCAGGTTGGTCAAGCAGGACCTGTCTTTCCTAAACCCATGCTGGCTCAGCCTGATCCCAGTTGTCCTGCATGTGCCCATCATGGCACTCAAATTAATGTGTTCCATGACCTTCCCCAGTACCGAGGTCAGGCTGACAGGCCTATAGTTGCCTGGATCTTCCTTCTTGTAGATTGGTGTCACATTTGCTAAGGTCCAGTCAACTGGGATCTCCCTGGTGAGTCAGGACTGCTAGTAAGAGACGGAAAGAGGCTCAGTGAGCACTTCCACCAGCTGCTTCAGTACCCTGCATCCAGGTGGTGATGACACAGACAGTGAGGAACAGCAGACTTATGATATCTTACTACTCCTGAATGATTTTGGAAGCATCACAGAAGCAACATACAGATAAAGATATAAGATAAGAAAATAAGTATACTTTTTATTACTCTACTTTTTTCCCTAACTAGTTAGCAATTGGCATCCACGTTATTTTTTCTGGAATTAATTTTCTGCAGGAAAATAAAAACTAAGTCTAAAAGAAGTGGCTGCATTCTAACCTCTTTTTCAGGGCAGGAAGGAAACGCAATGATCTCCAAACATCTGTGTGAGTCATAGCATGCTAACAAAAGACAGATGGGCATACTTATTCAGCACAACTTTTTTTATAATTTGGTGTAACTATTCTCTTAGCTTTTTCCTTAATTACACTGACATGAGATGAAAAGAGCAACAGGTTCCATGATGTTGGACTTGTATTTTCCCTGGTTTGTACAACTGTAACAGACAAATATTTCAAGGTTTCAAAAGTTAGGACCAGATAAGGCCAGAGACTTCAATAAACCCATGTGTAGGACTCCATTTTCTTGAATCCCATTTACAAAATATTGTACAAAAAAGGGCAGTAGAAAAGCTTGGATTCAGTGCTGTTAGTACTGAAAATCTTCTGAAAGCCTGTCACTGTCACTTTAAAATATAGTTTTAGTACTATGTTTCACTAGTCTCAAAAATATCAACCCATCAGAAAGCTATGCATGCATAGAAGAGCTGAAGGTCCAGCAATAATGTTTAGATATTATGATTTTCCATGAGCTGAAAGGATCTGACTGGTTCAGCTGCAGTGGAAGTAAGTTCTTGCTATTGAAGAGACTGTTTCCCTGTACCAAAGTTTTGGCTTGCAAATGCTACCAAGAATCTAGGCTTACTTAATAGCTTACTTAATATCCTATTATCTAAGAGCAGAATTTTTGTATTCTGCTCAGTGCACTGCATGCTCCTCCCAGAAACACAAAACTAGCTTAGCTCCAGTTTGAGAGAAGAAAGGCTGTATCATTCAACCAAGAGTGCTATGGGCAACAGATGCCCTTCCTTTGTTCACAAGTCTACACTTGGACACAGAAGTGTAAGATTTTCTTCTAAATCCATTATCTAAGATGAAAAAAAAATCAAACCCAAACAAACAACACACTCAAACCCACCTATGATTTGTCCATGCTTTCAGGTGTTGATAAATTCATTTTGTTATCCAGATGATGTCTGGGAACAATGAAAATAGAAAGCCTCTGGACTGAAGCTGTGCTGGTCTTCAGGTCTCTTCAGAGATGATCTATTGCAGCAGGGCTAGAGATTTAAATAATCAAGATGCTTTAAAAACTATAGGTACTGTAGGAGCTAAAGCTTTGCCATACATAAATACTGCAGAAAGAAATAGTACCTGCACCTCAGCAAGGCTTTCTGAGCTAGGCTTATTTATTTGGGCTTCGCTGAGTGTGCAGTCTTAAACGGATGGCCCGTAAATTCCAGTTACTAGGTCTTTTTTAGCTTCTATGAATAAATGATAACCCACTAAAAGATTTGCAGTTTTTTTACTGCTGCTAAGACAGAATCCAGTCAATGAGTGTAGTACTCCAGGTTTCTGCTAGTCAAAAGGCTCTGAAAGACTTAACTGATACCAATTTAAAGTCTCACAGTTTCATAATGGAGCAAATCTCCTTCCAAGGGATTTGGAAGTTGGATCATGCAGTTATATGATAAACTGTAGTGCTTGGTATGGTGCCATTCAGCATACATTTAGTCAGTACCAGCTAGGACTCAGAGAATAGTCACTGAGGTTTTGGGGTTTTGCTCTGAAGTCTTCTACCAAATCCAGAGCATGCAGAAATCCTCTGAGAAGCTGTCCACGCTGTTGGGAGAACATATACTCCAAAACTGCTCTATTGCTGAGTGAAGGTCTCTGGTGGAAGGGAAAAAAGTTCAATCCTTGTTCAGCCAGAAAGTTCAGACCCCTCCACAGATGCAGTTGGGGGCTGTACACTACCACATGCAGCTGCATCTGGACAAAGCAGGCAGCTGGGATCTGCCAGGGCGTGTAGTAGGAGTGCAGAAAATACCGATGACTAACACTCGCCACTCACACCCTTGCATTACTTCTTTTGACTTAAACACGACTGCCCTTTTCCCATACTTTGCCTTGCCATACCCTTATTCACTTCCAGAAGGTAATCTTTCTGACATGTTGATTTTTGTTATTTAGCATTTGATCCTTTGACAAAAGTCAGCATTTGGTCCCCAGCAGGCAGTTTTAGGATTGCTGACATGCTGTCTCAGCAATCACAGATGAGATGGTTATATCACACAAAAGCCTTTTTGTGTCAGGACTAATTTCAGATCCTCCCTGTTTCTTATGCAGATTCCAACCTTGTTCCCTCATACATGGAGAATTAAATTCTATTCCGGCTTTTCCTTCTGGCTTTTCCTCTGGGACACAAGCTTTTTTCAGAACAGTCAGATAAACTCAGGAGGCAACAGAAAGACATCACTTGCTAACTACCCTGCAGGATCCCTTTGTATTTCAGTGCATGACTGTCCCTAGCACAGAAGGACTACAGCAGCTAATCTTCCTATAACTGCACATTCAGTCAAGGGCCCTCTTTTTTTCTCCCTTTCCCAAGAAATGTGTCCTGCTAGGGCAAATTCTAGACTGCACTCTCCTGCCAACAGTGAAATTTTAGCTTTCTGTATTCTGGCTTTGGTAGGAGAAGTTTTACCTATGTCAGATGAATGAGTACCTCTACAAATTTGTTATATACAGTGGTCTTGACTAACACCTGCTGAAGGACATTCCTCTTCACAAGTGTAGCAGGTGTTATTATATAATTTTATCTGCCCTTTGCACTGCTGTAGCCTGATAATGATCAGACGAACCTCAGAGGATGTAAAGAGAAGGTATGACTTCCTGCCCTATTTATAGGTTTATTATTCTCTAGATGAAACTAGTGTACACACAGGTGTCCTGTTCCCAGGAAGGCATACTCATTATGAAACACAATTGAAATATGAATAATTAACGTATTTTATTTTATCCAATTTGGTGCAAAACAAGGCTCTAAAGAGAAAATAAAAGCCAAACAAATACATAGATCCTACTTAAACATTAATTCTGATGGGGCAGTTTTCTCGCAGATTCTACTGCTCTGAGTAAATCAGGCATGCATCTCCCTTTACTGACAGAGTACAGTTTTCAGAAGCAAAACTTGCTTTGATTACAGCTCACTACTCACATGCTTCTTTCAATATTTTATGAAAGCAACATCTGGTGTGTTAAAAGGCACTCCTTATGGTTGCTTCTGCAATTACCAAGCAAGTCTCCTAAATACTATTTTCTCCTTACTTGGGTAGATGAACTCCTTACATAATAAACATGTCTTCAATTTTTGAGCATCCATCACTATATTTACCTCAAAGGAGAGATATACTCTGCAGCAGGACCATAGCATGTTTTGATTCCCTGTCATCCTGATTATGAGATCTTCTGAAAAACCCTGCAACTATCTCCCATGCTTAACTTACCAGGAGAGATGTTTATCTGGCTCTTCACCTGATTCAATACTGGGATGGTGCAAACTGGTACATCTGAAGCCTTGGAGTGGGAATCACTCCCAGGCTCCCCTGGTAGAAACACGGCTTGTGAGACTGTTGATGGAATTTTTTCACCTGTTTGAGAAGAAATTTCTACAAATAAAGTTGTTTTAAGGAGTTGCTTCCATTACTTATCAATAAGTGCAGATTTTCATGAAAATTCAGTTTTCTGTTTTGCATATCTATCTTCTTGCTTTCATAAAGACAGACAGTAAGAGCAACAACATATAGTTTTATTTTGAACTTGAGAAATTAATACTCCTTTTTCCAGGAACACTGGAAGAAACTCCCTTGCGCCCCATCTATTATGTATTAAGCATTAAGGGGAAAAAATGCTGGAGAAACTTAAGGGTCATCCCCTCTGCCAGTGCCTTCCCTGGGCTTTCTGTTTCAGTCCTGTTGTCATTGCTCTAAGTTTCACCAGGTTGCAGCTCTATAACATAGCACTGCTGCCAATATTCTCTTCTGGTTCCCATTTCTAAAGAAAACAAAAAGCTTGCCTTGGCTTTACAGGTGAGATGGTCAGCATTCCTTCTCAATCCAAAATGAGCGCTGGTCTCCTTCCCTTGCCCCTCAAGGACCAAGTGCCATGCTCAGATCTCTTTCAGACCCTTCTTCTGGTGTGCTCTTTAATTCAAATAAAAGCTGGCATTGAATTTTTCTTTCTAATCTTCCTCTTGACAGAAGAGGCCAACTTCACCACTCAGCTAACAAGAGGAGCCCTCCCTCAGCCCTATCTTCAGCTGCTTTGAACAACTGCACAAAATTAAAAGCAAAGAAAACATTTTAAATTCTATGCTAAGCCTATAGAAATAATTAGAGAAGTGTAATCAACATAAAAAATCACACAGAAAATTACTATCTGAGTATGTACTGAAGAAAATAAAATCAAAATTACAGATATTTTAGCACAGAATTTATAAGAGAGATACAGAAAAAATCCAGCCAAGCACTATGGGACTTGCCTCACAGCTAAAGATCTGAAAATGTTTGGTCTTTAAACCAAACATTTTGTAATCAACTGTTATTTGGGACTAGCTTTGTTACAAGATTCACAACAATTTAAGAAGAAAGGTGCAATAGCCTGAGGTTGGAATTGAGTAATTTTTTTCCCTACAATTCCTTTTTCATATTGCATTTAGTCAAAAGATTGTATGTCCAGTGCAGAAAAAAGAAACAAACCCCACAAAAATTTTCAGCTTCAGTTGCTCCCAGCACAAACTATGCTGACCTTTTCCAGACAATTACATAAACCAGCAATGATAAGCAGTAGGGATCCCTATTAAAATACAACCCACAGCTTTTGTATGTGTGCATGCCTTTTTTTTGACCCACAGTTACTGGCTACACTGAAAAAGATTTTATGAAGAAAAACAACAGATATGACAAATTCCAACAGAAATAAGCTTCCAAATATGAATGGCAAACACAACCACAGCTGAATACAGCATTTGCTTAATTCATCAGCGATGGCCTGAGACATCTTTTATCCTTTATATTCAACTCAAACTAGGCATGCTAGTAAAACCTCATTAATCTATTCCATGAGTCATAGGCATCTTTGTTCTGTGCACTTTGCTGACAGTTTCCTTTATCTGAGGGTGGAGAATGTGCTTTGTATAAAGTTTCAATTTTTGTGTAAGTTCTCTTTGGCAGAGCGCATGTGCCCTCCCAAGAGACTGTTTCCCTGTACCACATATTGCTACAGCTGAAATTAAGTAAAAATCTCAAGCACAAAGTCCCTTAATAAGAACTACAGATCCTATTACTCATTTACTGTTCCTGTTGTAACTCCTGTTCCTCTTTTCTCAGTCTTTGCAAAGAAATGGTAATAACTGAGCAGGCCTTTGGTTGCTTGGTTTTCAACATACAGGCTAAGCAGTTGTATTTAACAAAGAAAGTAAGTAAATCTAGCATCAGAGTTTGCTTGTTGGATCACCAATACAGTGATCGTTGTTGGGAAATGTTATGGTGGGTTTTTTTGCCAGCAGAAAACACCTTTCTATAGAAAAGGAATGCCAACTTATCCTACACATTTTAGTGGGGATCAAATTTCATTTCACTGCTGCTCCTCCTGACTTTTCCAGCAAGAGCAGGCATTTCTGAGATGTTCCCCAGTGTTTGAGGATGACAATATAAATGAATGATTCTTTTTTCTTGAAAACAGACTCAAAGTCACAATCAGTAAGGCACACATAGCCACATAAAAATGCATCTGCCTCTCAGTGCAAAAAAATAAAGTCCTGCTTAAGCTTCTGAAGGAATACAGTTCTGAGGATGTATAGTTACTTATTTTCTTCCACTCATCCATTCTCTACTAAGGAATGTTTCTGAGCTCTAAAATAGCTCCACACAAAATTAATGCTGTTGAATTAATGAAGGGTCTGCAAGCCAGATGGCTGAGATTTTGATCAAGGGATCAAGTGTTGATTTTTACCTTCCCAAATGATAAACTAGAACACTTGAAAAAGGATGTAAGCTTAAATAGTGTAAACTTAAGTAAACATAAGTGGTATTTGATTTTATACATATATATCAAATTAGTTGCATGAATCAATCTTACTTTTTAGACTGGTAAAATCCTTTATATCTATTATGTAAAGGCCTCACTGAAGAAACGCTGATAGCGAGAAGACAATTTATAGTATACTGTGAATTACACAGATAATTAAACACACCTGAAAACTCAGGAAACCTCAAGAGTTGTAGGGAAAAAAAAGGAAGTTATATAAATTATTATTTGTAAATAAAGGCGAAGCAGCATGTGCAAGAACAGCATAAACTTGACATTCAGCTGTTGCCAAAACTGGTGTGCTGAGCTGATGTTTTCCTTAAATCCCATTGTGTCAAGTTTAAAAAGTTCACTGCAAAAGCACTGAGTGAGAACAGAACTTGTCAGGTCAGATACATGTTTGTCCATTGCTTCACCCTTCTCATGCATCCTCTCCTGCGTAGCATTACTTCCGAAGCAAGATATTCATTACCATGGGACAAATGCAAAGCTTGATTTTCATTCTCATTAGCCATCATTAGGATGTGAACACTAAGGCCGGTGAGTAGAGTTACTGCAGCAGAGAAAAATACTGTGAATCTGGAGGTGTTTCAGAACATTTTCAGCTGTGCATAAGACAACAACAAAGAGATTTTTCTACCTGCCTCTTCTTGATCTTGTCTTCAGAAGAGAAAGTGGGCTAGGAAGCTATTGTAGAGAGTGGCTGGCAGAGCATGGAGGACACTTTTGTACAAAGTTAAGCCTCTGAAAAACAATGGGTTGTTGATGTTGCTTACCTCAGAGAAACAACACATTGTAAACATTTGGTTTTATTTCTGGTGGTGTCAGTTTTGTGACGCCAGATCCCCCCAACACCAGAATGTAGAACAGCTGAGACTCACGGCGCTGCCTCCTCCTGCTGTCACAACCTCTGCAAAGATGTTGCAGTAAAGCTTTGGTCAGTTTTTCAGCTGTGCTAATTTCAGCTGGGAAGGCTGAAATGCAGCCTTCCTGGTTCTGTATCCAGGAAGACAGAAATTATGTTTATGCCACATGTGGTTAGCTCAAGTCATCCAATCATCTGCATTGGCTGCAGCCAAGGACTGCACTAGGAACATTTTAGCTTATTAAAATAATTGGAGCTAAATTTTGGGAGTTTCAAAGGTGTCAGTCCACTTGTAGAGCTATGGAAAGCAACTAGATGAAGAGAGGCTGGTATTTCAAGACCACAGACCAGGAAGAGAAACAGAAATCTCAGTTCCTAAACTCTGCATTTTCATCACTAAACAATCTTTGTTTTACACAAGCCAAAAATAATTTTGTACATTCTGTACTCTAATATAAAGGCAGCAGAGGTCTGTAGATATTGGCTACTTTAATTATAAAAGGACAGCTCGTTCCACATAATCACATTCCCTCGCAGGATATTTAGAGAGAGAGGCTAAGCACACCTTTATCTACCTTTCTGTAATGTTCATCTACACCATAGGCCACAGCTGTCCCCAGTGTCCCATTACATAGCATTGTCCTTTAGAAACCTATGCTAGCAGGATACATCTGGAGGGAAGGGACTGAGGTGGCAAATGTATATTTGTCATACAAAACAGATGTATACACACCATTAGTTCTTACTAATGATCAGGAAGAAAGTAATAATAGACTTCTATAGTATTTTGTACCATTAAAAAGATTCTCTCTGGCATATATATCAGCAGATGTCAACTAGAACTGGGGACCATCTATATCATATAATTATGAAAGAAATACTCTGGGCCTGATCCATATGCTTTACTGCCCTTCTGAGATATATTATATGATCAGCTGATATGTTCTAGTTCTTAGCTGGTTTTAAAGTACTGAAGTCTGTCACTGCACTCCACAGAGTGTAAACTGAAGCATAACAGACCGTTCTAGGCATTAGAGTTTGCCCTGGTTTTTCAGAAGAAATGAGGTGTAACATAGACAGTAGCAATGCAAGACTTCATTAATACACATTTGTGCTTTGATGCCTCCTCCACATCTGTTATCACTATGTAGTTTTAGCTTCTTTTAAATCTTGGCAAGCATAAAGCTTCAGATTTTACATTACAAGGCCACAGGGGAACACCCTCCAGTAAGTCTTAATTTCAACATGGTTTCTTCTCTTACTCCACAGTACTAGACATAGCTGAGGGTGCTTGAAACTAAGACCATGGTGAATTCCTTTGCTGGCTCCTGTCTAGAGCTCTCAGCATGCAGCAAGGGCACATTTAAATGATTTTTCCAATTACCCTGATGCAGAAATAGAAAGCAACAAAATGGAACAGTATATAGAGAAAAGAAGGTGAAGCAATGATAAGGCCAACAGTAATAACTTTGAGATTTTTGAAAATGTCAATAACAAGCCCCATATGTGAAAATCTGGCTCTATCAGGACCAGTAAGACCCCACTGCAAATCCTCTCTCCAGGCCCTGACAAAAAAAGGCATGAGGATTTGCTATCATTTGTTCAAGCTTTCTGATAGCACTCTGGGCACTTAGGAAAACAGCAGTGTAAAAATAAATGAGTCAGAAAAATGGATGTGGGAATGACAAATGCATGAGCTATTTTTCTCAAGTGACGCCTGCTTTCCACATTTCTCAAATTCTATGGAGAAGTTATTCACAGATAGTGTTCCCAAGGCAGAAACAGTTATGCTAGCTTGTTTTATTAACCCAAATTTTATGTGTTCAAATGGAAAATGCTGTATTGTTTGACTTAACAACTTTTCCTAAACTACACAGACAGGAAAAAGGGATTTTCCAGCTATGTGGTTTGTATTTCACATGCATACCACTTTGCCTTGTATTTATCTTCTTTTTTCTAATCGTTTTGCAAGGCAGTAAAAAAAAAAATCATGGGCATTATAATTTTACTTTAGCAAATTGCACTTTATTTTTTTTCCCCTCTTAGATAATAAGAGAAAAATATTAGAAAAATACAGTCGTGAATGTTCTTGCTTAGGATTACAGTATAGAACTGCCTTGCCACATCCCAGCATTAACAACAAATCCACATATATATACGTAAATTTTTATCTATAAGATGTGCTTTAAGGAAATAAAAAAGGAAACTTGAATTATTTAGGCTTACTAAGTGCCTTTCTGTTATATATGCTTTCTTTTTTTCCTGCAAAGTTGGACGAAAATACTATTTCCCTTTGCAGTGTGATAAAAAAAATGACATACAATGTCCTGACCATCAAATGACTCTAAATCACTAGTTTCAAAAAAAACCCCCAAAAATCCAAAGATGAATCAACTGATTCATTTGTGAAATACATGATCGCTCAAGGCAAATTGAAACATGGAATAATTTAAACTGCTTTTGATTTCTTCTCAGCTGGACCACAACATCAACAACTCCTCAACTTCTTGCCTTTCCACCCAAGCAAATATCTAGGCTTCCCTATCATTACACTCTTCTTTCCACCACTGCTGTACAGATGGCTGAAAGGAAAAGGATACTAACATTCATCTTTTGGGAACCAAACTCAGGAAATCAGCTTTTTTATCAATAAAATGCACGAGGACAGACATGTATTTCTGAGTTAAGATCCAAAAACAGCTCTATGCGCTGAGGAGGGAACCTCATGAGGTGGTTAATCAGCATCACTGAGCACAGAGACACAGACTGTCATCTGAGCCTTAACAGATGACAAGATAAACCACAAGAGAGATCCACTCCTGAAAATGATTCTTTAAAGAAGAATTTTAAAGTTTTCAAATGGAAATAAGAATAATGGTTTTCTACTCACCTTTTCAAGTACCCACTCATTAGGAGGGCATTTGACTATTTGAATTAATTTGTTCCTCAGATCATGCATGACTAGCAATGTGTTTAGCTGTCCTGTGTGTGGAAGTAGATTGATTCTGGGTATTCCCATATTTAAAGCATTGCAAGTTTTGCACTGCCATGATTTTGCACTTATTTATGCAGCTATGTCTTTTCTAGAATACACAGTGTCTACCTGTCTTAGTATACAGGCACCAAACTGAGTGTCTTTCCATACACATGCATGGTTTAGTGATTTGAGCATCTTTCAGTCACTCAGTCCACAGCCAGGTTATGCAAAGACAGAGGCCACTGTCTTGGACACTCATTTGAGCTTGAAGTATAAATTTAAAAGCTGTAATCATGGAATGGTTTAGGTTGAAAGGGATCTTAAAGATCATCCAGTTCCAACCTCTTGCCATGGGCAGAGACACCTTCTACTAGATCAGATTCCTCTAGATTACCTCTTTTCCTCTCATTACAATCCCTGATAAAGAGTTCCTCCCCATCTTTCCTGTAGGCCCCTTTAATGCTAAGGGCAACAACAGTACACTTCATAACATACTGGAGCAGCTGCAACACACAACTAAAATAGTTTATGCCTGTCAGGCTGTATATGGCTAAAATTGTCAGCAGCATTTGCCACAGCATCTTAATGAAGGATTCTTATAAGGAGATCTAAGAAAGAAATACAGAGATGTTTTTGTTTTATTGGTGGAGCTCAAAAGATTTTGCCCTGTTGTGATGCATCTTGCGTGCATATATAAAAATCATTATGAACAAAATGCCTTCACAACTGGCTGCTAAATTCTTGCTGTGTTTGTCAGAGCTGCTGCCTCTTTCAAGAATCCAGCTACACCCTCACCGTGTTTATGAAACTGAGCAGTCACCTAACCCATGCTACATAACAGAGGCGGAGATACAGAAGACAATAAACCATAGAAGAATAATTATCTTTCATCAAACCCTAGCTTTCTTCCCTGTTCTAAATCAGCTGTTTCTAACCCAAGCCATCATCACAGCACACAACCTGGAGTTATCTCTTTGGGTGACCACTGAAATTCCTAAATCCCGGTTGTCTCAGAGTTCTTGCAATTCAGTAATAACCCTTCAAGAGCAACTGGTCCAGCACATGTCCCTGGTACAGGTGGCCTTTTGGCCCACACTGCAGGAGACTTCAGCTGAATGGATCAGAGAGCATGCAGGAAAGTAAGGAAAAAAAGCCCTAGCAACATGTAGTTACACAGTGCTGCATTTCCAAGGCAAGGAAAAGAAGGGGAACACATACAGTGACATTTATGACTGTTTCCTTCTATTCTTACAGGGAAGATGTTTTAGGAAACTTGATTCTGATACAATGATACATGCAGACTTGAGCTTGAAAAGAAGATTTTCAAGAATAGAACAACCTTCTGCCTTTTTTACTGTCTAGACAATGCCAGTATTGGGAGTACCACAAACTTCATACTGTTGTTGAATAGGAAGAATAGGAAGGCATTCCAACTTTGTTTTACTTCTTGAGAATATAACACTTTATGAAAGTGAGCTATTTTTCCTTTGAAGAGAAAAAACAAATAGGAACAAAAGCATTGAATAGCATATATTTAAATAATATGGAAAATTACAAGTATCTGAACAACTGTAACTTATACTCACATGTACCTGTTTTATAGAATAAAACACCTCTAAAATATATCATACACTTAGATGTGTAAGGATGCAGCTCAATCAAACAGTATAAACTGAATCTGGAACTTATCTGTTCAAGAACTGTTTCAGTCAGTTTTCTCTTTTTTTTTTTTTTCTCTCTGAAGAGCAGAGACAAGCAAAACTTCACATCAGGGAAAATAACATACAAGACTAGCATTATCATCTTAAAATTATTTTGTTCTTAGAAGAAAGACAAAAAATTGGACATCACAGGTTTTTCAAAAGGAACAAACATTTCTTTACTAAAAAAGTCACTTTGCCAAAACCAGAGGAAAGGTATTCCAGATTTTCTTTTCAGTAAGTCAAATATTTACATTAAAATAAAAGTGACTGAAAATATTCAAAACAAAGTTTCATGGTAAAATACAGAGACAGGAGAAACAGGTTTCAAAAGATATGTAGTGAACCATGAAACCTGTACTGAAAACTGTACCATGAAATCTCTACTGAGATTTGTAATCTCAGTAGTTAAATTACAAAGACAAGTTTATACAGTTACCATAAAATTGAAATATTACTAGAGGAATCAAGAGCTCCTATCTGCACAAGACCTACTTTACTTTTCTTGGAAAAATTTACACCACAGCATAACTTACAAGGCTTTATCTGAAAAGAAAAAGAAGGTGTTTTTCACTATAAATAATAAGTCTATGTAGAGGTCTATACCATTTACCGCTATAACCCGATTGCTTTCAGCATTTATACAAGACTAGATATTTCTAGCTCATACTGTTATGAAGACAAATTGTTATAAATGGCTCTCTAGACAACGAAAACCTCAACCTAGTACAATTCAGTGAAGATACTAGTCTAATGAAACAGGAATTAAGGAAAATAAACATATTAAAGGTTGTTGCTGAAGGCTTTATTTCTTTGTAAGACTTGTGCAAGAAATAAAATATTCCTCTGATTCTTATAAAGCCCAATAATGCTAAAGAAAATCTTGTAAGAGATGTAAATTATTTCATTAACCAATAAGCTGCATTTTCTCTTATAGAACTAAGCCTTGATGGCATCCATATCATTTAATATCCAGCTAATTTATAAACAAATTATCACCTAATGTCTTTTCAAACGTAGATCAGTATGCAGAAAAATGATCTATAAAATCACCCTTCTTTTTGTGAACTACTACTAATAAAAAAATAAAGGAACAGGTTACTGTAGGAGAAATCTCTACAGCAGTAGAAATGGGATGAGCTTTAGAGGAGATGGGCTGTCAGTTGCCATAGAAAATAGCACCCAACTAGAGAGTCAGCAGAGGTTCTGAAGTATATCCTTAGAACTGGAAATTCTACTGATGCTTCTTTAAAAACAAACAAAAAACCCCCCAACACTTAATGAAGTAAAAACCAAACAGAAATTATGTAGTTTTTATGTTTTTGACCAAAAATAAAATAGGGCTTAACTTTATTTTTGAATGGTCTTTATATTTAAGCCTTTAAGAATAATCATGATTGTATTAACTGACTATATACCATATCAGTTTCTTTGTGGCCCTAAAACTTCAGCTTGCTGCTGAAACATTATGCTTATTTACAGGAGCTTTGTTGGTGGGACTAGCCCCTTCTCACAACTCAAGATGAAAACACTGGGAGAAAATAAGGTGTCACCTGTTTGACTTTTATTTAAAAATGCTTACAAATACATACCCTCACAGCAAGAAGAAACATGAAGATCAGAGCCCATGCTTCAGTAGATTCCATGACAGAAACCAGAGCTGAAACCCTGCCCTTCAACTGGATTTCCACTTGAGTAAAAACCATGAGATATGCTTACGGCAGATACTCTTCCAGTGTTAGATGAAGCCACAACATCAACACACCCAACTACACTCCTTAAATGTGAGTGTGTCCTCAGCCTCAGAAACACTGCACCTGAAACATAGTCATTGCAGTTGTGCCAAAGTCAGGTTAAGAGATAAAAGCAAAAAAGGCAGCCTACTTTCCAGTTAGTACTCATACAAATTTTGTAACACTAACAGAATGCATGTACCTCAAAGAATAGCTTACCAGTGCCACCTGTCTCCTTTTTTCCTAGTGTTGTCTTTGCCTGCCTGTTCCACCATTCACTGGCAGTGGCTGTGGCTCTCTGCTTCGTAGAGCGGTCCTAGGGGGAAAGAGCAGTAAGGCTTTAGCTGCTCCACTAAGACCTGGCTTTTAGCAAATAAAAAACAATTTGTCTTTCCTTTGCTTCTTTGAACATCTGGAGAGCTATCATGTCTCTGACAAGGTTGAAAACTCATAGGTAAAAGAGGAAAAAAGTTATTGTAAGGCAGGAAAAGAGCTACAAGGGAGTTATTTCAGAAGACGAATTAGAGGAAACTGAGAAGAACATTTACTTTCATAGCTCACAGACAGCTCTTCAGCTGTACACTTTACTGAGTTTGCTCAAGTTTGAACAGTTTCACTTGTTCTTCCAGCCCTCATTGTGATGCTGTATGTCACATTTTTCTTCAGACCAAACCACAGACCCCGCACATCTTTAAAAGTTCCTGTTTTTTTAGAAATAAGTCTTAAGGTAACCTTTTCTTCTTCCAAGGCACCTTCAGATAGGCAAGCACCCAAGCTATCTCCAGAGGCTTCCTAGTACAGGCTATGGACAGGACAGAGACAAAGACCTGCTGGGACAACCATTTGCAGACTGGGCAAGCCAAAGATTGGAAGAAGTAGGTCTGAGTTATGAGTATTATTCATAAAATCAAACAGCCTTATTACTAGATTATTTTGATTTTTACAAATGAGTTGGCCTTAATTGTGGAACAACAAAGCCTGGATTTTTTTTTTCTAAAAATAGTTATAAATCTGTGCAATTTACTAGCCTTAAAGATGTCATAGCCAACTAACTGTACCCTTGCCTCAAAGATCAAATCAAGTGGAAAACAAAAGCTCTAATACAAAGTGCGGTTATCTCAAATCAATTCTAACAGGAGGTTGCTCTTACCTCATCTGAAGATGGCAGCTTTGATGAAGACTAATTTTTGCAACAGGAAGCTGCGGGGCTCTGATCTGACATGGTAACGTCAGTGAGATAACTGGGTTTTCTCTGTTAGTTCTGCAGTTCTTGAGTGGGTTTAGTGTTTGGTATGATGTGATTAATGAAATGTGCAGTACTCAGAGGAGTACCAATTCTTGTTCTTTTTGGCAAGAGAGTAACTCTTTGGTAGTGCTTAACAACAACTGTAAACAAATACTCTCTCAAAGGACATCCTTTGAGCAACATTAATAATTTCCTGTGTATATACACGTAACAGTAATTGTAAGATCCATACTGCTGGATTACACAATGCATGTACACATATTCAATCTTACCTTCTAGGCTTGGAGTTGGGAAAAAAAGAAATTAACCATATAATAATGTTCACTTCAGTACTACTTGTGCAAAACTCAGATATTTTAATGGAAAAGCTTATCCTTAATCTAAAACATAGCATAATTTTAAGTGTCTTTATCACTACAGTTAAACTCTTTATTGACTTAGGGTAAATCTAAAAATGGCTTGACTAGGCACTGTCAAAGAAAAAAAATAATACCATCAATTTATAAACTCATGACAGTGATTTTCTAACTCCATAACATTCCACTTTTCCAGCTGGCAAGGTCCTACAAATGCTAAAGAACAGGTACAGACCTACCTGAGAGAGCTGTAGCCTATGGCCACTGAAACTAAGACAGCTGCACATCACCAGTTATCTTCTGAATCACACTCTCTGTTCTCAATGAACTTATTATATAGTCAAGAACCAGGACATATTTGGCAAGTGGAAAAGCAGATTTCGGAGCAGAGTATCTGTCATATATGCCCCTCAGCACAATTGCCAACGTGGTTCTGACCACGACCTGCAGCTGCAGTGCTCAGGCTGCTACCACAACAGGTGGGGGCAGACTGGCCCTCAACAGAAGGCATTCAATACGTCGCACAAAGTGGCCATTGGAGGGGGATTTATAGGATCTGTCTTCCCACAGTGCTGTAGTGCACACAGGTTTACATTTCTATCTGTCAGCCATGGGTCAGGGCAGCATCGCTTGCAAATACAAAACTCAAAGCTATTGTACTCTGCCTGACTAGACAAAAAGCAAGCCTGCCATGGGCAGGATTATTAGGTGTCCTAGTGCGCTTAATGTTGGGCANAGAGGTGAGCAGGGGAGGGCGGGGGTCCTGCCCGGGGAAGGGGCGCAGCCACTCCCCGGGTCGGGGCAGGGGTGCGGGCCGGAGCGCTCCCGGGACGAGAGGGGCCGGAGGGGGAGGCGGGGGGGACCCCCTCTGCCCGTGTCTGTCCGGGGCAGGGAAGCGGCGCTCTCTCCCTCCAGCCTTTTTTATTTTATTTTATTTTTAATCCCCCATTTAACTAACTGAAAAAGTATTCCTGAGCTTTCTGCCCGCCTTCCGCACTGGAAACCCATCCTGGTGTTTAATCTGCGGGGAATACGTTGTCCCTGCCCCAGGAGGGTCCTTGGGTGCAGGGGGGGTCCTCGAAGGAGGCTGGGATGGGGG
>WBMV01007953.1:601310-958117 GCA_013396655.1 Campylorhamphus procurvoides
CCTGCAGCTGCAGTGCTCAGGCTGCTACCACAACAGGTGGGGGCAGACTGGCCCTCAACAGAAGGCATTCAATACGTCGCACAAAGTGGCCATTGGAGGGGGATTTATAGGATCTGTCTTCCCACAGTGCTGTAGTGCACACAGGTTTACATTTCTATCTGTCAGCCATGGGTCAGGGCAGCATCGCTTGCAAATACAAAACTCAAAGCTATTGTACTCTGCCTGACTAGACAAAAAGCAAGCCTGCCATGGGCAGGATTATTAGGTGTCCTAGTGCGCTTAATGTTGGGCAATTTTTCCCGAGGAAAAGCAGCTAAAGCGAATGCCTGAGTGAAGAGAGGCCAGCGGTGCCTAAGCGTGCATCTCTGCTATTAAAACCTGCGGCCAGAGTTTCAGCTCTACAGCCTCCGTCCGGAGCCTCCCTCGGTTGGCAGGCAGGCTGCACGGCAGCGGCCAGGGCTGAGCGGCACCCCGAAGCCCTGCTCCTTCTCCAACCCGCCGCCGGGAGGGCTCGGCCCTGCCCGGCCCGGCCCACGCGGGAAACCGCATTCCCGGGCTCAGGCCGGCTGGGAAGGGGGTGTCCCCGGGCGGCGGGCGGACCGCACCCAGGCCGGCAGCCCCGGGGCGGGGTGCGGGCGGTGCNCCCCCATTTAACTAACTGAAAAAGTATTCCTGAGCTTTCTGCCCGCCTTCCGCACTGGAAACCCATCCTGGTGTTTAATCTGCGGGGAATACGTTGTCCCTGCCCCAGGAGGGTCCTTGGGTGCAGGGGGGGTCCTCGAAGGAGGCTGGGATGGGGGTTTCAGAGCTACGGGAAGCTCGGCTGGAGCGCGGCTTCCATTTTAGGAAAGAAAGTGGAGTTACGACGGTCCTGAGGCATCGGATAGTTACTCACCAGAAAATCGGCCGTCACACGGTACCCTTTAAAAAAATTACTATGGCAAAACTGCAGCATTTGCTGATAAGCTTTTTGTTGCTTCAGTGTAAGTCAGGGATGATTTTCTTGAACCCTGATCAAAAAAGTGTGTATGTAATAGCACGTTGGTATTTGGTGAAAGGAAACAAGGGGGCGGGGAGAAGGGAAAAAAAGTAGTGAAGTCCCCAGTACCAAGTTTTTTCGGGAGGAAAACTGCTAAACTGGAGTGTGCAGTGCAAACTGTCATTTTCCGGTTTTATGACTTGTTTCTGAGAAATACCTTTTTTCTTTTACTGTGTTAATAAGCATACTTGGTGCTATGGCTAGGTATTTTCTTTCAGGTACTTTGTAAAAGCAACACGTCAAATCTTACATATCTATCCCTTTGCTGTTAAAGAGAAAGAAAAATACCTGTTCCTGACTTTGCCTGGAAGCTGTAGATAGCCCATACAGATGCTAGATAAGTAGTTTGGCTTCAAGCCTGCTTGAATTCAGTTCTGCTGTGGCCCTATTGTGGTCTTGACTCCTAGGTTAGCAAAGCTGAGCTCTTGGAATAATAGTACAATTTTATTGTAACAATCTTTAAAACTGACAGATGATTCAGGCTGCTAACATTTATCATCTTACTGCTTATGTGGAAAACTTGCTCCACTACTTCTTCAAGGAGTCCTCATGGTCGTGGACAGAAAGATCTTTGCTGTGATGCTCTTAACACTTGGAAGTATTTGGGGTCACTGAGAAACAGTCTTTCTAAACTTTTTGCGGAGAAGTTTGAAGATGAAAAGAGACTGTGTGGGTTTTGCTTCATGAGAAGGGAGGTGCCCAAAAACTGTCTTTAGGGGTTTTGTTTTGAATTCTATGAAAAATGATTATACATGTTGAACAGATTGCTTTTACAAAGCTGGTTAATTTATATGGGTACTTGTTAATGCAAATAATGTGAACTGATTAGATCAGTTATAATTAGTTTGGACACTTGTTCTTTAAGCAAAATGTGTAAGAATTTGAGAACTGCTGAGAATGTCAGCCTGGGGAGGGTGGGGCCCTCCAGGAGAGTTTGAGATCTGTGGTGGTGCAATCTTAAATGACACTAAAGGGAGAACCTGAATTACATAGTCTTGGAAAGCTTAACTGTCGGTAGGCTGGCTGTTATCTGAATGTGGAGAACTGCTGTAAAAAGTTAAGGATTTTGCTTTATAAGCAGTTCAGCTGTCGTGTGACTGTGTGGAAATGACTGTTTTCACTGTGGCTGCCTGCTTGCATGATTCAAGTAGATAAATCTACTCCAGACTGATAACTTATGCGATCATCCATTTTAGGCACGTGGAAGCTGTTAGTGTTAAATCAATATTCAACATATCGTGAGGATTTGAATATATTCTCAAGCAAGGGGAAACTTAATTGTTTGAGCTTGCTTAGAGGAAGAGCTCACGGTTTTAAGCTCAAAGATGGTATTCAAGTATTGTCTCATACCGCCAGTATGAACTCCACGAGTCTGGCAAAGCTGTAATTTAGGTACCATTGGGGCTGTATCCAGAGGAAGGTCGAATGTGAGTTTTTATACACCAGTTTCTGAGGGCAGTCTGACAGCTTGCCTCTGCTGAGGATTGGGATCTTTCTGTTTCTCTCCTCTGTGTTTGGTCTGGTGCCCATTGGGGCCTGCACTGAGATGATTCAGCTTGATAAATCAGCAGATGACTAATCTGGTGCATTCAGTTTGCTCTTCGGAGTGTTTGATGGGTGTTCCTGCCAGCACAAGGGAGTGGCAGGGTAGAGCATTGGAGAGTGGAAATGAGGTGGGGACAGGGAAGGAGAGGGCAGGAGGCTTCCTGCTGTGCCTGACTGTGAGGTGTGAGACCAGTTTAGCCGTATTATACCTGCAAAACCACCAGGTTAGCCCAGCATCTAATTGGACCAGTAATCCTGGTTTTCAAAATAAAAAATTAAAAAAAAAAAAAAAGAAAAAAATTATTGGGCACCATGCATTCTGTACAATGTATATGAAGACCACAGGAGAAGAAGAATTAAACAAAAAAGATCCGTACATAATATTACATACATAAACTGAATGATCTTAGAGGTCTAAGCCAACATAAATGATTCTGTGCGATTCTGTGTATGATGAGCAACAAAAAACCACTGCATACAGACACAAGGCTCCCTTTATCTACTGTAGAAAGATCAAGGCATGAAAACCTGTCTGAGGTTTTCATGAGGTGTCTGAGGATCTAGAGTTTGGACTCGGGGATATATGGTTTAAGTATCTGTTCCAAGAACTGAGTAGAACTTGTTGATTGAAACACAGTTGCCAAAGGAACAGTTATAGTAGTGGACACCTGGAGGTATGCAAAACACATGCTGGAAACTGAGGTATCTATGTTGTAAGATCAGTAGCCTAGGGTGAATTGCAGGTGGAGATCCCTTTTTTGCAAGACTGATGTAATTAGAAGGCTCTGAGCAAAGGGAGGGAAACACTGATGCTCCTGACTTTTTGTTGAAGCAAATCAGTGTTGAGAGAAATAACTAGCTGGGTGAAAGATAGTGAAATAATCAGGTCTGTAACTAGTAGGTCGAGCTTTCAGCTGGGACAGGAAGGTTCTGCAGGGACTCCTGGGGACTGGGCTCTGCTTTTTGGGCTCTGGAGTTGTTTGCCTTTTAAATCTGATTTAAAAAGAACAACAAAAACAAACCAACAAACCGCCCCGGAACTTTCAGTAGAATAATTTCAGTAACAGTGCTAGAGTGCATACATGGCAGCATGAACTTTAAATGTACAGTATTTTTCTCCATCTTTCTATTTTCTCTGATTTGAAAAGGTTAAGAGGCTTTTTTTTTTTTAATGTGGTGTTGTTTGTATAAAATGGCCACTGCACTGCTACATCAAAATGATGTCACTGCGACAATCCTTGAGCTTTCCATAGTTACAGTGATTTAACTTGGCAAGAGTTAAGTGTGACTCAGCCTACTGCCATCTAGCCAAGACCAATTTCAATATTTTCCTGATGTTATTCTGGTGCATGTGATTGGGTTGCCTGCCCTTGAGACAGGACTCTGTTTTAACTCTTTCGATGTTGAACTTCTCACTGCAATTACTTTGTATTCCATCAGGTGACAGCTGTGTTAGTAAAATGTAATAATAATAGCAGCCATCAGTTAAGATCATCTCTCCAGGGGCATTCCTCTTTCTTCTAGCCAAACTGCTTCTTCATGCTCCAGCACAGAAACCTACTCTTTGGAGTCTAGTAGAAGTGTTTTGAGGGAATGTTATGAGCAAAACTGTCTCAACTCATGGAACTTTTACTTAAATTAGCTTACTGTCAGCTAACACAAAATTCTGCCTATGGATTTGGGAGTTAAGAGAAAAAAAGTGATCCATCAAACCCCTGACATCCTCGTCTTCTCTACATTAATTTTAAGCCAAACACCCCTGCTCACTCCATTTTGGCTTCCCTGGATTTCACTGCAGGTTAATACTCAGCCCATCCCCTACTCCTTTGTTTAGGTGATATGCAGAGCAAGAAGGTTGTATACCTAATGGCTTCTTTGTGGTGCTCCTCCATGCTTCCGGCTGATTTTCCTCTGCTCCTCTTTGCTTCTCAGTGTTCCTCCCTTTGGGAGGGTCCTTATGGTCCCTCAAGGCTGTTGCTGCTCTGATGTGGGTGGCCCTGGTGTGAGTGGCCCACAGTTACAGTCCCTCAGGGGTGTCCTTGCTGCTGTATCTCAGGGAGATATCCTGTTGACATGGAGCCTCTACTGCACAGAGCACATTTTCAGCCACATGTTCTCCCAGCAGTCTCTGGAATCATCTCATGTGTCTCCTGTCCCTCCTTGCTGATATTCTTTATGTGTGTGCAAGCAGGAATACTACTTTGTGCTCCTCCAACCAGCTGAAGGTTTGGTGTACACTGTCAGTGTCAGTGCCATCATGATATGACTGCAAGTGGCACAACAGCAGTTCATGATCTCTTCCCAGACATGGCACCCTGAAGCCCCTGTCCAGTTTGCGCTCTGTACTTTCATAGAATCATGGAATAGAATCAGAATGGTTTGGGTTGGGAGGGACCTTAAAGATCATCTCTTTCCAATCTGCTGCTGGGGGTGGGGGCACCCTGGCTTCATAAACGTGGGATTCCCTCTTCCTGGAGTGCAATTTCAAGCACTTTCAAGATGCCTGGGGATTAGAATGAATACAATACACCCATTCTGCTCCACAGTTTTGGACAGCTGTGATTTTGAAATGACTACTGCTATCTGAAACTAGCCAAGGCTGCATTCCATCAAGCCAACATACACGTACGTTTGTTTCACCTAGGGTGATGCCGACATTTTCTTTCCAAGTAGAAAAGCTTCTAGCAACCCCTTTCTGACTTGCTGCTGGTGTTGCTGAAGACGAGGCTGATTGACTTGCCAGCCTTCTTCAAACTTCCCTTTCCTACATCACAAGTATTGGTTCATCATTCATACTTTTTGTGCATGTCTTATTATTCCACGGATCTCACACTGCCTAGTTGCCTGCATTATGGCTTCCTGAGACAAGCCTAAGCTGTGTTCTCTGCCTCAGCATGCAAGCAGAAGTTTCATGGACCTACCAGACTAAAAATAGCTTTTCTTTGTGCCCACATCCTAAGGCTCTGCTTATCAGTCTATATTTCTCAAATTGCCTTTGAATTTCAGATACGCATATTAACACTATGTGTTCAAGTAGATGCTTCTCTGAGTAGCCACTGTATTGCTTTCCATTCTCCTGATACGGAAAGTAGTTGCTTCTGCATTGCATCAGTGATCACTTAGAAGTCCGTGTATATGTATTCTCAGGGCCACTGGTGTTCTGACCATGTTCCAAGGTGACTCCAAAGGCCATTACTTCTGCAAACTCATGGCAGCCTCTTCAGCATATAACTTGTCATGTGCTCGGGCATTTTATAGCCAGAGGAGTTCAGCCTTCATGTTGTTCATTTGCTAATCAGTTCAAGTCGGGCAAAGATGGTGCCCATTACTTAGTACTATTTTGAGGTTTTCCTTTAATCAATATATCATCAATAAAACAGAAAAATTCTCTGGAGACGTTGCCTTAGAGTTTCGTGGATGAGACCATGGCAGATGGTAGGACTGTGTTTCCACCCTTTGCAACAGCCAATTCCAGACATATTACACAGCTTTCCAGGTGAAGGCAGTTGGGGTCTTGCTTCTTCAGTGAGAAGGATTGAAAAGAATACATTTACAACACCAGTTGTAACATACCAGGTATATTTTTTTGGCTTCTGGCTTATGCAAGAGCAGCAGCACATCTGGAATTCCAGTTGCTAATGCAGCAGCTGCATCATTCAAAGCTCTGATGTCTGCTGTTAACTGCAGGTATGCGTCTTGACAGGCTGAACAGAACTGTTGTAAAATAAATGTGTTTTGAGTCTCCCTCCTCTTGTTTTTCCAGGGAATAAGTTGCTAATTACTTTTTAAATCTCACTAGTGTCCCCTTAGTCAGCTCAGTACCTCTTTCAGCAAATTATTCACATTGTAGGGGAAGACCATCTGTGTCTGAATGCCTGGAACATTGCTGGGATCAGTAAGAGTCCTGTAGCTGCTTCCCTCCAGTAGAAAGCACACTGCCTGTACCAAAAGCCTAATGTCTTCCTGCCTCACTTGTCCAGCTGCAGTGCCAAGAAAGTCAGGCCCAGGAAGGGCAGGGCAGTAGGAGCCATGGCAACAGGTAGGGGCTGCCAATCTTGTCTATTCAAACTGAGGCTGCTTTCTGCTAGAGGTGGGTATGTGTCTTCCCCACTTACTCCGTGAGTAACTACCCATTTGTCACTGCTACCCAAGGGCAATGAGGTGTACTCAGGAACCATATCCATTAGGACGCTGGAGATGGCGCCAAGTGCTGCCTGGCTGCCTTACCCAGACAGCCCAATCAATTTGGTTATCTGCACCTACTGCTAGTGCAGTGAATTCAGATGGATTGCCAGAACATTGTGCAGTCCAGGGGCTGGGGCAGGAGAAGACAATGGCTGAACTGAGCTCCAACTCTGTCCTGTGGTCACAACTCCTTGGCCAGCAATGCTACAACTCTGAATGGCCTTCCATTCCACTTGATCATACCCTCTCTTTTTCCATTCAGGAGCATTCATAAGTCCCAGCTTCTCTGACAGAGTCATACAGAATTCCCATTCTTTTCAGGCATTTTTCCCAAAGATTTCGAATGGATGAATATTAACCTTTGATATTAACCTTGGCCTTGCTGTTAATCCTATGGCATGCTCCCTCCTATTGTACATAGGAAGTCATTCCTTTTCAAGAGGGTCCCACCATGTTCTCAGTCTCTGCTACCTAGAACCCTGCAAGTTATTCCCAACACAGCAAAACAGTGTTCCAGTTTGTGTGTCTTTCCCTTTGCCTGTTTGTCTGTGTTTTATCAGCATCAACAGCACTGAGACAGCTTTTCTGCGTAGCTGGAATCAATACTGCAAAAGGTAGTGTTTAGAACTAAAACAGGCTAGTTTTAGTTTGCTTTCTCATTAAAAAAAACCCAGGCATTTGTTTCTCTATATGCTTGAATGTTCTAGTCTGGAAAATATTTCCCTGCTTGCTGCAGGAAGTTTGTTGCCTGCTGCAACAGGTACATTTCTCACCTGTTGAACATAAAAATAAATGCAGTGAAAATAAATACTCATTACAGATTCCTTTTCAGCTGTTTTAGTCTCTGCATTTGGTGTGACTGTGAAGCCCAGAATAATAGAATCCAGAAGATTCCCTATACAGAATTCCAAAAAGTCATAAGGTGAATTCCTGTGACAGTCCATGAACTTATTTCTTTGTGTTATAAGGCCTGTTTACAATAGTTCTTCTAAATACTGAACAGTACCCTTAAAATACATAGTTAACATGTCAAATGCAGGACTCATTCAAACATGTTTTGGGGAAAAGATCGTTTTGAAAGAAAACATTTACTTTTTAAGGGAGGTCTGATCACACAACATCATTGACTGCATAACAAATGCATTTGGCTTACTTTATCAGATTTCAGTCACTTGTGAAGCATCCACATACTGTAAACATCTAAGAAATGGCATCTTTAACAGTACTTGTGAAAGGAAGCCCCCTTGACTGAAGCAACTATTAGTTAACTGCAGATGTTAATTTGCTCTACTTTTCTCATAGCTTGTCTTCTGTAAAACTCCCATTGGATCTCTTGCTTCCAAATTTTTCACAGGAAATGGTATCTATTTCTTGATGTGTGTAAAGTATCCACAGACCTCATTTCACTTTGAAAAGTGTTTTTATCAAGGTAAAATCAAACTTTGTTTTTAGGATAGCAGTCATTCTTTCATGAGGTAAATACTATCACTCAGTATGAAAGTTAATCTTTTCATGAAATAGAAGTTATTTTTTATTAAATACCCATTAATCTAATTGGTAAAAATGTGATTTTAATTATAAAACTGTATGCTTTTTTTCCTTAATCACAGGAAGATGTTGCCTTTATATTTTCTGTTTGTGAAGAAGTCCGATATTCTGAGGAAAATATAAAATAAAAAGTTGTTAAACTGATATTTTCAGGAAAGCCAGTCCTGAAAGTCTGGTTATGCCTCGCAGTATTGGTAGTATTACTGTTTTTATAACTGCCACAAAAAACTACACTCTAAAGCTTTTCTGTCTGGAAAAAGTGGAGTTGGAGCGTTTAGGCTTGCCACTTGTTTGTTTCCTGCAATTTGGAGGAAAATACTGAAGCTATGTGAAGAGAAAAGGAGCTAGTGGTGATAGTAGTTGTAGTAGGAGTGAGATGTGATGAACTAAAAATAAGTGAGGCAAATATGTCAGGTAGTATACAGTGTTTATTAGAGCTGATGCTATTGTTGGACAAAACAGACAGCTCTGGAGTCACACAAGCCCTTGTTAAATTTAGAAACAAGGAATTTCAGGAGTTTAGGGAACCCTCTGTGGAAAGCTTTTCAATAAGGCTATCTTTGTCTATATTTTATATATCTTTCAAGCTAGTGATTCTTCTCTCATCTCTCTCTGTCCATACCTGTCTGTATTTTCCCTCTTTGATGCCAGAAATATCTGCCTGCCTGCCTCTGTTTCTCAGTACATCCTGGATGCCAGGCATTTTGCAATTTGATCCCAAATTCAGTAGTTACTTCACCCTCTATTCCCTGCTTTCTCCCTCTCCAAATGTTGCAAAAAGTTAGAGACATCCCTTCATCAGATCAGAGCTGTGGCTGCTTGTCTTAGCCAGCAAGTTTGCAATGTTATTTACAATATCTTTTCCTTCCCCATTCTCACAAAAAACTTCAGCTTTCCTTTTTGTTATTTTGGCCTTCTTTAAAGGTCAGCTCTTTTCTGTGCATTCTAAGCAGTGATCTGGACTTTTTTTTGCCAAAACTTCAGGCATGAGCTGTGATGCTGAAGCTCATGACTGTAGTGAGCTGACAAATACTCTACATGTAGACTTACCTCTCTTTCCCCTTCTTCCTCTTCCCTGCCCACTACTGCTTCTACTCCTTTCCTTTTGGTGTTGCCATTGCATCTTTGTCACTGGCTCCACTGCCAGTCGTATTCCCAGGCACAGCTCCCTTCAGCTTGCAATTCTTACCTGTCCTGCAGACAGTTTTTCCATCCATTCCCATTGCTTTCCTGTGATGATCTACAAAATTAGTGAGTTTCTAATAAATGAGGAAATTTCTTCTGCAGTCTGGCTTTTAGAAGGTGATACAGAATCAAGGTGGAGATGATGGAGTTATTTCTTAGAGTGGACATGGAGAACTCTTGATAAAGGTTTTGTCTAAATATAACAGAAGTACTTTCACAAGATGCACTTGAACAAGAAATGCTTAAGGTTTCACTGTGAATGCATTCAGGGTACTGGGCCATAGAAATGTATATAGAGGTTTTCAGTGGAAAGAGAATGTTGTTGTCTGAGTAGAAGCTGTCTAGGTAAACTTCTGGTGGTAAAATAATATTAGGTTGTTTGATAACAGTTGTAGTTACTAAAATCATTAATTCTCCTGAAAGTAAATTGCACAATGTGGAAGAGTTTGCAAACTACTTGAATAAAACAGTTTTCTTAATTTGGAGACTAATCTTATGACTAACCACTGTTGTTGTCTTCAGTGTATATGACTGTTAATTTTTGATGCTGACTGCAATTTGTGTTGTTATCCTAGTGAGGCTTAATATGCATGAGTCTGTTCATGAAGGCCAGAACAGTGAGTGTTTAAAGTACCTTGAATGCATGCCCCTTCCCAGTCCCACCATCTCCTCTGGTGTCCATCTTGGTGCCATCAGTGTGTGTGTTGCTGTGCACTTTTCAAATTATAGTTTTGACTGCTTGTGATGTGGCTGCTGTTTTGAAGTGCACACTTCAGAGCAAGATGCTTTATGGGTGCCAGTCAACTGCAGAAAGATTCCTCTCAGGAACTACTGAAGTTATTCCTAAATGTAAGTGAAGAAATCCTTGAGAAGTAACTAGATTCTTTGGCACTGAAGGAGGGAGAGGTGCTGACAATACTGACTTTGACCTCTGGAGTGTGTTATGAAAATTTGTAACAGGCCCTTGCGAATTGAGGAGAGAGTCTAGGATGCGAAATACAGAATTACAAGGGTAAATATTTATGCACCTGAGGTATCTCACCCAAACTGGGGACATCCCAGTGTGGTTTTACACAGGGTTCTTGTAGCTTTCAAATGCTCAGGTGTAACAAAATTTGACTAATCACTGAGACCCACAGTAGTGAATAGCAATCATAGTAAAACTTTGAAAAGCAGCCATATTTCTTTCTGCTTTTCAACTGATCCAGACATTCTTGAAGTCAGACTCACTTTACTTACCTATACCTATGATGCCAACCAATGATGGGAGGGTTTCAAAGTGGTGTTAGAGGGGCTAGGATGCTCAGATTATCTTGGTTGTACAGGCATATATTGTATTCTTCATGGGCAGCTCTAAGCTTCCAAGAAATAAAATTATTATTTACAGGGCTTAGCTGTCCTTTGGTTTCTTTTATTTAAGCATGAACAATATCAATGCCTCCAGTAAAATTCCACTACTTCACTGCATTGTAATGTATAGTGTGAACTAATATATATTAACAAAGTTAATATACTTTAATACTACAAAGACTGATTGATACAATAGTTAGGGAAGAGAACTTACATAACAAGAATAAATGTGAGCCTTGTGGTAAGAATGCACCTGGTTATGGGAATGTAGGTGATGTGATTAGTAGCTGCTTGTCAGCTTTGTGAAAGCTTAAAGTCCCATCTGTCAAGCAGTTTAAACTTTGAAGCTGTAGACTGTGAGCAACATGTATTTAAAGAATTTTGATTTCTTAGGTTCATAAAAAATGAGCTACTGACATTTCTTATGCCAGGACAGAGTTTCAAAAGTGGCTGAATGCAAAGTAGGTACACAGTGCCTGCTTGATCTTGCTGAGATTTGAGAAGAGGTTTTCCTGAGGCTGCTTCAGAGCTCTTGGGCCAGCACTGGCATGGGTTTCTGAAGAGACAGTGGTGGACATCTGAGGTGTCTGGACCGTTGTGAGCCTCCCTAGGGGAATAGTGATTATGCTGACACCTGAGACCAGGGAAGAGAGGCAGGGGTACTCCTTGCCTGCTCCAGGGGCCAAAGGATAGGGCTGGCTTCTGCAGGTACTCTGTTGATGCAAGAGAAGGCAGTGGCAGCAGTGGCCCCAGGTCTGGGCTCTCTGACATCAAGTAACTTCATGCTTAATGCATAGAGTGAGAGTGTAGTGTAGGGCAGCTCTGAGGAGGGTGCTAGGAACACAAGATCAGTTACCTAGAAGGGTAAAAATTTCAGCTTATTCATGCAAAGACTAAACATGCAGGCTTTAAAGAACCTAAGGTGAGGCAATATTTAATCAAAGACCTGTGGCCTTTGTCAAGGGTATGCTATACTTGGATGCAGACAAGACTGTGATTCTATCTGCCAGTTATATTTTGCATTAGTCCCTGCACTGACACAGAAGGAAACTTAGTATTTGCTTTCTAGAAAATACTGTATTCAAATGCTCATTAATTTTAGTAATGCGTTTATGCTTGGTAAGGCCAAGTACATAGGTGAAATAGCAATAAGCATAGTATACGATACTTGCAGCCTTGAATTGTGGTCATGCCCTCCTGAAGTTACAGGTAGGAAAAAATGAGTGAAAATCAAATAAATGCGTCCAATAACTTTTTATTTGTTCTCATCTGGATTCAGCACCTTTATTGCATTTTGCAAAACCCTCTTCCTCTCTTTCTGCTTCCTATCCCAGTGCCCCCAAAACTTATTCCTGTCATTTCTTGATGAAGGTACCACGTTTCTATCGCCTGAATGTTCTTCCAACAGCTTTTCTTAGTGTAGCTTAGGTTTCTGCTTACAAGCTTCAGGAGACAGAGGAATGTATTTCAGTTCTCACTTGTAAAAAGAATTGCAGATGGGCAGAGTGATTGTTTTTATTTGTAGTTCTATGACTTTTGTAGCACAAGGAGTTTAGTCCAGTGCATAGAATTGGCCCATGTCACAGAACTGCAGGGTGCTGAGGCTGGAGGAGACCTTTCAATCCCACCTCCCTGCTCCAGCAGGGTGAGCCACTGAAGGTCGCCCAGGACTGCGGTCAGTCATGTTTTGCTTATTTTGCTTATTTTTTATGTTTTGCTTATTTCAAGAAACAAATTTCCCCAAAGCAAGGAATATTTGAAGATGCTTTTAGTGACTTGGAAGCTCTTTCAAGCATAAGGGGAAGATCTGGGACCTGTAGCTCTTCATTTGAAGCTGTTTTGCCACTGAGGGACATGCATTATGGACGTGAAGAATTACTAACTGTAAGAAAAGAAGCAGACTACAGTAGGCAACTCATCACTATGTGAGTTGTGATTAAGATGCCAAATATTTGCTTTTATCCTCATTACTTGGTTGAAGGGACTCACAGGAGTTCTTGCTTTTGCACAGTTCTTTTTTACCCCTTGTTTCCGTATAAGCAACTCAGCATTTGACAGGACGGTTGCCATCATGTTAATTCTCTAGCTTTGCAACTGACTCAGTTTTTCTTTACGCTTTCGGCTGATTTAGAGCTATTCATTCTGTCCTCTTATTCCTATGTCAAATCCTCCCCCGGAAAACTTTGCTTATAGTTAGTAAGAGCTCTAAGACCCTCATGATAGTTTGCTACTTTCTATAGCTCAAGGGGGCAACAAAAGTTGCCCAGTATATGAGAAAATTTCAAGCAAGCAAAATTCCCCAAACCATGCTTCAAAATATGTTTTTTCTTCTCCAATAAGCAACTTATTTTACCATATTTGGTAAAAACCCCTCAAGTGACTACAGTCAAAGTAAATAGTTTTGAGTCCATATGTAGCCTTGTAGGCTTTTTAAAGATGTTGTCATTTTTGTACAGGAGGAATAGTTAGTAATTCAAATATTAAAATAAATCACAAGTAAGTCTAAACACCTTTCTCTAGCAGCCAGATCAGAAAACGATTAGGCCACATAATTGCCGGACTTTTAATGTACTGTGTTTTCAAGATAGATGCAAATAAAGTAACTTTTCAGGGAAGCAGCTTTTGTATCACTGTACAAAAATTAAATATGATCATTATTAGGTTAGTCTTACACATCTCTTTCTAGGAGAAATAAATCTTTTTATTGATTCCAGTGGAGATTTAGCTGACTTTATTCCCATCAGTTACATTAATGAATGCTCCAGATGTGCAGAAAGCATACACTCCCCAGATGTAAAAAAATTATCTTTGCTTTTTTGGTTGATTTACAGTTGTTATTTGTGTTTGTGGCTTATTCGTTTTAGGAAGGAAGGGGCTTCGTTCTGCTTAACAAAATTTTATGCAAAGTTTTTTGTTTTCTCTTGCTCTGCAGAGCAAACTTGAACGCAGCATCTATAGGGTGGGTATTTGTAAAGGAACAGGGTTTGAAACCAATAGCGTGGGATTTAATTTCATGAGACTCTGGGCAGGGATAATTATAAACTGCTGCTTGGCAGTGGGAGTAAACATCCTATCTGCATTGCCTGACGCAGAGATCTCACCTGCAAGCTTTTGCACTGGCTGAGGGGAAAGAGTATAGTTTTAAATCATTCTTTCATTAGCTACTTAGCCAGAGGTAGTTTTCATGTTCCACGTTCTCCTTTTAAAACCTTAGAGATACAGTTCTTAGGGTAAGATATGGAGAACCAAGTCACCTTTCTTTCAGGTTTTTTGGAATTAAATTACTTCACTTGATTTTGCCTTAGGACATGCTGGAAAATAACTGTCAGAATGTAAGATGAGCAGTAGAAGTCTTTTATTGTAGATAACTAGTGCTGGTGGGACAAAACCTGGATTGAAATCAAGTGGTGGTAAGCTTAAAAAACAATTGAAAGGAGTTTGATGTCTATGTTCTCTTACTTAAAGTGTTTCTTGAACCAGTTCCTATGTGTTGGCCTTTCTGTATTTTCTGTAGGTTCTGTTATGGTTAGGTGTTGAATATTTCTAGTTCTTATGTTTTCAGTCCCCCAAGAAGGAGCACAAGGCACATTGTGTAGACTCTACAGAGATGAGAGGCCTCTTTGAGCTCAAGATTTTTGCATATTTCATAAAAATAGGTAGCTAGGGAGCAGGACAGACATGAATTGGGCAGTCACAGATCACATGAAATTTAACAAGAGCAAGTGCGGATTCTCTACCTGAGATGGGATAATCCTGCTTCTACGTACAAACTGGTGAAAAGAGGCTGGAAAGCAACCTTCAGAAAGAGATCTGGGCCATTGGATTGATGGAAAGTTGAAGATTAGTGAACAGTTTCTCATCCTGGCAGCTAAAAGAGCTAGTTGTGACCTGTGGTGCATCAAGAACAGCAGTGCTGGCGTGTTGAGGGAGGTGATTGTCCCCCTCTATTCTACACTGGTGTTGCCATACCTTGAGTCCCTGTATACCGTTTTAGGTGCCTCAATGCAGTAAAGAGATCAAACTATTAGATATGTCCACAGGAGAGTGACCAAGGTGGTGAAAGCCCTTGAGAACAAGACTTACTAAGAGTGGCTGAGGTCACTTGGTTTGTTCAGCTTGGAGAAGGGACTACTCAGGCAGTCTACAGCTTCTTCAAGGGTGGCAGCAGAGGCAGAGGTTCTGATCTACTCTCTCTGGTTACCACCAACAGGATGCAAGGAAATTAAATGAAGCTGCATCAGAGGAAGTTCAGGTTGGGCCTTAGGAGCAGATTCTTCTCTGAGAGGGTGATTAGGTGCTGGAATAGGCAGGAAGGAAGTTGTGCCATCAAGCCTGACAGAGTCTAAGGAGTGTCTGAATGAGGCTCTTATTCATATGGTTTATTTTTAGTTAGTCTTGTGAGTAGCAGGGAGTTGGACTTGATGATCCTTATGAGTCTCTTCCAACTGGAGCTATTCCATGATTGTAGGTTAGTCAGCCACTGATGGAGTAGCAGGTGTCAGCTGTGGATTGGAGACGAGGTGTCCACTGTCACCTAGTCCATTGACCTACTGAAGCTGGAGGACCAGTTTCAGCTTGCAGGCTCTGTGGCACCCTGTGGTGCACAAGGTGCTGAATAGAGAAGGAAGGAGGGAAAACCCTGCTTGTTTTGGAAAACAAAATTCAAGCAGTCGATTGCTAAAGTCAGAAAGTTGTTTGTGGTGATTCATCGCAAGTCTCCTTTCTTGGTGTGTTGCCATACATGTGACTAATGGAGGAACTTTCCAAAGCTCCTGTTGGCTTCTGCAGTGGAATGTAAATATGACTAATACTGTAGCAGTAAGTATGAGAGTAGTGATAGGTTTTTGCAAAGCACTCCTATTTGCATAGTTACTTGGATCTCTTGAATACCCTCTAGCTCTTCAACTATTCAAAAACGTAGGTTTGCTCTTTTGTTTTACCTACTGTTTTTCCCGCAGCTAAGACAAACTATGCCAGTTACTAGGGACAGCCTGCTAAAGACCTGACTCTGGAGATCCTGGTATTTGAGCTACAGGCATGAAAGGAAAATAGTGTAGACACTTCTGAAATGTTCTTGAATCTACTCATGCCCCTAAGAGCTAAAAATACCTGCTGTATTTTGTTTTATATGCAATATAATATCTGCTTTATTTGTAAATATCTTTGCTTAGACTAAGAAAATGTTCATAAGCTTGGTTGCTCTGGGTGCTCCTTGAACCTGTAGGGAGTGCAGGATATTCTTGCTGATTTTTTTTTCTACTTGGCTCCTGATATACCTGTGTTCTAGTTCTGTAGCTTTATCTCTTGTTTTCCTATAATTTATTTCCTGGAGCTGAATCCCTGGTGCTGAGCTTCTCTGCTTTCAGGCTAAGTCACTGAATTCTAGTTTAGTTGGACCCACCCATACCAAAAGCTGAGTGAGTGCAATTGTAAAAGCAGCTTCTTTAAAGACCTAGGAAGGTTTGTCAAAGAGTGGAGAAACACCTTTCTTTGCTGAGAAAGCAGACTGCCAGCACCTTAGAGTGCAGATTATTGTAGCAAGTTTCATAAGCTAGTATTTGACATTTTCTGCTACTTTACCTCAAAAATAATGTGTGTGAGAAGCCTGACATCTTGCTGCATGCTTGGAAAGCAGAAGTGTCATTGCAGAATACTGAATAATTCCAGTTAATAAAGCATAATCTTTTATTAACTCTCAAATTTGTTATTCCTCTGTCAAAGCATGTCTTCTGTGAGACTGGCAGTCAGTAGTCACATCCTAAATTATTTCTCCATAAAGATCATATGTGAAAACAATCCCTTAAAATAACAATGTCATTGAAAGCACACCCTTTCACAACGATTTCTTCCTCTTGAGGGAAACCACTACAGCTGGAACTATTTTAAGTTCCTGGACTCTGTTTCATTGTAGCAATGGGAAACTCTTCAAATAGCCTCTTTTCTGCTCCAGGTAAAATTGCAGCTGCCCCAAAGCAAATAATGTTGAGTGCATGTGCTTGTTTTTCCTTCTGTCACTCCTAAAAAGAAACAGGGCTCTTGAAATATACCCACCAGTGTAACACTCTTCATCTTTAACTTTGAGACAGTTTTAACAGTTCATGATGGTCCATCCTTTGGGGTACTCTGGTAGAGTGTTTTGGGGAGTATGTATCTTCAACAGATCCCTTTGCCTGCCTTCTTAGAGTTAGACTATGAAATATCTGATCAACTCTTGTCTTAGGCATAACTCCCAAGAGACTGTAGCATGAGAGCTACATTTACTTGAGAAAATAAACTAGAATTCTGATTTGAGGAACAACTATGCAAATATCTGTTTCAATTTCTTCTGAGTGTTTTCTTTTTTCACCTGTTAATATGGAAATATCTTGGTGTAGTCTAACCAAGGGGGTAACTTCAGAAGTAACTGACATTTGGGTCTTAGCATCTGCTCATTTTGCAGAGGTTTTTAAGATTGTATTGCAGGATGATGTAGGCTTCAGATAAGCAAGCCAACTTGGCTGTGAGCAGGGTGGTTCTTGCATCAATGTCACATTATGGGAATCGCTGCTTAGACTTCAGATTTCATGTTCTGCTGTAGCAGTTCAGTTGGCCAGACTCAATACTTCTTTATTCCATTCAAGTTGTTGTTCCTAGCACCTCTATTAAAAGAAATGTATCTTAGTTGCCTTTCTTCTTTGAAAAAATGGCATTATTTGTGCATTATCTGAGAAGTAAAAGAGATTTCAATTTTGACCTCAGTTAAGATGAAAGATGTCACCAACTATAGGAGTATCCGTCGTTCCTGGTATTAAAGTCATGACTTGTCCTTGTCTTAGCTTGGTCTGTCACGTAAGTGAAAGGAACATTCTGCTTGTGGTTTGATTTGGATGTTTGTTTTTTAATTCCTCTCTTCAGACTCTGCAGTAGCCAGTTTGGATGCCTCTTTGGTAGCTACATTCTTAGGGGAAAAGCCAGACACATCAATGCTTTATGCAGTTATCTTCTGCATTAAGGTAGTTCTGTCTGGAAATAACTTTGACTGGTTTGATACTGTGTAGGTAGAACAAGGCTTCTAGCTTCTGTGGGATTGAAGCAGTCTATTTGGGTGTCTTTTTCTTGAATAACCAGTATCTACTTTCATGCCATATTCTCATTCCATGTTTCAGTGAAAGTAGGGATAATGAACAATCAGAAATATCAGTGGTTTTAGCTGTCCACTTATCTCACAAGCCTCTGCTGCTGAGATCACACTACTATATTTATGTTGTGAAACCAGTTTGTATCATGTATATATTGAGTTAGTGTGTTTGCAGTTGGCTGGCTAAGCAGCAGTGGCTCTAGCAACTGACTTAATACAGCAAGAGAAAGTCTTCTTCCCCTAAGGACTGAAAATAGAGTTTAATCTACCTCTAGTGGGGAGCCTATAGTGGCACCAGCTGCATTTAGCTGTGTTTTAGGAAGTTGAAAAGACTGCTCAAGGTCATATGTGCTAATATTGTAACCACCTTCATGCTGCTAACCCTTGTTAGGAGGAAGATAAGTCTTATAAACCCATGAAAATTCATTTTTAATGCTAAGATTTTAAAACGATTATCCAATTACATGACCTCCATAATGGTTTTTTTGCATTGGAGCTCTCCCCCTGGTCATTTTGTTGTTCAGTGAAAAGAAGTCTAGGAAGTAATATGCCATGGGTGGCACTAAGAAAGCATGCAATAGCATTAACAAAAATAAAGGATTAAGTCTATTATATTGACTGTAGGAATGTATGTTCTGACCCTCTGGGTCCTTTATATTGAGCAAATTTTTAGAGCTGTTCCCTTTTTTTCTGAAGAGATCTGTGGGTAGTTATCTGGAAAAAATGAGAAGAATGTCTGTCTTCAACCCTGACTCAAAATAGTCTATTCTGACTCAGGAAGTAGAAAACATAACTCAAGATAGATCAGACATGTTTATGACTTCAATGAGTATTGGTTTTGAGTAAGAAAAAGTATTGTCCTTACTGTTTCTTTTATCTTCTACAGGCAATTTTGATGACTTCAACTTGGAAGATGCATTTGGTAATTATTTCACTCACAAATTTTGGGAGGTAGGCGGGAAAATAGTGGCTGCTTTTCTGACTTGTTTGTTTCCAACTATCACTGCATGACCAAGCATTAGACTTTCCCCGCATATGGTTTGTTTAAACCTCAGCAAAACAAGTCAGCTAGGGTTTGTCAAGATGTTGACCACATAGAACTCAAATTTGTCTTTGGAACACTTAAAGTTTTCTCTTAAGGGGAAATTGTCTTTGCTGTATAGATTTGGTTTTGTACTTTTCATTGTATAGACATATATTTAGTCTTTCATGTAACTTGTGAGCAGTGTATTAAAAAGTATTTAATTTTTTTTTTCCCCCTAATCATCCCTGACAGATAATATAAAGACGACGAAGAAGCCTTTTCCATCTCGGAGAACTCCATCACCAGATTTAGGTGCGATCTCACTAGCTTGTAATGTCTTTTATTGTAAAGTCAAGCGCAGTGTACATAATAATTTGAGAGCCTGAACTTTTCAATCTAGTGGCACACAGCATTGTGATATTTCTATAAAAAAAGCAGTTCCCTAACAGCAAAAGGATTTCTTCATTCTAGATTCCTCTGGTAGTTCTTTCACAAATGTACTTTGTGATTTCACAGGCTTAAAGACCCTGTGAGAATCCCTTCTGTTGGCTTTCAGTCTGCATGTTTGGACCTTGCTCACCTTGAGCTGGCCCTTGGCAGGTATTATGATCACCAAAAGCAGCATGTCGTTTGGCAAATAGTGCCTGGGAACTGTGGGGCCCTTCTGTAGGCCACTGTTGAATGAGCATACTGTTACATTCCTAGTGAAAACATTGTGAGGTGCATTTTGCAGTAAATAGTCTAGGGATAGTTCAATTTTTGCATTACATTTAAAAATTCCCCTCTTTCTTTGTAGATGATTTTAACTTGGATGATGCACTTTATCCTGGTAAGTTTCATGTTTTCCTGGATACTGTTCGAAGGTAGTTGTGCAAGGTCTATCCATCCATTATGACCTAAATGTAATAAAGACATTGAGTTGATTAAAGTAGATAAACATAACTAGACTGCAATTATTTTACCTTGATTTTTAAGGTTCTGGATCACAAAAACTATATGAATTTCAATGATTTCTTAGCCAAGTCCTACTTGTTTCATTACTGTGTCTTCACTAGATGGCACTAATTCCATAAACTGTTACTTAGGGAAGTAGTTTTTAAATCTGAAGTAATCTCCTTTACAGGAAATAATTTTAGTAGCACAAGGAAACATCAGTATGTTAGAAATAATTTGAGGGAAAGTACTCTTTTTGATCTGAAGACTGTAACCAAATGCAGGAAAATTACTAAGATCTCTATTTTGTAGCAAGGTAAATGAAGTGTAACTGTGGGGATCACATTTTTAGTTCTATTCTATGTACCTTGTCTATTCTTTTTAAGTTAGGTACCAGCCTTTATTATTGGTTAAAACCTGGTAATTTTAAAAGAGAAAACAGCCAAGTAATCTGTGCCCCGTAGAAATATCTAAAGAATTTCAGCCTTTGAAATATGACTTGCAAACTAAAATGCTGCGTAACGATTGAATTATTCTGTATATGTTCAGTTATAGCAAGGAACTGACATACAGAAACACTGTTAGTTGCATTAAAATACAGTATTCGGCTAAAATAACCAAACAAATACAGCATTAGTTAGTGAAAGGAAAATGTCATGGGGAAGTTTTGATACCACTTTTTAGGTCAGGTAGTCTTTAAAGGTCACTGCATGCTCTGCTTTTGATCTCTTCACACTAGTAACTTTATTCAAACTCTTACTTGTCTACAGATGGTCCCAAGCCAAATCCTCCTGCAAATCCTAGAGAAGCTGGTAAGACTGACCTAACAGCAATTTCTGAACAGTAGAAAAGTATTTGTTAATCTCTCCTAGTTCCTTTCAACATTACTGTATTGTAGTTCAGTTTTGACATCTTAACCTTATATTTTTTAATTTTATTTTTTTTTACTAAATCTCTCTTCTGTGTGCAGATAATCCCAAGCGAGATCAACCTGAAGACTCTGGTAAGGCTTCTATCACAATCTCCTGAATTCTGACATGCCTTTATTGTCTCAATTACACTTCTAATAATTGATCCGTTTTAATTGGCTGCTATGTATATCAGATGTGGCACTTGATAAACACTGAGGATTGAGGAAAAGTTGTCTTGCACATAAGCTTTGCAGCAGCCTTGACATTCCATAACAAACCTGTTGAGTCACTTTCACTTAAAAGCAGGATGGTGTGGGGAGGAGATGGGATGGGACAGTGTGTGTGCTTTGGGCAATCCTATGCCTGGCTGCCTATGGTGGAGCACCCATGTACTGGATTGAGTTTTTTAATCTTTACAAACTGAATCCCTTCTAGTCATGCTAAAAGGTAAGTAGGGACTGCCTATGATCTTCATTCTTAAAAGATCTAATGAAAGGTAAAGCTCCAAGTTAAAGGGTTGGTTTAGGTTTTTTGGTTTTTTTAAAGGCCCAGTGAAGGAACACAATTATTTGTATTTGGAAGATAAGCTTAAAATACATGTCCTTCCCTGCCTGTTTGCTTTAGAGGTTTTGTCTGTCTTTGCTTAACCCAGAACAAAGCAGACTTAGATACAGCTGTGAGAATTCCATTATCCATGAACATGGTGGTAGAGTCCTTACCTGGAATGCAGGCCCTGGTTCTGTTCTTTCACCTGACTGATTTGCAGCAAATACTTGAATTTTGGTCTTGCATGCCTCAGTACAGTGTTTTTGCCACCCAACTAAAGTATTCTTTAATGCCATACTTTTAATTTTGCCACTTGAAACATACTTGCTTTGCATAAACTAAAGATTCATTTGGCAGCAGAGGGAAGGAGGAGAAGGTCCCATGAGGGAGATGAGAAGGCTTCTTAAGAAAAGGGTCAGTGGAAGTGGAGAAGGACTAATTCAATGTCTTGCAATAAATCAGAGAAGAGAATTACCTTTGGACTGTTTGTGACTTAGAAACCCAACTCTGAAGTATCATTCACAGTTGCAGCCTTGAAAAGAAATGGTCCTTTCCTGTCCATGTCCTTTCTTTGCTTTCACAGGTTAGTGAGACGTGGACTACTCCTGTTAAGCAGCTTATAGGACTTTAGCTTACTTAGCCTGGTTTCTGCAGTACTGCCTGCTCTTCTCGCAGTTGTTCAGGAAGTCCAGAGGCAGGAGTGCTGCTGTCAAAATGGGATTGACATTGGGAAGGCTTTTAAAATGTGAACGTGTTGTGACTGTGATGCTGAACCTAAACCCACCACAAATTCAGTTGAACAATCTTGATAAAATTTCCATGTTATATTATGTGCCTTGATATGTCTTTTCACTGAACTTAAAACATGTAAGGTAATGCTATTTGCATTTTTATAGGCAAAATTAAAGATGAAGATCTATTTGATGGCAGTTTACCAAAAGGAGGAGGTGATGGTAGTGGCAGCAATGGTAAGTTAGTGGGTTGTGCTTCATATTGTTCCTATGGCTGCCTGAGTTTTTGATAAAAGCTTGCTCCCAAGCTGGTTAGCATGCTCTAATTTGTAACACATTTAGTTCTGGTATCTGAAACTTCAGAGCATACCTTTGAGTTCAAAATTAATGTGTTCTGTCTCTACCAAAAAAACCCCAACAATAATTAAGAGGTAAAACTGGTCTAGAGGTAAAACTTTCATGATTTTTACTGTTATACTAAGAAGGATGGCTTTTAAAACTGAGACATGAATGTGGTATTACTTCAAAATTCACCATGAGTATAGTTCATAAAGTCATCTAGGTGCTCTTTTTAGATCTTCTATGACATACTCTCAGTTTCTTTTAGCTCTTACAGCTAGGAAGTCTAGGGCTGGGCCACGAGACAGTCTACCTTGCATTCTCAAGGATTTTGTGTCCCAAAGGATGAACTGATCCTTACACTTGCAAGTGATTCTTAGTCTTCACTTGTTACTGTGAGGATGATGAGGCACTGGAACAGGTTTCCCAGGGAAGCTGTAGGTGCTCCATCACTGGAAGGTTAAATGGAACTCTGAGCAACCTGCTCTAGCGGAAGGTGTTCCTGCCCGTGGCACAGGAGTTGGAACTAGATGATCTTTAAGGTCCCTTCCAACCATATGATTCTATGTAGGGTATATATACTCTGAGCAGAATAAAACCATTTCATAGCTTGCCAAACTTTAAGTAATTTTGTATGTCTGATTTTTATGGCACAGCTTAGTACAGATACGATCGTTGGAACCAAGCTGCAGTAATGGTCATCTTTAGAATGAGCTTATTCATCTCTCCGTGTGTTATTGAAACTTTACTATTTCTAGATCAGAGTTAGCTTAGATCTTGATGGGGTTTGAGATGTGTCAGTGCTTACTGACTTCTTTAGAGAGTTGTCCTGGACAGAGATTACTGGTGTCACTTTTGGGGTAGCTTTCAGATTTCAAGGTTACATTGGGCCAATAACTTGAAAATTGGCAGGGATAAGAAATATCTTTGGAGACTTGTATGATGTTTTCATCTGCGCAGGTTCCTGCCTCAGTGGTACAAGTTGCATGGTTACAAATACAGTTAGTATTTATAGAACCTCTGTCTTGCTTGTGAAGAGAATTGCAAAGGTATTTAGTAAATGAATATGGGATTTTAGGAAAAGATAGTTGTTTCCATGGAAATACAGCTGTATGTTACTCTGAAGTCCTACACTGTTCCTTTCCACTGAATGTTGTGGTGGTACACAAGTTGATTAAGCCAGATTTTACAAGTGTTCTGTGCTCATTTTGTAGAATGCTGAGCACTCAAGGGTGGAGTTTGCACTACCATGAGCTGCGCTTTGTAAAGAGGAAGTTTGAGTGCCAGAGTTTAGCACTGTATGGATATAATAGATGGTTTGTAATTTTGCGTAATTAATTGACAATTATGATATTACTGTTCTTGAGACATGTAAAAACTAAACTTTCTGTTTGTTTTTACAGAACGAAAGGGTCAAACTCCAAGTAATGGCGAAGAAACTGAGGGTAAATGCATGAATTTGTGTGTATTCTGTGCATCTGGTGTATGAAGCTTGTTTTCTGGAGGCTTCTGTGTTGCTGATCTTCAGTACTGCTAATGGTCACTACTGGGAGTGGGTTACAACTTAAAAACTTCTGTGGAATCTGGAATTCTTACTTTCAAGCTCTGCTTTCATAATCCTTTAAAATCTGTGTTGCAAATAATTCAGATAGTTAAGGTCTCAGAGGTGCTGGTGTAGTCATTGCATGCATACAAAGTAGATATGGCCATGAAAGGGTAACTTTTTAAATTAGTAGTAATTAGAACAGGCATGCTGAAGCTTCTTAACAATAGGCGTTGCAAAGAAATCAGTGGTTGTAAAATGAGAGGAATCACTTTTCATTATGCACAAGACAAAAAGAGTTGATTATTATAGTTTCATGTAATTTCAGTTTAATGGTTTTTGGAAGTGTTCACAGGGTTTACTTTGAGACAATGCAAGTTTGACATGGCTTTCAATTCCGAAAAATGCATACAAACCTCTGTTTTTTTCAGCTTCTCAGGGAGCTATAGCTGGAATTGTAAGTGCTGTGGCTGCTACTGTAATTGGAGCAGTATCTAGTTTCATTGCTTACCAGAAGAAGAAACTCTGCTTCAAACAAAGCGGTAAGAATTCTGAATTTTGCTTTTTACTGTCTAGAGAGATGTGTTTTGTATTTATATGGGGACTAGAAATGGGTCCTATGCATAAGGTAGTTTTAATAGCCCAGGGAATTTCTGTTCAGAGGGAGTAACCTTTCTTACTAATCATCTAAGACAAGGTGACCAAAGAATGTCTTGCCCACAAAATGAGATTTTCAGAAGTAGAACTTGAGGCTTTACATTTCTTCAAATAAAAGCACTTCTTGCTAAAAAGTAAGCAGGAGAGACTGCAAGAATGTATTTTTTTTAAGAAAAATCAAGTGGAGGTTGGGGTAAGAGACTATTTGCATGCTGAAGAATGCAGTCATTTCTAATTTCAAATTTTGCCCTTGTATCTTCTCAAGATGCATACCTGCTTGTTAGTTTTATGAAAACTACCCTGCTGTTCATCCACAAAGATTCTTTTGCAGTCTTCTATTGCTTGCTGTCTGCTTCCTTTCCACCTAAATAAGATATAACTTAGATCAGAGAACTTTGGGAATCTTGTGAGTGATAGAAGGGGCAGAAGCTTTGGTTTTGTCTCTTTCAGTCTTTGTGACCGTGTGATGTGCAATAAAGCAGTCATTCAGCCAGGCACTGTTGTTTTGTAATTTGGGAAATTTGGAAATTAACATCTCTACCATGCATGTTAAAATGTCAAAACAAGAGCAACACAACTAGTATCAGTAGCCCATTTTCTTCAGTGCTGTTTCTTCTGTCAAATTACCTCTATTAATCAAAAACTTCTAATATAGGAGAATTTGAATACTAAACATATGTTTGTTTCCCAGCAGATGAAGAGAATGTGAATATGGATAGCCATAGGGGAGCACAATCTGAGCCACCTGGTAAGACAAGAATCTAGCTGGAAGATCAACTTTTTGGTGGGGATCCTGTTAAATGCACTTCATTGACAGCTAACTTAATGGAGAAAACTAGTTGCACAGTTTTGTTTGAAATAAAATATTTTTAACTCTCATTTCTGGTGGAATATGAGCTGGCAGTGTGTCCTGATGGCCAAGAAGCTCAGTGGCATCCTGGCTTGTATCAGAAACAGTGTGGCCAGCAGGACTAGGAAAGTGATTGTCCCTCTGTACTTGGCACTGGTCATGTGACACCTCGAATCCTGTGCTCAGCTTTGAGCACCTCGCTACAAGAAAGACGTAAAGGGGCTGGAGCAAGGCCAGAGAAAGGTAACAGAGCTGTTGAAGGGTCTGGAGCACAGGTCTTACAAGGAGTGGCTGGGGGAACTGGAGTTGTTTAGCCTGACGAAAAGGAGGCTTAGGGAGCACCTTACTGCTCTATACAACCACCTGAGAGGTAGCAAGTGATACGACAAGATGAAATGGCCTCAAATAGTGCCAGAGGACGTTTAGGTTGGATACTTGGAAACATCTTTTTGTGAAAAAGGTTGAGGGTTGTCAAGCATTGGAACAGGCTGCTCAGGTAAGTGGAGGAGTTGCCATCCCTGGAGGTATTTAAAAGATGTGTAGATGTGGCACTTAGACACATAGTTTGGTGGTGAATTTGGTAGTGTGGTTGTGTGATTCTATGATTTTTATCATGACAACAAACTTAGAACTGACTGAAGAATTCAGTTCTGATAATACGGCCACTCTTCTCTGTTTTGTTTTATTGTTTGAACGGATTGGTTTGTTGCCTTGAGATGTCATTAAAATACAGGAGAAAGTAAAGAATGGAATTTTGCCTGTAAAAGTATTATTAAAGGCAATTATGAAAACACAAGTCTGCTCCTTTAGTGTGATACATAACTGCAATTAGCATTTTCTTAGCGTATGTTGGTTTTGATTGGAATCTGCAACCTCTTCTGGTTATAAACTGATACAGAATTCTGCGAAAATGTACATTGAAAAATAATGATGTTTGAACAGAGATATAAGTACAATGGAGTCAAGGAGGACTGAACTCACTAGCATGTTGTAATTAAAGCATTCTCTGTTGTAAACAGAGAATGATTTGTGTGAAAGAATCATCACATAATTAGTCTTTCTACGAAGGTGACAGCTGTAGAAGGATCACTTTTAAAGCAGTCAAAGCTCTGACAACTTCACCCTTCCACATATGATTGTCTAGGGTACTTGTCTGATGGAACAGGTGTTTAACTTCAGGAAAGCCATCTGGAGGAAATGGTATAGGTGAAAACTTGGTCTTCTAGCCCTTGTGACAGATCAACAAAGGAAGAAGCAGTATAACCTCATGCTGAAATTTATGGAGTGTTTTTGAAATACTGAATATTAAAATTTCAAAGCAATATATATTTTCAGTATAATTTTCTGTGAATTTAATCTAAAATCTGCAGAACTATTTCCGTTATTTTAATAATTAAAAAACTCCAATTATACCTTACTTTTCTCGGGTATTTCATCTGTTTGCTAAAAACTTCTAGGTGGCTTATTATCCTCTTCATAAACACTTTTCAAAACTTTTAAATATATAAAACTCTTAAGGACAAAACATTTTCTTGTGACTGGCTGTCAGGATGGGAGATAGGGAGGGATGATAGGCAAGACAGATGGGAGATCCTCAATTCAGCTATGTATAAGTGAAGCAAGTAGTATCATTGCAAGACCTCTATACCAAAGGCAGTTACAATATGAGTTTGTAGTTGGGATATCCTAAAATTTTTGCCAAGATTCACCAGAACTCAAAGTTGAAATGTGTAAAATTATGCATAATTCATTTTAATCAATAAAGTCAAACTTGGGGTTTTTATCATATATGATTGCTCCCGCCTACATATCCGTGTTGTATTACATCCCATACATACCTCTATTGTGTTTTGCAGACAAGCATGATCATGTTTTGAGTCAAGAAACTGGGCAGCCATGGTCAGCATGGTGCTGTTCCTGATCTAAGTTCTGAGATGTTGCCTCTGGTTCTGGTAATAGAGTGCTGGTGTACCTACATGGCTTCTATTAAGTGGTCTTTTATTAACTGAGGTCACATGACATGGCAGAATAGATTTGTATTTTTAAAATCTTATATAGACTTACCTTTGACTTCGTGAAAATATAGTTAACCTAGACACTTTGTTTCAATAACCTACTTTTCTATCATTTACACAGTCTATACTCCATTTCATGTTGGCATCTGCAAAAAGTGCACACCTGAAACTGGATGTTGGGTTACACTGCAAGTGTAACTAGCTTCCCAGTAGGATGTGGTTATTTGAGTGAGGTGTCTGGGATGTAATACATTTTGGTATGCAGCATTTTGGCTTCACAGAACCAAGCTCTGCTTACCTGAGTTTATCACACAGTCTTCTGAAACTTTGTTGTCTGCATAACCTATTATGTAACTTACAATGTATGCTAAGTTAGTGTACTAATCTTGAATTGTTTTTCACGTTTTAGTTCAGCGCACACTTCTGGAGAACTAAGTGAAAGAAAACGTGATAAAGAACAGCCCTTTGAAACTGGATAGAGCCTGCATTCTGCCTGAAAAAAAAAAAAAAGGAAACAAAAAAAGCATAACATAAACAGCAGAGTCTGAAGTTGCATGAGAAAGCAGTTCTTGTTTGAAACACCTCTGGAAGTGTGACTTAGACTGAGTACTTCTGTATGGTTAGCCCTGTGAAGCATTGTTGCACACCAATACATGGCCTTAATGACAGGAGTCCAGAAGTATGTTGTGCCTTTACATTCTTTTCTTTACTCCTGACAAATGGGTGTGTCTCAAGTGCATTCAGTACGTTTAACTTTTCCTTACCTCTTCAAAAACAATAAGCAATTAAGGTTTTCTTATGTCATTACTTTCAGGCAGTACAAACAATTTTTTTAATATCCTGTGCACAGTGAGTGTACCAACTGGCCAAGCTGGTGTACATTGTAGGTACTCACAAGCAAGTGGCTCACTGTGTATGGGTGATGGATCTGGGTGTGGGTGCTGCTGATCCAATCTGTGTAGCTGCCTGGGTCAGCCACCAGGGAAGAGATACCTGTTCTTGAGCATTCAAGAGACAAAAATACAGTTTTGTTTTTGCATTTTTTTTCCCATTGCATCTGTCTGGTACAGATTGAGAAAACCCAAATTTAGTGCATACAGACCCTTCATCCTTTCTGGCTCTTCCTGCTTAGCAAGTACTGAGCTGGTCAGTTGTGGAAAAGCCTGATTTGCACATCAGAACTATAATTGGATTTTGTATATCTGGCGAGATTGATGTTTGACATTGTCTATACAGTTGTGGGTGAAGTGCTGGGGAGTGGGGAATAACATCTTCAGACTTCCGTAACCAAAAGCCTTAACAGAAAATAACATTGAATTCAGAAGGTGTATCATACACTTGGAAGAGACAGAAACAGTACTACAGTTCGAAAATACAAAATAGAAAGACTAACCAGAACAGCCCAACCTCCACAGGCATCCATTGAACAGTATAAATAGCATACGTGTGAGAAGTGCTTTTGGACTTGAGAAGGACTGTCCTCAGGATGATGACCTATGATTGCATCCTTATCTGAAAGCACTTGTGAGCTGGGCTGTGGCTCTTAAAAGTGAAAGGAAGGTCTCAAGGATCTGTGGAAACATGGAAAACTGCAACTCGTAACTAAAGGACTAAGACTGGGATAATAACTAGTTCTCTCTGGAAGGAATAGTCTGACCAGTTTTGTTGGCTTTCATTCTAATTGTTTCAAAGCTTCCTGCCATTCTATAGTGTGTCCTACTAATGTGCTTTAGCCATCTGACAAAGTTCTACAGGAAGATGACTTCTCATGGAACATCTTAGAAGTCATTAATGAATTTGGATATTAAACCTGTAAATATATCTGTATATTCAAAGATGAGTGTATGCCAAGGATAATTCATTTAAGAATTTCTTGTACATGTTTCTTAGCTGACAACAAAGCTTTACACAGGTTTTAGTATATAATTATGGAATTAATTTGTAAACCTCTTGCCCCACTTCTGTTTTTAGTATAAAAGTGTGGTTGAGGGTGCAAAAGTGATTTTTATATAAACATTTGATCTATGTAAATACAAAGAAAAGAAATGTACTGCTTACCTGAATGAATAAACAGGTACCTCTTTTCAATACCAAATGTGGAGAGAACAGAAATAAGTCAGTATTTGTTAGGGATAGAATGGCAGGAGAAGCTCAAAATAGCTCTTAGCTGACCAGACTTTTGAATCCTTTTTCAGCTTTTGCAATCTTAAAAATTACTTATTAAAACCTCCTATCAACATTGTGATTTTTCTAAAAATAAATCAAACAAAAAAAAGGTTTATGTGCTTTTCTCCTTACTTCTAAAAATACAAAACTTTTGGTGGTCAGCTAGAAAAGGAACCTTCAAATTGTCTTGTCTTCCTGCTCCATCAGCAGTTTGGATTTAATTCTTACAGACATTTTAATCATTTTAGAAGGAAGTTGGCCAGTAGCAATAACGTTTTGAGTTGCTTTCACAGAGGGCTTACTAGTGTGAAGTGCAGAGAAGACATCTGTCTGTGTAAGGACAGGCGTGGCTTTTGAAGATTTGGTAACACAGAACCCACTGAAAATATGGACAGCAATAGAAGGCTTAGTATGGGCACACTTAACAGTGTTGAGTGTTTCTCATCCAGGTATCATCACATCCTTTGGGAACAGACCCTTTTGCAGGGTGGGCCATGCGTTGCCCCACCTTCTGATGTGAGAGGACCATTACAGAATGAGATGGCAACACTCATTCAACCCTAGTGGTTGCCACGTAGTAACACATACACATACAATAGTAACACATTTACTAAGTTTCATTTTCAGTCTTAAACTGCATGAATTTTGTGGGCCAGCTATATTCCACAAAGCAGGCAAACCTAAAGGTGATGTTTGGAGTGAAGGCTATTGTAATGCTAATTTCAGCATCTCTTATCTCTGGTTTTGCCCAGTTACGCTTCACAGACCGGGAGTGGTGGAAAAGGAAGAAAGACTTGCTTCTACCACCTTGGAAGAAAAGCTTAAAGAGGAGGCTTGAAATTTCAGGTTGTTCTCCTATGAGAAGCTGCCAATTTATGGGTTTCTGTTACTTACCTGTGGATAAAATGTAGCAGTTCAGTTTCAATTATTGGGGTATTAATGCTACATTGCTGTTTTCCTCACTACCCATGGAGACTTTGAACTCTTTACTTCCTAGTTTAAGGGTCGTCATGTTGCACAGCTAAATACCCTAATTCCTTATTTCTCCTATTCCTTGGGTCAGTAAACACCAGTTAACAATTATTCATCACCCTAATGAATTAGTTTTGTGGTCATCTCCTGTAGATCAGCTGCTGCCCATCATGGCCTTATGGGCTGTGGATGACTTTCAGACCCAAATTTCTGTATAGGTTATTAGTCAGACTCTATAGTGGAATAAAAAAAATACTGCCCTTTCTGGGCCCAAACTGCAAGTTCACCCTGGCAAGGTACCTTTACCACTAAACTGAGTCAAAATGGTTGGCAGCAAAGAGCTTTGTCCCATTCGTGTAGCACACCCTCTTCAGTTTTGTTTTTTTTTTCCTCCAGTCTACCTCCTTTGAGGACAAGGTGAAATTACCATCAGTAATAAGGGGAAAAATAATAAAAGCAGGATCTTCTTGTAGAATAATACATCACTTTAGCTCCTACAGGGTAGACGTAGTGGCAGTTTTGTTCATCCTATCAGTGGAAAAGACTGCTTGAAAATATTTTTGTGGCTTTCAAATGCAATCCCATTTAGAATACCTAAATAAATTCAGCAGGCTGTGGAAATGAAAGCAGGCAATTCTTAAGGAGGAAATTTCACAGCTTTTTGCCATAGCTCTCATTTGTTCATCTCATTTCAATGCTTGTGCCTAATCTTGAATACTAAGAGAAACATTTTAGTGCACTTGGGTTTCAGCCAATTTCACCAGGTGAATTGTGCTCTCAGTGCTGCATTTCTGTGCTTTTATCACTAATTTAGGCCACCATCTAAACCATACTGTTCTACATGTGTTTTTCACTTGACAAGATTATGAAACAAACCTTAACCTCTTCACAAACTGAAAATATTTTCCTTTTGCTCTTTCCTGTTACACAAATGTATAAGACACATTTGAAAGGAAGTGATTATTAGGATTAGAAAAAGGACTGCAACAGAGCAAAACCATTTTCAAGTCTCTGCATTTGGACGACTTTGACAACCACAGTATACATATGCCTCCATCCACTTGTGGAAAAACAATGAAACTTCAGATGGTGCATAGTAATTGTATTCTTCTGTTAACAAGAAATGGTATCACCAATTCACTTGTGTGCTCAGCTTACATTTAAATTAATGTCTAATATTACTGGATGTTTCAATATTTTAATTAAAATACTTCTGTTTTTATGACAAAAGATGAGTAGTGTAGGATATTAGTGGCTTTCCCAAGCAGTTCTAGGGTATAATTCAGTTCTTTCATCTCCAATAGATGCATACAGCAGGTTATCCATGCCAAAGAGAATGTGTAACCTCTGCCCACAGGAAGGATGGGGCTGCCAATGTGATGAGTTGTGACGGTCATTTTTTTCCTTTTAGCCTCTCATCTAAGAGATACCTGAGGGCTAAAAATATGTGGCCTAGAGAAAAGACAGATACACTGGCTCCTTTTCTACCTGCATTTGCCATTTATAAAATATTGGTATTTTCCTTGAAAGAACAAATGAAAAAAAAAAGAGGCAGTTTGTTCATCTTGTCAGGTGAACAATAGCCAGAACTTTTTTTTTTCCCTTTACATTGAAAAAGATGGGTCAATGATTTCTCAAAGTGTTAAAACTGCAGTTTATGGTCTGGTGTAAGGCCATATATTTCTTTTTGATTTATAATATTTTTTTAATTTATTTGCTATCTTGGGCAAGCATGTTTTTGACAGAACTAAGATCAAGTTCCTACAGTGCCTTCAAGAACAGAAGTGGATAAGTATTCGAGACATTCTGCCTCCTACTCTAGGTCTACTTGTTCTAGTACTGCCTTTATTTAGCTATACAGAGCAGTAGTTGGCTTCAGAATTAGACAAGATGTGCAACATCTTCAAACTTCATCTGAGAATGTTCAATGTCACAATGAACTTGTGTCACAATGAACTTGTATCACTCTCAGGTGAGAGAATGCATTTTGGGAAGATTTCACATACAAGAGCAAATGTTTTGAAGTAAAGCTGCTTAACATGTGTGAGCTTCCTGGACTTGCCTGGGACTATTACATAGCCTTGCTAACTTTCCTGTTCCTTTCAAGCAAATTCAGCACTGATATGAAGATTAGCACATGCAGTCCTGTTTTGGTATTCTTGAAAAAAAAAAAAAAAACTAAATTTACAGGATTGTTTGTTTCCTGGGATAGTTCTTGTTTTAACTGGCTGGCAAAGACACATCTTCAGCCTAAATGTCCTTAAGTCTTTGGAGATTGAGTAATTGGCCCTGACAGGGAGAATGATGATACACAAATTGAACATTAGAGCTTCTGTTAGTAGCTTAAAAATAGTTAAGCCATGGGATACAGTAAGCCAGACCTTTATCAACCATTCTGCTGGTTCAGAACTGGGTGGGGGGAGCTGACCTACTTTAACATCAAGCTTCTTTAGGATCCAATATCACCAGGTTCTATCAATGCAGCTTATGTTGCTGCATCTGGTTTTTGTAGTTAGCATGAACGCATGAATATGCTCTAGGTAACTCAGCAGAAATGCAATTAGGGGCAGCCTGTGCCCCACATCAGACTGAATCATGCAGCAACACCAGAGGTGTTCAGATTGGCCATTCATGGTAGCAGAGTCTTAAATTACTTGCTGCCCTGGACAAAACAGCACTGACAAAAACCCCTGCAGCTCACCCTCCAGCAGAAGGGAGGATGCACACCAGTCTCCTTGCTGGCACTGGGCACCAGTGTGATGGCTTCAATCTAGTTCAAAGGACAGAGTGTTGCCATATGTGTTTGCTAGAGAGACACTGTAACAGGATTGGATTTATTCACATCAGAGATTTTAAAGTACATTCATGTACAGATAGATGCATGAATTTTGTTAATTTTCCAAAGATTTGTATTATCATGGAGCTATATGACATCTCTTTCCATGTAGGATATGCATGGATATTTATAATTTAAAAAAACTAAATCAGTGGAAAAAGTCATGATGGCCAATATTTACCTTGAGAAGACAAGCATCCCCTGGGGAGCTAAGCATGTATCAGTTCGGTAGTCTGACATCACATTTTAAGTTTATAAAATCAGATTTTTTGTTATCCCTCTGTAGCCAATTCCTAAGAGTCTACAAAGCAGATTCTTGGCCTCCACTTCCCTAAAATGGCGGCCTGAGTTAGGGATTAAGACTCTGGCAGGATTGCCTCTATCAGCAATCAGCCGAGAATCAAGCAGAGAAGTGGTGCTTTGAGGATAGAGTATATCTGAGTGATTCTTTCAAGCATGCTTCAGAGAAAGATGGTCTCCTCTTACAAGCTATTTGAGCTCTCACAGTACCACACCCTGCTTTGAAGACAAGGATGTCAAACAGGTTGGTTTTCCCCTCTGGCAAGGAGGTGTGTTCAGAGCGCTCTGGCTCCCTGCTCATTGGGTGTTGCCACTGCTTCCCGAGTTCTCCATGCTTCCTGCCTGGGTAATAAATAGATTTCTTGGAGCACAGGTCGCACCTAAGGTGCTGCTTACAGCTTGGCCTCATTAGGGTTGCTTGCTTTTGTTACTTGTCTTGTACGCAAAAAGGTTTTCAGGGACTTCTCTCTCTTCTGCGTTGCTTGGGTGTGATGGTGAGAGAGCTCTTCGGAAAGAACCACTGAGTTCGAGTGCGTCCCTCAAACCTTGGCACTGCAGCTGCAACATCATCACTTGGAAAAGACAACCAGAGCAATCAAGGCACTGCATAGAAGAGCCATGGAGAAATTCGGGAGTATTTTTCTTGTGTGCTTTGGCTTCCTTCTAGTCTATGTAAGAGGTAAGTGACCTTTGCCTTGGCTTATTTCTAGTGCATGATTATTAAAAATGAAAAAAATAAAAAACCAAACCAACCAACCAGCCAACCAAAAAACCAAAAACACCGAACTCAAAACCTTAAACCCTACCCCTAAAATGAATATGTTTGTTTATTTGAAAATTCTTGCTGACACTTTTTTACTGTTGATACTGACTTATGAAAAGCATTCAAAAGTGTTTACATAAGTACATCTGCAGTTTCTAAAGACATATATCTCTTGGATAATCACTCATAATAGCCATACTAGCTCGTTTGTTATAATTTCTTATTTTCTTTTTAGTGTTGCTCCCATGAAATTATTCACAAGTTTAGACTTGACTGTAGATTTTTTAAATGGAAACTATAAAATGAGAGCTTCCAGGGGAACTTAAAGTTTCCAGAGAGATCCTTAGTCAAATACTGACTTTGTGTTTTAAAACTTTTCTTGGTTATTGATATCTTGAAAATGTATTCAGGGTTTTCTTAAAAAAACAAATTCTTATTCAGTTTAAAGATATCCATGCTTTTATATTGGTGAATATGCTTAAATAATTATAAGTTAATAATCGATTAGCCTTAGTCAATGCATTCCACACACAAGATACTTTTTTCATGCAAGATTAGGTAAGAAACATTTTGTATATGTTTTCTGATGAAAAATAGCAGTCAGAAAAATTTAACCCTTTCATACTGAGTCATTTTACTATATTCAAATGCAATTTCTTATAGCAAAACATTCTCTTAAACTTTTCTTCATGTCAAACCAAATAAGATATCCTTGTGTGCATCTGCCATTGTCATGTACTTGCAACCTTTTCTTTTTTGTGTATTAGCATTACTTCAGAAACTCGTAGTGCAGTGTTTGGCTGCAGAAAGAAATATGTCATTAATCACTATTTCCAAAATAGCTGCTGCTGCTGCTCCTCCCACCACCCCTGATTTAAACAGAGTCCCTAGGAGATCTTGCAGTGATAGGCAGTGAAAAAACCTTGCCTTAACTTAGTGCAATATTTCGATTCTAACAAATGAGTAATTATTTAGAGGTCTTCAGCAAGTAACATTGCATAGAAAGAGCAGAGCAGGAGGACTGTGCTGGGCTGTGTGTAGCGTGTTGTGAGCAGTGATGATTCATGCAGTCACTCATCTCTGGCATGCAGATTTTCTTGTTGTGGTGGACAGTCTTATGTTGAATATTTCTGTTCAAACAATTTGAGCATGGGCAAGCGAATTTCCATATACTCTACCATTTTAATTACAAGACTAGTCTGCCTAATCATTCTTGATTTATACATGTGTTAATTTAGAGCCTTTTCAGGCTCTGCTTTGAGGAAAAAGTCATTGCTGAACGTTGCTGTGGGCACAGTCTTATGACTCTGGAAACTATTTAATCCACTTTGATGAACAAAATTAATTATTTTAACTCTACAGCAGCAGACTGAATTTTATCATTGAAGTATTCACCTTGTTTCAGGGGACATTTACAGGAGCCACTTTGCAGTCCCAATCAAGATATGATATGAGAAAGGCTTGGTTGTGCTGGTAAAAAGCTGGTCTAAGTCCTCATGGTAGGAATGTCTATGTCTATATTCACCTTTTTATATATAGCTTAATTATTTTTCTAAACTGTAACCATCTGCGATAACTTCTAGAAACTACTGGGCCACCACAACCAGACTAGATAGCATTATTCCTCTTATCATTTAGCAATTCCTTTGTGTTTTGGCTATCTTCAGTTAGTAGGCTAGATTACCTTGATGGATGCATCTCAACAGAAGCACAACATCAACAAGGACCACACTGTGCAAGGAAAGTGAGACCTGATACACTTTGGAAACATATGCCTACTGCAGTCTTCCATTTTTAGCTACTTTGGTCTTTGTAATTTCCAAGCTTAGGTAGGTTGCATGAAGGCTCCCATGTAAATTGAGCTGCAACAATTAATTTTCTAACTGGCTTTCAGCCCAGTCCAAATGAAATAAACTTCACAGAAACTTCTTCCACTGAAGTCCACGTTAACATTTTGTGTCAATTACTGCAGCTGGGCTGACCTGTGGTAATCCAGTTTTGGCTGTGTCTATATTGCCCACTTAGGCTGTGTTGAGACACAGCTAAGTTTCGTTTCTAGTTCTCCAGTAACTGAGATTATGCATTTGTTTGAAACATACTGTGGGTCTCATTCAGACCATAAACCTGTGTGCGCACCTGCAGTGGGAAAGCAGTGCAGCTTGAGGGCTCTCTCCTATGCGGACCTGGAAAGTGGCTGAGACTCTCACTCAGAGCTGACTGCTCACAATGCTCCTCAGGTTCCCAATATAGACATAATCTATATATCCATGGTCTTTAAGGTCAGCTGGTAGATGACGTGTTTACTTAGTAACACAGGTGGTGAAAAGATTGATGATGTCTGAGATGCCTGAAGTTTACTCCATCAGGTATTGAATGCTATGCAGGTAAAGGGAGCAGCATTTATTGCTAGCCAGTAAGCCATGTACCACTGTTCAGCTAAGGTTTGCAAGGTTTTTGACTCAAGACTAATTGTATTCTCATTAATTAGCTGGGGAGAAAATTACAGACTTGTTTGGATTTGAGACGCTGTCTGACTTAGTTCTGTGAATAATGTAGTTTTCAAAGGAGTTAAAAGAGAAAATAAGAGAGAAGAAAAACACAGTCCTGTTTTTCTTACTGCTCCATCTAGCTACAGTTCTCACTGTTGTACTGTGTGAGGTCCCTGTGTATGTGCCGAAGCACTCATGGAATCAGCAGGGAAGTATCAGACAACAAATTCTCTCCTGCTGACCACAAAACTATTGCTGTCCCAATACCAGAACTGCAATTATCCTTAGGCATGTCAGTGCTATCATCCAAGGGTGTGATTGCAGTTTGATAAATTGACATACCTGAACTGGTTGAAACACTAACGGCAGAGCTGTTGCAACGTCAGAGCTTGGGAAGAGAAAAATAACTGGTGTAGTTACTGAGCTTCTCAGGTTTATTTTTCAAACATTGCCAGCCACATTGCAAACCTGGCAGCAGTGCCCAACCTGCCCATTTTCAATATGTCAATCCCTTTTCATCCCATTGATGGTAATAAAAAAACAAGTAAATATCAGAATTCTTTCAAGATTAGAAATCAATACAAATAGGCCCTTCTGGGGCATTTTGTCTCATAGTAAGGAGGAGAGATTTTCAGAATCTATTGATTTTTTCCACAGCCTGACATCTATGAATGTTATGGTAAAATACTATCTAAAATCTGATCTGTAGCACAGTATCTCATGAAAGTAAACACACCATGTCATCTGAAAGAAAGGGCTTAGATGGGTTATGAAAATATAACAGTCCCACTTCCACTGAATAAACTTTGCCTGTCATCAATAGATTTTTAATTCCTTAGGAATATATGTAGAAGTAAAATGACAGCAATATATTTTCAAAGGGTGACAATGCTCCATATTAAATGAAAACAAAGGTATGAACTAAGATTAGCAGACAAATTAAAGTCCTTCCTTACATCCCAGGTCTTACAACACTAGCGGTGAAGGAACCAGGGGCATACACTCCACACCAGGAACAGCCCTGAGTTAACAGTGACAAAGCCTCCAGGATCACAATCTATACTACACAAAAACTGCAAGTCCATCTTGCAGGTTACCATCTGCAAGGAGCAGAAGTTGAGATGTGAGCCAGATACTTCTATTCATGAAGGTCATACAGACCATTTTGTTTCCTGAATATAGTGGTAACAGAAAGAAGGCTGGCTTTTTGTTCAGAAATCCAACTCAGATAGGCACAGCATTCTATATGGCAAGGCTCTTGATTTCTTTTCTCTCTGGAAGGTTAAGATGCCAGATCCTTTTCCAAGCCTGCTTCTGAAATTCAGTGCAAACTGATGCTCCATCACCCTCTGTCCAGGTTCTTTCCAAGAGGCTTCTTTGTGCAGTGTGGTGGCATATGCAGAGGCTTCTTCAGCTCTGAGAAGGGAAGTTTAAATATATTTCTCATTTACTCTGCAGAGACTTTGTTGCTGAACAGACCTGTTTGCTTATGTCCAGCAAATCTTTCCAGCACTATTCTTTTCTGGAAAACATGTTTTTCATAGCATTAAAGAGAGAAGAGGCAGGCCTTGCTTCATTGCTGTCTTGCATCTTAAACACACATGCAAAGAATGAATGAAACACTCTGATCATCCACTTCAATTTGGTAATATTACTAACCCCCTTGAAAGCAATAGAGATAATTATGCTGATGGGCCACTTGACTTTAGGGGATACAGAATTTCTGAAACATTCAACTTGATGTTAAGTTACAGGATAGCACTATTGAGGTCTGTGCTACCCATATTGAAGATCTAGAGGTATTGTGCATGTATTTTACCAGCGTACTTGCTATGTCCAGACCAAAGCAAATATCACAAAACTAGGACATTTTCTTTCATGTGTTATGAGACCATGCTGCAGAGAGCTAAAGCAGTACTGCCACTCTTGCTTTATTAGCACATCTAACTTACTAGTAATTATTTAAATGTGTTCTTGTCTGAGTGAGACAGTCCTTTTAATTTCCCCTGAATTCAAACTATAACCAGAAGTGGCCTAGCAAAAAACATGAAGCCATTAATCAGGTCCACATGTTGTGGTCTATGTACTAGACCTTGGATCTTAATTATAGATTTTAAAGCATATTTATTTTCCACCCCAGCATTAAGGGGTTGTAATGGCAATCATTGTTTATGAAACTAAAGGGTCAGTACAAGCTACAGTAACCTCATCAGGAAATATGGATCATGAGGGTATTACATGAAAGAAATAGTACCGGCTGAGATTTTTTTCACAGTATCCACTCTGGGGCGCAAACTTTTATGTTCTCCCACAACTTTTCTTAAATGAGTAATTTCCTTTAAACAAACATAATTGCTTCCTGAATAAAGTTTGATCCATAAATGGGTATATTCTGAATCACAAGCATGGGAAAATCCATCCCATTTTCTCATTACAGGGGAAATAGGTCTCATGATTGTATTATGATCAGAAATGTCTGTGCAAAGAATGACTTCTCATTTCAGATAAAAAGAACATAAAATGGGTCTCATGAGTGATTTTGGTAACATATTGTTCCCTTCTGGAAAATTTTTGTTCTCATTTTTGATTCATCCACTTCTTCCTCAGTCTCTGCCAACTTCATAATGTTTTAAGCTCATTGTATTCACAAAGCAATCCTTATTTAATTACACAGAAGAAATAATACATGTTCATGTGTTTAAATATTGCAAAAACAACTTGTTTTCCCTTTTTTTCTAGCTCATGATTTGAAGTTAGTTGCTTCTAATTTATTTGTAACACAGGTAATCTCATACCAATCATATGACTGCCATAAATGCACTCAAAACCAGTTAGTTTAATTATATTAATTTAATCATATTAATAACAAAATTATTTCTCTAACACACATGTGCATATATGCATTTTATATGTATGTCCACATTTTCTCATGGATCTTCGCTCATTTTTAATACTAGACTATGCATATTGAAAGCTTGAGAAGTTAATTTCATTTTTCGCATAACCTGATTCACTTAGCAATATTCATGCTGTCTTATTTAAATATGCATCATTTTAAGAATTACAAGTTGTGTTTGTACAGATGCAGTGCAAGACTGAGCCTACTTGTGGAGATTAAAAATTGTAAAGTGATGTCCTAGTAGTCTTTTGTCAGAAAACTTCTGACCACAGTTGTAATTATGAAGTGGTAACACTCGCCTGCAGAATCAGCCTTGTTTCTCATAAATCCTCATCAAAAGCTGTGGGACCTCAAACCCTTGTGATCAAAGAGCTACATAAAGGGTGACGGATCCATCTAACATTTAGGTAACAAATAAAACCATAGATGAAAGACGCTGCTGTCTGCATTTTAGTGACTGGACATTTTCAGAAAACTGATATGGGCAAAAAGTTTGTGAACATTAAATGCACATGTGCCTGAGGACATGACTTTACAGGGGACTGATTGCCTTGGTGAGGTAAGATGACCTCAGCTCCACTATGCTTCAGCAGGATGTGTCTTATATTCAAGGGAAATTACTTAAAGCTGTCTCAGTATTTCTGTGGCAACCATAACAGTCTCCATATCACCAGCATTCCACACAAGATATTACAAAGGTTAGGCTGGGTCTATACTTCATTTCTTTACTGGCACAACTACATGTTGGTGGGAATGAGGGAATTACATCCCATATAAGATTGGCAGTACTAGCAAAAGTCCTGCTGTTACTACAGTTCATTGTGTTTGAGCAGCTAGCATAAACATAATTAAAATACATCCTTTCTCAATACAATCCATTTATCCATCTGGAAGGCTTGCCTTCTTAGCTTTGTGTTTTCTCATTTGCAGATAAGGGCTATTTTGCAGTGTTAGGCAGGAGCTTATAAGCATTTTTTCAAATTCTCTGATATGAATCATTGAGGACCACCCAATAAAAACCAGTATTACAGTCATTTTATTTCTTTGTCAAAACATGGATACTCCCAGAAGAAAGGTTAGAAGTTACGCCAAGAAATAGCATACTAGCCCAAAGCAGTAATAACAGAGATAACTCTGTTACCACCTGAATAGCTAAATCTCTTCATAACTATTCAGGTTTCATAACTTTATTCAACCAACAAAACAAACAGCAACAAGCACACACAAAACCCCCAATCAAATGAAAAACCCAAAAGGAAAAAAGCTGGTTTTGGCCCACTAAGATTTCTTTCATTCTCATTTTCTTGAGTATATTTCCAGCTGTTTCTCTTATGGAAGCTGATCCAAAAAAGGGGTCATTTTTATGTGTGGAAAATTAATTTCTTTCAGTCTATTTATTCTGTGGAGAAGATTCACTAACTTATTTTCCTTGTCATTTATCTTCAAAGTTCTTTGAAGTGTCTGAAGTTCCTATTGAACCAAATATTCTGAGTCTCTAATGTGGTTTTGTTTTTAGATGCACCATTTTGTGAATGAAGTCTGGGCTGTTCAGCTATTTAACCCTCTGTTATTCTCCAAAATTAGATCCTTAAATTGTCTAGGTACAGTCTCAGAAATTGTAATGAACATTTAAAATTCTGCTCTACAAATTCCTACTCCTTGTGGTCATTTTATGTTATTATCAGAGGAAGTTGGGATGGAAGTCCAAGCAATCTTTTGGTTTATTGCAGTATGAGCATGCTGCACAGATGTCCACGTACAAACTGCCTATCTGTCAAGGTTATTTTTACACAGCCGAAGAGATTTCAGTGTGGATTCCTGTCTTACTCCCAAGCAGTCATTCTACGTTGGTGTCTGTTTCTTTTTATTGCTTGGTTTATTGCCAGAAATAATAATAAAAATATAAGTCCATCTGAAAAATTTCTGCAGAAGATTTTCAGTCTTCTTTTTTATCTTCTTAAAATTGATGTAGTTGTCTTCTATTTCTCCCTTGCAGTCTCAAAACAACACCTTTTGCTTTTTCCCAGGTTTTTAATAACAGAATAGACATACAAATAGGAGAAGGGCAAATGTTGGTAACTGTTTCAGTCTGTTTTGCTTTAGTTCTCATGCAGTTGAAAGCATCTGTATCACCTTGCTTGAATTCCACAAGCTGATTAGATTTCACCTCCTCTTTTTCATTTTCTCTAACTTCAAAGAAATATTGTACCTAAGGTTTTCCACAGTCTTTTTTTTCACACGATAATTTTGTCACATTCTCTTTATAGCATTAGGATCTCTGTAGTTGCTTTCCATAGTGTTAGTTCCTGCGTGTCAAGATCTGTAACAAAGAAGCTGGTTTTGCCAACAGCTATGTGGTGTTACAAAATTATTTCTGATGACTCTTATTCTGATTATGGTTACAAAATTGGTTTTAATCCTGACGGCAGCATCATGTGGCAGTGGAGCTCAGGTTGAACAGCCTTCTCTAGCACTCAGGATGTCAGTCAAGCTTAAGTTGCTTATACTCCTGGCACTGAAGAAATGATTCAGAAAAAGAAATAACTTGACCATACAAGTCAGTGCAATGCCAGGATGTCAGCCTGCTGATAGTGGTCTGCATCAAGATCAAATAGTTCCATGGCTGGGGAGCAGTCTGGTGTGACAGCCCATGAGCAGAGACTCAAGGCCAGTAAAGGCTTTGGTAGTGCACTCAGGGCTTTGGCAGGGAATATATTTTGATGAAACAACTTATCTATTTTTATATATTTATATTCTTAATGGATTCATATATGAAACCCAACCTGTTAGTGTCGTAGAATACAGCTTTAATAATAGCTTTAAATTGTAAGAGAGTAGGTTTGAATTAGACATTAGGAAGCTGTGATTCCCCATTCTTGGAAGGCTGGATGGGTCCCTGAGCACCCTGGCAGGAAGAGTTAGAACTACATGGACTTTAAGGTTCTTCCCAACCCAAACCATTCCATAATTCTTTGATTCCATGAATATTATCCACCTAAAGACCCATCCAAAGGTTACTGGACTAGGCAAGGTTAGCTGAGTGGCCTGGGCACAGGAAAGAGAGGTGTCTAGATGAGGTGACACTCTGAGAACAGATCAAATAATGAGAGATAAAATACTACTCTAATAGCATTAGTGGGAAAAGCTTATGCTGTTATCTGTTTTTCCTTACCAAACATGGGTTCCTCATAATATTTTATAGGGACAGATTTGCTTTAGAAGCCATTTACTACATTGTATTCCAACCTTGTTTTATCTCTTCCATCAGACCCCAGCTATAATTAAGTTCACAGATTTGCATTAAAATCCTCACAGGAATCAAAACATTTCTACTTTATGCTTCTGTGTTGATTATTATTTGATGATCACAAGGTGTTTCACCACTGATAATTAATCTTTCTGGGAGTTCTTTGACAGAGGCAAGCGCTCTTATTCAGGAACTGTGATTAATGAAAAGAATGCCACAAAGATATACAGCACCTGTCAAAATCAGGGAGCTGAGCAGAAGCCAGAGCACAGTTGTGCTGAAGAACTTCTGAGAGCCTCTCTGTGTTCCTCAGTTTCCCTAACTGAACAATAATGCCTTTCTTGCTGTGAAGTTTTCAAGACTTATCAAGAAAAACACTTCAATTAAGAGCTGGGTATTAAACCTTTTAGATGGGATAATAAACAGGTGCAAATAAAGAGCATCTTGAGGCTTACTTGATGGAGCACAGTCTTTAGGGAAGTCATGGCACATCAAGACTCTTTATGGGTTTGTGTCAGCTGATCTTGTATTTGGAATGCAAACGCAAGGATGATGCAGTTTCAGCCTGGATGAAAACTAATGGATACATATTCTGCAAAGAAGTGTTTTATGAAGGTTGTATATTAACAGTAATGTGGCAGATTGTAGAGTTGAAAGTAAAACTCACATGAATAATTGTGTGTGTTCAGTTCAAACTGAACTACTTCATTTAAAGATTTTTCAGTTTTATTTACCTGCTAAGTTCAAAAGTCATTGCCCTGCTGTGATATTTAAAGACATTATTGTTACCTAACCCAGAACAGGAAGGATTTTTTCTCCCTTTTCAGACTTTTTAACATATAGGAAAACTAAATTAGGTAAACATATCTTAAGAACTTTTACTCCTGGCCTGTGTTACAGAAAGAATTAAAAAAAAGAAAGTTGATTTGTGCAACAAGTGATCACAAAGCAAAATAATAATGAAGATATTAAAAATTGTCACCTCATATTTTTGGTTTGCAAGTACCACGTTGAATGCTATTTTCAGCTGCCTTCTGGCAATAGCCCTGTGTTCTATAACAGGAAACCTGTGTTCTTCAATTGCATGTTTGCACAGCAGATGAATATAGATAGCATGAGAGAGCAGCTTTTTCTTGTACTGCCATAACAAATAGCATCTTTGAATTAAAAGAGCCTATGTCTCAGTCATTCAGAACTGCACAACTCAGGGATGACAGCTGGCAGCTTGTTCTGCATCTGCTCCAGTTTGGATGAGTTTTTCTTGGGCTTCTTACTGGTGGTGTGGCTCTGTCCAGAGTCCTCAGTCTGGAGATCATGGAAACCTGCTCACTGACTTAGTATCTTTTCATCTGTCATATTTTTCATAGGCCAAGGCGACTTTGATTTAGCTGATGCCCTTGATCATCCAGGTATGTCAATCTCCCATCCTTATTCTACTATGGCATTTACACTCAATAATAAATCTTCAGTCTTTTCCCTTGAGGAATGGAATATGAATTGGCTTCTATTTAAGTTAAGGATATACAGAACTAGAAAATGCTAGATTTCAATGTTTCTGTCATAAAATGAAAATATTTGGAAACAACTTTAAAGCAAACAAAGAAACATACTTTGAAAACACATCCCTTCATTTTTTGCTTCTGCTGTGATAAACAATGATTTATTGAAAGCAACTGTCTAGATTTGCAGGTATCTGCTTTTGTTAAGTTGAAGCTGTTATTGTTTATTAGCATGTCATTGTGTCCCACAGGTGACATAATTACAAAGAAGCCTACAGTGATCAGAAGACCCACAAGGCCTGTGCTGAGTGAGTAATAAAGGGTCATAAAACTGATTTGGGGTATGTAAGAAACTGTCTCACGTGAAATTCTTCATCATATTTGCTACTATACTTTAGCTGACATAATTTGTGTTAATAATATCTATCTTCTTTATGCAACATCTGTGCTTTTTTGACAATTACCAGTTAAATGTCTTTACCACTTCCAGTAAGACTTTATAGCATGACTGGCCAGTGACAGTATTTTATTTCCTGAAGATCTCCTTTACAATTTTCCAGACTGTACTGAACTCCCTGAGGAGTATAACCATGGGTAACTGTTGCTGAAAATGGCTAACTGACCTCTGGTTTTCCTACTGTTTTCCTTTTTGTATAATTACTCATGATGCTTGATAGCAGATTTGGAAAAGAATCCAAAGGAAATTTGGTATTCTTTCTTCTCACCATATATTTACTTCATATTATCTAGTATTGATTGTTACAACAGCCTGTGTCAGAAAGGAAAAAAGGCTCCAAACAGCTGAGAGAACCAGAAGGTTTTAGCTGTAGTCCTGAGAATGCCAAACAATGAATTCCAATGAACCCTTGTTAATGATGAAAAAAACCAAATTCCAAACAAGAATAAAACCACATTTATGATGGAAATATTTCCAATAACATAGTTTTTTAACCTAAAACCCACTGAAATAAATTTCTGTCTATCAAAAAAAATGCTTGAATTGGAAAACGCTGGATAACATTAGCCCACACAAAAAGTTTAGGTCTTTTTTGGATAAAAATTGCGATAAGACTTCAGGTACGCAAAAGAAGTTATATTTTCCACACAATTCTCTGGCTTGCTCTTTGAACAAACAGGGGCATGTGAATGTGGTAGCTACTATATCCTTTAATGGTTGCATTCTTCCTTCACACTTCATTTGGGGAAAAAAAAAATCTGTTTGGCTTAGATTAGAAGCGTCTATTTTAAGATACTGCACTAAATGTGAATTTGTTCTCATCCTAATGTAAACATTTCAGGTAAGTTACCTGAATTGTGCCTAAAACACTCTGTCCTTGGTCATATTTAAAGGTAGCTTAGGGATGACAATATCTGCACTGAAGCTGCCTCAGTCAGGTGAGAGAAATTTGATTTTTAGGGACTCCTAAATCTGCTAGAGATATGACTGTCAAATGAAAATCTGCCTTACCAAAATCCACTTCACTAATTCTTGGGAATTAAGAGCTCCACATTTTACAGACCATTCTGGAATCTCTTTCAGCACTGAAAAAGACCGCAAAGAGTTTAAGAAAGCAATTAAAACTAATTTAAAAAATCCCAAACCCACAGTGTTAAAAATCAGCCACTGGACTTGGAAAGTGCAGAAAGATGATACAGTAGTATGTTCTAGCATCTGTCTAATGATTCATCTTAACGTCAGAGTTTCCGCTGTGTGTAGTTCAGTCAGTGCCATGGAGAAGTGAGGCTGGCTGAGATTTTCATTCAGCTGAGGACAGTTGCTATACATTCCACACATCTCTGCCTAAGTCAAAGCTCTCTGATAGGCACCTTCCTAGCACAACAAAATTTATCACAAAATTTAATGGAAGTTTATGTTTATTTAAAAAATATCAAAATAACTTGATTTTACCCACTCACATTCACCTGGCATTTGATTTAATTCAGCCATATTCTCAAACCCACATGCTCATGAGCACCAAGATGTATGTGCTTAGGTGATCTGGCGAGCATCATGTGCAATACAGGACAAGGTATGCGAGCTACTGAGCTCTTACCCTATCTCTGTGGCTCCTCTTGATAAGAAATGACAAGCTAGTTTATGTACAGATCTTTTATATCCTTTAGGAATAATCAGGTATTACGGAGAAGTTCTTTTGCCTCACACTATTTCTTACTTCAGTGCCTCTGAACCCTAGGTCAGGTGCTGCCCACTGTGTAGTTTCGCTTGTTGGGATTACACAAACTATGTCCACAAACTTATTTTCTCTGTGGATGATCAGGAAAAGTAGTGATATGCTGCAACCTTTGGTGTTAGAATTTCCTTCTGCTTTTGCTCTGCTGACAAGTCATCTGTGCTGTCTTCTTATCAGAACACAAGCCAGTTGTTTTTGACAGAAACAACATCTTCCTCAGTTTTGTGGCTGGCAACAGTGACCTTTGTTGTCTGTTCTTTAAACACTTTGCTGATTCTTATGGCTCCTATGGACACACACATTTCCATTTGTATTTCATTCATATCACCCTTAGCATTTCTGCAACAAATGTCTGCATGAACCCTCCAGAGCAAAACCCTGTATTTTACCTGAATTCTTGATCTCGATAATGAATTCAATCCAGTTTTCAACTTACTGCTTTTCATAGTGTTAGCATTTGACAGGCAAAAGTATTTTTGAAATGCAATTCTCTACTGGCCAGACACAGGGTGGATCAACACCTGAGAAGAACAAACCAAATTACGTAATGTGAATTGGATCATTTTCCTGCCAGATTTCCTGGTGATATCAAAGCATTTCTGAGTTGCTACACAAATGAGACTAAATACTGTGCAAAAGCAGATTCCCACTCCCTCTGGATATAAAGAACACAAGAAGACAGAATTCTGCATGGTGATTTTTCTGTGATTCAGGAATTCTGACACAATTAAGATGAAAAATTTATTTATTTAATTGAGAGTCAGTCTAATTATCTGTGGCAAAAAGCACTAGTATCAAAATTTAAGTAAGTTTTGCTGTCCCTTTTCTTCTGATTTTTTTGTAGTATTCCACATTGATAAGACTCAAGAAAGGGATTCTTGGAGTTACGGCATCCATCTAATGTATTTCTTTCAGAACTCACCATCATTCCATATCCACCATAAAATACACACATACTCATATCCACATCTGGATGTTGGAAACAGACTCTCTTTTTATGCCTCTGCAGCTCACAGACAAATTGGTTGTTGGATGGAAAATTCCATCCCAGGTACAACGAGACAGGTGTACGGTGCTGGGACAATGGTCACAGCCTGCTGATATACTGTGTAACATGCACATGCAGACATTTAAGTTTATTTCAAAACCTTTATAGCTCAGACAAAATAAAACTGACTGTTGCCCAACCTCAGACAGGAGCATTGGATTGCTTGAAGCAAAACTTTTTATGTCACTGTGACCCTCACACAGATTAACTGATTCAATCTCTCTCCCCAAGTTGGTTTATTGCTTCCTAGCATTTTTTCTTGAAATGGGTATTCAGTTTTTGCAGTTCAATAAATTACACTTAAGCCAAACATACATATACCAGTTTTAACTACAGACATGCATGTTAATAATATAGTATATTTAAAAAGCAGGTACAATTTAATATTTTAACAAGGCTAATTGTATTTATGTAATTGCAGATATATTAAAGAGGTATTGATCCTGATTCAACTATAAAATTTATTTTGACATTATTTAAAGCAGGAAAAAATATATTTTGAGTAGAAAACACTGTATTGTCAATTAGTCTGTGGGAAAATATTGGATTCTATTAGAGTTTTCAAGAAAAGTGTAATACCTTATTTGATTTTTTGGACTAACCTGACAAAAGTGCTTGTCAAACATTCAGTTGTACATGTTCTATTAAAACTTACATTTCGCTTCCCTCAAGAATTGTGTGTAACTCATTTTTGTACATCTTCCTCCTATTCATTTTTAGACAATGATCTACATTTAGGAGATGCTCTTGGTGGAGGTGAGTACTATCTTCTTACCTTAAACATAATGTTGGGGGTTTTTTATAGTCTTTTTCTGAACTCTGCCTAATTTGTGAAAAGAGATTTCAATACTGCAGATGGAGCTATGGTAATGGGAGTCATTACAACTCATTTACGTGCAGCCCTTCTGCCTGAGGCCATCAGACAGGGTGGGGACAGCATCTGGTTGCCAGCTACCTGAGAGCTTCCAGACTGCCCCACTTTCATGAACTGAAGTCAACTGTGGCTTACATTACCATGACAGACCTGCTCAGGAATGGCTGAGGGGAAGAAGTAAGGCCCATTCAGTTGCGATGGTTCAGGATGGTGTCCTCTGGCAGCAGGTTTCTTCTGTAGTTTCTTCAACTACCAAAAATTAGTCTGGCTAAGATTAGGAATCAGAGGTAACAGTGGATGGAGAGGTTTGAGCTTCTTTTCATTAGCTCTGCTAATGGCAAATTGGAAATTCAGGAAGGAATATTTCAGAATATTTCAGCTATATCACTGGTGATATAGTTTAAGCTTGAAGCAGTCAAACCATTGTAACGTGCTATAAACTTCCAGGTATTTCTCTAACATCCAGACCTGACCCAGGAAGTATTCACAATACTGTACTGAGACATATGAAATCCTTGACTCTGGGAATTTTTGCACCACATTCTGTTTAGTGTGTTTAGGGATATACCAAGGATGTGAAGGACTCTAGAAGGGTTCTTGTACACTGAAATTATCCAAAATGCAAATAGTACTGAAACAAAGCCTAAAGTTCCTTTTGAATCACAGTGACACAAAAGAAAAATTACTTCTCAGTCCATTTCACAGAACCTGTGAATTATGACTCTGGCTGCAGTGATCTGGTTAACTCATGTTTCAGTCTTAGAGAACAACACCTTTTATGCTGTATTTTCCCATTTCCAGGATCCCCCATTGCACTTCATGCCTGTTGTTTATTAGTCTACACATTACAAAGATGAATCTAATTTTGTTAATAATTCCCATGTCTATATTGTAATTTATTCCTGCCTGTACTAATTGGTCCATTGCTGCAAGCTTTTAATGAATATTGTTATGAGAGGATGGGCTAAGTATATTAAGTAAGTTATCAATTAATAACTTAAGTATCTTCACTAAACCAAATGTTTTCATTCTGAGAATGGCTAATGATGTTTCCCTTGGATTTTATTTCTTTGTTTCATTTTCAGCTCAGGTTATTAATTGACATTTGTAGAGAAGATTGAAGTATCGCAATAGAAATGAAAAATGTGATTCGTAGTTTTCTGCTTTTGTGCCATAGTGAGTCTTAGTTCATTATACAGAGAGCTGGAATAGATCAAGTCCCTTTTATTGAATAGAGTTAATTGGATGAAGTTTGATTCAGCAAAGTTTTCAGACTCTACCTAAAATTCATTGACTGTAGGCTAAACTCACAAGAAGTTAAGCACAAATCTAAATAATTTGCTGGATCAGAATCTAAATTTCAGAAACAGAAGCATTGTATTTAGCAGTCAGGCAAGAGAAAACATGGTAAAAGGGCATTGGCATGTTTGGAAGGTGAAAGAAAGATTTAAGGAGGGGGAGACAAATTGCTATTTATTTCTGTGACCTAATTTTGATTTTTTCAGCGATATATTCTCTGTCTGGCTATGAGAATAGTTGTGACTGAATTGGTTGGAAAAAGAATTGCAAGAGAGGATCTACTCTACATATGCAGAGCAACATCTGAGCGAGCTCTTGCTACTTCAGCACTGTATGTGCAGTTTGGAAACCACCATTAGTCATCATATCTCCTGCTATAGCCAATGCAACTCTTTCTAATACTTTGGTAAAAAATAAAGCTAAATGCTCGCACAAAGTCCTAAACAAAAACAAAGCTGAAGTCTGAGTTCATTTTGCACAGTTCAACAATAGAAAATTCATCATACATTAGATAAATTCAGCATCTGTTAGATGAAACTCATCTGCAGATTTGATTAATACCTGCTGATGGCACAGAGATGACTTGTTGCCTCTGCCCAGCCTGGAACACCAACTTCTCTGTCAGCTCTGCAAAACTGCACCACTAACACCCAAGTAACACTTTTTATTTACAGCTCCCAGTTTTGTCCGTTCAACCATCTAACAATATTAATTATCAATAGGTGACATCTCAAGAAAACCTTTATACCCACCTCTTCCACCACGACCTGGAAGCTATAGTAATTCTGGTAAGAATATTTTCTCCTAAGAAAATTTAGCATTATGAGCTGCTCAGAGCAGATATTTTTAAGACTTCACTCTCTTATTTGTTTACTAATAGCTTTTTCACCCTTTCCTATCATCCCCCTTTTTTAATCGCTGCTCCAGGGTTTAGAAGGATTTTCTGAGTTTTAGTGTTGGTACCATAAAGGTTTTCTGTCTGCCAAAATGTGGGACACTGGCTCCTCAGTGGCATAAGGCTAATCTTGTTTGAATTGTCATTTTGTCTAAACTGGGATTTCAAAGTTTACAAAAAGAGTTGACAAGGGAGCAGTAAGGCTTACCATTTTTAGGTAATTTTCCAACTGGAATCTTAATCTTAATCTTCATCTTGCAGGAGGTTTTGATGACTCAGATCTCCTTGATGGGAAGCCTTTACCACCGGTCATAACAGGTAGCATTTCCCAACTCCCCTTGCAACTTCTTCCTAACACTTGTAAATTGGATCTCTTTGGTTTTGCTTTAGTGGTAATATCTTTGTCTCTGAAGGTATGGGACATTTTTATTTAAATTAGGTATTCTTCACCAAAGAATATGAGCCAGAAGCTAAAATTTGAAACATGTTCCTAAATCTTTTGTAGCATTCTGGCATGTGCCAGAACCCTATAGGATTTATCCCCTGGAATTCCGCTGGGACAGTCCCAAAGCAAGGAGCTTCTGCCAAGAATTGAAAGTAGATACCCTGGGTCTATAATCTTGATTTAAATTACTGATAAATCACCTCATTGTCTGGCTGCCAGAGTATCCTGGCCTCCCACTCACTGTGAAATAAGTTTGATGTAGACTTCTATGTGATAATTCTATTAGATGATAATGTTCTTCTCCAAAAATGAAGCATCAGGAGGATGAACAGTAACTCCTCTTGTCAGCAGAGCTGTCACTGAGGACTAGAAGGGGAGCTCCTCCTTTGCAGTCCTGTCAAGCTGCCCCTTTTACCCTCTGTACAAAATCATGCTTTGCTGAGCAAAAGGCTTAATTCTCAAAACAAGCTGACAAACATTTCTTTGATGAAACTTCACTCTATTTCAGGAGAAGAGGAACATCACTTCAATCATGGAGGAAACACAGGTAAATAATTTATTTGACAATTTATTTCATGATTTATTTCTGATCATCATGAAATAGTAACACAATATTAGCCTTATAAAAGTAACACATATACTAAATTAAGCTTTAAGACACCATTTTCACACCACCTGTAATATAACATAATTTCCATTCATCTGATTAATTTTGTTGTTTCACCAAACAATTATCATAGTTTGGTGAAAGCACACTTTAGTAGACAAAATACTCAAGTCAAACTATTTCAATGCCTTGAAAAAAACCCTGAGTAACCTCTTCTTTTTTCCACAGATTCAGGATTAATAGCTGGAGTTACATCTCCTGTAATTTCTGCTTTTGTAATATTGGTTGTTGGATCAATAGCAGCTTACTCTGCTTACAAGAATAAGAAACTTTGTTTCAAACCACATGGTAAGGACAAACCAGTCCCACTGATTTAGTGCTGAAGTAGATGGGAATTTGACAAACAATTTGAGTGGGGGCAGAAACTGGGCAAGGATAAAGGCATTTAAAAGTTTTGTCCTAAACAACATCACTGGTGTGTAAGATACACTGGTAATCAATATTCTTTATCATGGACAAGCATGGGAAGGCATAACATGCCCAGAGGATGGATGTACAACACTTTGTGAAGGAAATTACAGGGTGTGAGGTCTATGTCTCCACTGAAGTGCCTGACTGTTGTGGCTCTGCATGTGGAAAACAGCCTGGGTACCCCAGATCAGCCTCACTGGGGGTACCCCATGTACCCTTTGGCCAGGGCCCCATTTCAGTTCAGGCCTGGGTGGGTTTCCTGCCCTGGGCTGCACCACATCCCCATACAGCTGTCCCAATCCTGGGCCTGGGTGGCTGGTAGGGTGTCCTGTCCTGCCCTTTGGCCTGGCTAGTTGCTTTGTCTTCACCTGATGATGGCTGGCCCATCCATGGGACCCATCTGCCACTCCCACCCCTCAGCTGCATCACCACTGGGAAGGCAGCAGCCTGGGCTCCGTGGTGGCTGCCCTCGGCTTGCAGATCTGTGTGGACAGCCTGGACATTTGCTGCCATAGAGGGCAATTTAAACCTTTATTTCATAGTATTTGTTCCATAATGGGACTAATAGCTAAGACACGAGTGAAATGCAGGAGGTGTCTGGAGAAGCTTCACTGGCATTTCTAAGAGATCTGTGTAATCTCCTGGCGCTTCAGGCAGCCTTCGTCAAGGGGTGCCATGGCAGGCTCCAGGGCAGCCACTGCTGCTTGGGCACCGTGGGAAGGCTTAGGCAGAGTTACACAGGGGAAATCCAGGTGGAGTATAGCCTGGGATGCCCTGAGGGAGGCTGGTCAAGGCTGTCAAGGCTGTTTTGTGTCCTGACGGTCACTCATTTTTCCTCTGTTTCTATGGCCAGGATGTAACTAAACAATGTAACTAAGGGTCAGTGATCCCACAGCCCTCTAGAAATGGGCAGTGAGACAAATGGGGATGGTTGTCCATACGTCTCTGGGGATATGAAGTTCCACCTGTTGTTTCTAAAGGACTGAAGCAGAAAAAGCTCAGAAGAGCTGGCAAAGAGCATCCACTGTGGAAATACTGAATGTTCAATCTTAATTTTTCAGGTGGGGCTACAGTGTAAACCATGAAAGAAGAGTTGCTCTTTGGTTGGTGTCATTCTGCTTCATCATTCTGACAAAAAAAAATCTTCTAATGAAAGTTTCCCTAGACATTGCAATCATGCTCTCTGTAACCTGATGACACTTTTACACCTTGAGCTTTATGTCATCAAAGATATGCTTAAAACATCCAGGGATTTTATTGCACTGTCTTACCTGCATTCATAAAGGTTGGATATGGATTTTGACTCAGAAGTTATTTTGAACAACAAAGAAATCAAGTTTAATATAAGCTAATAATGGAAAGATTTGGGTTTGTCAGCATTTGAGTCACTAAACAAATTTCTTTTTCTCTTTTTAAAGTTAGCCAAAAAACATAATCCTTCTGATAGAATAGGAATAAGGAATTTGCCATTTCCATTCATGCATGTCAGGTTTCTTCAGTATCTTTCTGTAATGTTTACAATGCTTAAGGAAAACTTGTAGTTATCTAAAGGATTAAGAATTTTAGTGCCTTTACTTTATATCTATGTCAGAATTCTAGCAAAGTGAAAGGAACTATAGATAGAAAATTCATTCTTAATTTTATAATATATTGAAAAGAATATGTATATTGACAAACCACTGTTAAAAGAATAAAAATGAGAGGAACTGATACTGATTTTATTTAATTAATTAATTAATTAATTAATTACTGAAATGGTGTTTTGCTCTTCTCAGGAACTAGAATTTCACATAAATTTTGTTTCTCTTCTTGAAAACTTAGGCCTTGCTTTAGGAACCTTTGACAGCATTAATCTGACAAGCTTTTTTTTTTTTAAGCCATATTATTCTTAACTTCTGAAAAGGGGTACAAAGTTTTCTGATTCATTGAGAATTAGTTTGTGACACTTCATTCTCCAAAGTCACAGCTTTTAAAATTCATACATACGTGGAGGTGTGGTTGACATTTCTAGGAAGACTGCTTCACCTTTTTCCTTCATTCCTGTTCAGCAATGCTGTGCTAACAAATGTCCTCATGTAGATAAATCTATCACAAAACCTAGCACTTTTCCAGTCTCTCTGCCTTCATTTAGCTAATTGAATCAAAGCACCAGCAAATGAATGAAATACAGATAAGAGATGGCAAAACTAGTAGTTTACTGACACAATTCTGCAATACTTCCATTTTAGCTGATTTTAAAGTATAAGGAAAAAAGTGTGTTTTTATCTTCATTTTGTATGTAAAGCATGGTTTTGTTACCAAAATTCCATTTAGATGGAGGTAAGCATGATTTTGTGTTTATTAAATTATTGAGAGGAAGACATAAACTGTAAAAGTACTTTTTTCATAAAATATAATACTATTTATCTAATTTATATTTTAAATGGAGATATATCAGTTTCTTAGATTACCACAATCTTTATTTTGGTCCTGAAAGTAAGAAATTATAATGTACATTTGTTTAAACATGGCAACACCTTGACAGCCTACAAAAAAAATGAACACCTTTCTGGTGATCACTTTCAGCTTATGAATGAAAAAAATGTTTTTAATATAGTTTTCAAAGACTCTTGATATTTCTTTTAAAATACTAATTATTATTAACATTATCCATGTTAATAATTAAAACAGATTGATGTATATTTTCCAGGTAGACTTAAAGTTTAGGTCAATGAAATGTTACGTGTTTTGTCGTTACCACTTCAGTTGTTTGTTTAACCATGAAAATACATATTTTGATTCTTTCTCTTGAAAACTTTCAATAAACACATACTGTGTTTTACCTAAGATGATCAAAGTTTTGTTTGTTTTGTTTGCTGCCTTCTGGGACAAATGAGGACCGGTACTTTCTATATACAGGTTCAACTGTGTCCCACTGGAGCAGAGAAAGAAATACTTCAAAGACAAATTACATGTGGAGAAGGAAAAAAACCAGTTTAACTTTCCATTATTTTTTCCAGTGAGCATCTAGAGAAGGGTTCATGTGCACTGTTAATATTTTTGCTTTTTATATACTATGACAATTTATTTAAAATTGTTCATGTTATTTTCAAAATAATTTACTACTTGTGTTAATCTTAATGGTCCAAAAGCAGATTTAATATGGAGAATTTGAGCAAAACACATGAATCTGAATGGATAAACCCTGCCCACCCAAGTGTTTAACCCTCTGAAGCTCTTTGGTCTAATTACATCAGCATATGACCAATATACCAGTGTGCAGGCACACTTTTCAGTGTTAATTTCCCTTTTAATTATGAAGATGATGATAACAATGATAGTAATTTTATAATTATTGTAATAATTATTTCAACTATTATTTTTTCAGGTAATTTAGGGATTATGTAGGGAAGCTCTAATGTATTTAAATCTGGAAGGGAAGGAAGGAGGGAATATAAACTGGCTGCTGGAACATCAGAACTCTAGCTTGCATTACTGGCTCTGATATTTAAAATCTATTCTATACTGCATAAAAAGTTGCTGACACACAAGTAAAATAGGAAATCATCTGAATGTAGACATTACTTTTATTACCAAGAAAAAGCTTTTTTTTTGTCATAAAGTCCCCCATCTGCAATAGACCTGACAGTGAAATTATCTACAACAGCACTCTTGCCACTGATAAGCATGTTGTTTAGTTGGATTGTCTATAGAAGGTAAACAGATCCCTAAGAATTTTGCTTCTGTGGACTAAGTAAAGCTTGATTTCCTAAGTGTTCATATTCTTGCTTTGTTAAACACCTCACCACTACTGGAGCAATGACACCCTCTTTTCCAGAGGACCTTTGGGATTCTACCAGTGTGTGAGAGAGCAAATGCCTCGGTTTAGAGTGGCAACAGTGATCTCTTGCAGATTGTTGGAAATAAAGTTTTAAGTGGTTGAGTGGTACCATTGGGTATTTTCTTCAGTGGCACACTGTCTGAGGTTGTTGAGCTTTGCTATGTAGTTACTAACGTTCACAGCACATGTTGATGCAAAAAGGCCTTGACTGAACCACATCAGCCTAAAATCACCTTGTATGTCTGAATTACATGTCACAGTTATATGACTTCTAAGTTAATGGCAAAAAACTTGTTGTGTGAATAATTGTGCATTTGTTTATGCATTCATGAAAATATTTATAGCCCTCTGAATAGCAGAAGCCCCCTAAAAACATCTACTTGCTTATCTGGGTGACAAATTATCACACCATGTGTATCTGTAACGGGGTATGATGGCCCCAGAGAGTTAAGGGATAGACTACCTTAAAGGGCAGTAAACCCCACGTATCTGGGTGACCGCATGCCACGCTGAAGTCATCCTACTCATGCTCTAAGACCTCATTCCACACTCTGCAATCTTCACCATCCCAGGCTTTGCTGTTTCCCTCCGAGGGTTGAGCGGCGGTCTCCCTCAGGCTATCTTCCTTCCTGTCCGTGCCTACACAGACGTGTGGGCGACTGGGGATGCCCCGTGCAGCGGCTGAGACCCGGGGTGGCTCAGAGCAGCTCGCAGCACACGGGCCGCCGCGGGAGGGAAGAGGAGGAAGAGGAGCGGAGGGGCTGCCGCAGCCGCCGGGCGGCCAATGGAGCGGGAACGCCGCGCCCACGGGAGGTGCCGCCGGGAGCGGGGCCGTGTCGGGACAGCGGGGCCCGGCTCCGGGCCGTACCCTGCTCCGGAGAGGGGCGCTGCGGGGCTCACGGCGGGCCAGGCAGCGGGAAAGGGGAGGATGACTGCCTTGGAGTAAAGCCAGCGCCGGGAGCGGGGCGGGCGCGCCGTGCCAACACCGCCCCCGCCATGGTCCCCGCCGCTAATGCCCCTTCCCTGCTGCTGCTGGTGCTGCTGCTGCCGCCGCCGTCGTGCAGGAGTCCCAAACAATGTAATTCACCTGCCTCTGCCTTCAGCAGGAAAGAGGCTAATCCCATTTCGCGATTTAGCAGGCCCGCCGGCAGCGGGTGAGGCGGCGGCAGAGGTGGGCGCTGCGGACCGAGCCCTGCCCTGCCCTGCCCAGGATGCCCGGTGAGTACCTCCGGACCGCAGCCCCCCGCAGCCCTCCGCAGCCCTCGGGCCGGGCGGCAGCGCAGGCTGGTGGCCCCTGGCGCCTTTGCCCTTCTCGCACTCCGGTGCGGGCGAGGGTCTCAGGTGCTTACTCATCAGCAGAGTACTGTGCTGTAATTAGAACCTTCAGATTGGAATCTCAGTCGTCTGGACGGTGGGGTGAAATAACTGAACTAATTTATGTACGTACAGGTTGGCCTGCTTGGGTCTCTGTGCGCTTTCCTGTTGGATCCGTAGGGTGACAGTATGCGGTTGGCTCTCTCAGTCTAACGCAGATTCAGAGAAACCCTTCTCATGCCCTTTCTTACAAAACAGTGGTACTGGTCTTACTCAGTTATCCTTAAAGGTGTGAGGTATTGATTTTAGGGCTAACCACACGGGGTGGGCGCAGGTGCCGTTTTCTTTCTTGAACATGCTCTCAAAACCAAGGTTGAGCAGCAGCTCCCCTAAAGCTGGATGTACTGAACCATTTGAAAGATGTCAGGCATTCGGCCTGATGGATGCCAAGTTTGAATTCGTGTATATGGCACCTCAGCACCACTGGGAAGGTGCAGAAAGGGAGTCTGCAAATTAAAGGATTGTGGCTTTGATTGTTTTGTTATTTTGGGTTCTGATTTTGTTTACAGGAAGGTGTGGAAAGACTGGAAACATCTAACTTGATATGTATTGATTGTTCTGTCTCTTAATTGAGTAAGCAATTATTACTCTTTTTTTTTTTTCAAACTGGTATGTAACTGTGTTGGGACTAGTTTTGCATGCAATATGTCATACTTATTTACATATTATAATATTGTTGCACTTGAATTTTCATGAGGATCTTTTACTATGTTGAAAAACAAAGTTGCAGGGTCTTGAAGCAGGACATAACTGTTCTTATCTGAAAAATGCGTAGTAAAAGCTACATAGAATTGGAATCCTCTTCCAACACAACAGTCATAATCATGTCTACTAAAATTCAGTATTGTTTTAATAAAAGATAAGAGTGGATCTGGTTTTGGCTTCACTAGGCCAAGAGAAATATTACATACCATATAATGCCAATTTATATTTGGTTATAAAAAGGTCTGTGTAAAGTGTTGCTTATTTATCTTCATTAGTAATGTAAATTTTTCTACTATTGGACCCAACCTGAGGAAACAGTTATTTGTTTACCAAGGCAAGAACTGCCTCTTTGCTGAAAGCTTGCATAATAATTTCTGATGGTGGTCTGACACAGGTTATTTTCCGACATCATTATTCATTTACCTACTTATAAAGAAATACTTCTTGACTGTTTGTAAGGTGGTGGGTGTCAGCTGGAGCAGACCTCTCTGTTCCAAGATATGACTGTGCTAGGTCAGAGAAGTGAGAAGGCCTGTAGCTCGCTCTGTCTTTGTGGTAGCCCACATTTTTACTGGGACATGCTTCTGGGGGAGAAGGGAGTAATGAAATTGTTGTTAGGAAACATGCTGTGAGTTGGTGCTGTGTTATATCATTGTCACTTGGGATTTCAGAAAGGTGCTTTAGGCTTAGTTGGCACAAGTCCAGACTGTAGCCTGCTTGTCCTGCAGGTTGTCCCTGAAGTAGAAGGGGGGAAGTGACAAAAGAGCAACAGATGGTATTGGGGAGGAATTTAAGAAAGCAATTGTACAACATTGGTTAGTATGAATGGCAGTATATGCTGGGGGCCTAACCAGCCTGTTGAAGGGTTTTAGCTATTGATTTATCTGCTCTTATTTTTATGCATAAAATGACAATGTGTTGTTTAGAATATACTTGTAGGCAAGTCATAGCATAGGAGTGTCTGATCTGTTGCAATTTTGGAGTGGGCATCTTGGCAAATTTGAGTTGTTACATGAGGAGCCACAGTTAGAGTATATTTATCCTTTCTCTGTCTATCAGAAGAATTTAAATGAATTTAAATGTTTAAAAAACATTTAAGAAGCTATGTCTATTGGATTATGGAAAAAACCTCCCTCCGCTGTTTAAACTTGTCTTGAAGCTGGCAGGTGCATCTCTGTCACTCAGTGCTTGTTATTGTCAGTCAGTCCTGGTTCTCAAAGTGGGTACCTGGTGTTTTTTCATTTCCCCTTCTCTTTTTCTCTTTGAACATCAAAGTGAGCACCACCCTGTCTGCTTGGTCTGTTCATATTCTGAGTAAGGCCTTTAGATGCCCTAGAACTGGTTTTCATGCCTTTTGAAGAATTTTGCTCTTGGCAGTGTCTGAGGTACTACTGCTATGAGTTAGTAGCATAAGAAGTTGGTGATCTTGGCTAAAAAAGCTCTAACAAGTTGCACATAAGATCACCCTGACTGTAGTGATTCATATACTTTTGCTGTCTTTTCTGTGTTGCTATCTGTAGCTTCAGAGTAACTTTTCAAGTTACTTCCTTGAAAATCCTTGTTTTGTTCTAAGAAACTATTGTTAGGTAGTAAAACTGAGGAACCACTACTGATGATAATGGTTTCTTAATTTGCATCATCGTGTGCTGTGTGGTAATCCAGATAAGACAAATTAGCAGATTTATAAATTCATATGACAGGGTCTTAATGGGTTTCGAATCATACACTTACTTTTCTCATAATTCACTAATAGTGATATTAGCCATAAGGATCCACAAGTTGAAAATAATTTGCTTGAAAACTTCACCATAGGTGTTGTCCATAAGAAAACCTATTGTCATTCAGCACAAAGAACTGAAAGTTATGCATAATTGCATTCTTGACACTTAAAAAAACCCCAAAAACAAATCTCCCCCCAAAAACCAACCAAACAAAAAACAACAAAAACACAAAAATAAACAAAAATCAGTTGCAATAAATTTTAAATACCCGCACCTTTGGTTTCAGACTTAAAAGATCAAATCTTTTGCAGCTTAAAGTCAGTGAGGGAAACCCTGTCTGCATTAGATTAATGCAGCTTTGTCCTTGATTTCAGTTCGATGGGGATTTTCAGGTAAACAGTTTACTTTCACAAGTTCATATGAAAACCTGATATGTAGTTTTCAGTATTAAAAATAAAAAGTTTACTTTTGGGGAAAATATTTGAAAGACCTTTATAAACAAGGCAAGTTAAGTAACACTTCTTCCTTGAAAGCAAGGATTAAATGAAACAAAAAGGAATGATAAAATTTTGATTTTAATCCCCTGTGGATCCTTAATGTATTAGTGATGCCTCTGTATGATTTTAAAATAGCTAGGAAATGCTCCTCTCTTTGCACCAGAAATATTTTGATGTTGAATAGCTTCAGTCAATAGTTTGATTACCTGTTTAGTTAATGATTCACTATATTAAGGCCATAATACGTATCCCACATCTGCTTCTCAAAATAGACATTTTGTTTCTTTTCTTTGTGAGATATCAGCAGTAATTTCTTAGAAGCAGTATTTGTTCAGCAGTTTGCTTCGTTGTGGTTATGACCATACCTTTTGCCCCAGAGGTACCGGGCATAAAGGCATATCTAGGATGTGGTTATTTGACATACCAGCTTGCTAAACTACTTGATGATTAGCTTGTGTATTTGTATATGTATTGCTTAAGTAGAAATTCAGCTTCTGTAGCTAAAAGTATTTGCAAAAGCAATGCAAAGATTATGTGTTCAGCTTTGTGGTTGTTATTTAAAACAGCTTTTTAAGATTTAAACTCCCACTCATTTCACAGTTCGCTTTTTGTATTAACGTACCTCCCACATTCCTCTCAGCAGTTGTTTTACTGCCTTTCTTTGGCTGAAGATGATTGTTGCCTAACACCAAAGTGCTTTTCTTTGCTGACTTTTTATGCCTTTTCAGAGTAATTTTATTGCTAAAGTAGCCTTCAATGGGTTTGGTTTTTTTTTTTTTTTTTGCTTGTTTATATTGGGTTTTATGGATGCTTATATTTATTCCTTTAACCTTTTGGAAAACTGAAGTAGGAATTGTTTACTTGCACGACTGTCTTTTAAAAACAACTCCTTATTCATTGTTTTCATGAACACCCATAAGTTGCTTGAGCTGTTACAATAACAGGAGTTTTGAAAGCTCATTTTTTCATTTGCTTCTTCTGGAAATTGTCATTAGAAATATTATTGGAGTTTGCTTAGCTGTGAATTCTGCAAACTATTTCAAATTTGTGCGGATGACTTAGGTTTTTTGACCGAGTTTGACACTATGATGATTCTTCTGAGATGCAGAGATGTGTTGCAGTGTCAGAAAATGTAAGGTATATATGCTTAATTATAATTCAGGTCTGGCTGGAGATGAGTGAAAAGTAAGGTAAAAAGTGGGGAAGAAGGCAGCACACCAGTGGGTCTGTGCTTTGCTCTGGATTTGGAGGACATGAAAAATGAAAATACTTAGTATCTGAGAACTTGTCACAAACACCAACCATACTTTATTGCATACCTTGTTGTTAGTTTAGAGGTTTGAGCTTATTTATTATGGCAGCCTTTGGCTGAGGCAGCTATGAGATAATTTGTTGGGTTCTCTGCAACTAGTTCTGCGAGATTCTTTCCTAGTGTCTCTCACAGACCCTGGAAACTGTATGACAGGGTGTTTATGTTGTTATTGTTTGGTTGTTTAATTTAGTTAATGCAATTGCTTGTCCCTTAAGCTGATGGTGGTATTTCAGTGCAAGTATTTCAGTGCAAGTATTTATGAAACTCTGTAGAGCTCAGTGGAATTACCCTTATGTGTGTGACCTGCTTGTCTTGTTCTGGTTAATTTTGAAGTCCAGAATGATGAGGTCATCCTTCTGCTCCAAGGAGGCTCTTCACCTTGCCTAGTCACAGGTTCTGGGTCACTCCAGGAGGACCCTGATAGTGGTGGCTCTGTCAGAGGGCAGAGCTGAAGAAGCAGCCCCTGATGATACCAGGCCTATGGTAGTATCTCTACAAAATACATTATGTCTCCTGTTGTGCATGAGTGCAACTTTCTTTTTTTATTGTAACTTTTTTCCCGTGTGTTTCTTGACAATGAGGAACATTCCTAATTTTCTTAGCGTTACTTGAGGTAAGGATCCTCAGTTTATAAGAGGTGTACCAATCTTGGTACCAATTTCTCTGCTCTTGTTTAGCCAGCACCAGGTACTCCAGTTCAAAGAGGACAGAGCAGAGAATAATGTCTGTTGTGTTGATTCAGTGATGTTACGGTAAGAAGGATATTTTCAGCTGGTACTCAACATCTTGCTTTTCTCCTTAGCTTTTGGCACTGTATAAACAGGAACATTTTCCTTATCTGTTGTATTATATTAGTTAAATCTCAAACTTAAGTATTTATAATTTGGCTTTTTTTGATTGACGCTATGTTTAGGCAAGAAGTCTTTGGGAATTATTTGTTTAAGGCTAGTCCAAAACCTTCATACTTGTTATTATGGCAATTGAAAATAACAAAATTCAGAAATATATACACTGCAGTCATGTTCACTGGATTTTCTACTCAATTGTGCCTTCTAGGGTAGTTTAGGAGAGAAAAGAGTTTATCACAGAAACTGCAGGTTGTTATAAGCCACAGTCTATTATTTAGCTAGAGGAGGAGGGAATCTGCCAAAAGAGCTTATGTCAGAGCTATAAAGTGAATCTTCTGAATATTTGCTTGCAGTAACAGATGAAGCCTTTGTGACCCTGGCTACTGATGACGTGTACTGTCAAGGCGCTCTGGTTCTTGGACAGTCATTAAGGAACCATAGGACATCTAGAAAATTGACAATTCTAATTACATCAGAGGTTTCCAGTGGAATGAGGTAAGTATTCATGTGTCTTTTGATATTTGATAGGAAGAATATGAAAGAATAAAGAATAGCATGAAAGATTTTAATAGGCTTCCTTGTGGATTTCACAGCATTATATCTAAAACTTCCCCCTTGGTTAGTGTTTTGTCAGGGAACAAGGGTCAACACAAAATACACAGACACCAGCTTCAAAGAATAAATGTATAAATTTACTATAGTGCAAAAAATTACAAAAGAAGCAAAGAATTATGAAAGGAGAAGCTTAGCAATGCATCTAATCATTACTATAAAGAGTGTCTATAGTGATTAAGAAAGACACATCACCAGTTACTCCTTTAATACTTTACCATCATCCAGACCTGCATGTCAGCTGGGGAGCCCCAGTCACTGCAAAGGGTCAGAGAATCACTCCCAGGAACTGGGAAATCCTACATCGTGTGTCCACTTGTAGGTCTACATCTTTGCTGTGAAAGGGTCGAGCTTTTAAATTATTAAACAACCAAGCTTGCATCGCTTATTTAGTGCAGAAAATATATGGCTTTCTTCTCTCCTTTGGTTTCACCCGAAGCCTGGTCAGGGCTCAGAGGAAAATCAGGGAGTCAATTTGGACCAACTACTGTCAAAAGATAGGTACATTCATATCTAATAAGGCCAGCTGTCTACTTCCATGGCCTTGACTAGTCTCTAAATACAGAAAGACATATACATTCATAATGAAAACAAATCTTTACTAATTAAGTGGAATTTTGGCTAATAAATGGATACATGCTAAATAGAACATTCGGCTGGAAGGTTCATCTAGAGGTCAACTCTGACTGAGGGCCTGTTGTTCAGGCCTCAGCACTTCAGGCAGTGATTTCTGAGAGGAGTTCCAAACAACTTCCATGATAAGATTCTAAGCATAATAAGAATTCACTTGCAGGACTAGAGCTTGTGGCTGGAAGTTGTCTTAAGCCCATTCTTAAAAACATAAGCTGCAAAATTTTGAACTAAGGTGTTAGCGTCTTTCTTGCATGATGAGATTCTAAGCATAATAAGAATTCACTTGCAGGACTAGAGCTTGTGGCTGGAAGTTGTCTTAAGCCCATTCTTAAAAACATAAGCTGCAAAATTTTGAACTAAGGTGTTAGCGTCTTTCTTTTGAGCTGAAATGAAGGTGCTACTGCTTTGCCCTCACACGTCCCAAGTGTTTCTCTTTTAGTAACCTGTAACATCAGAATTCTCCAAAAGCATAAGGGGTTAGTTAGGTTTCACATGAGTAATCTTAAAATATTGGTACACAGCTATCATGGCGAGAAATTAATTTCTTCTTGCCTCTTTTTGTTTAAATCACTTTCCAGTTTGGGTTGTGATTCTAGGTCTGTTGATCTCCAGCCTTGTTATTTGGAGGACTATGTCATTTGTTAAAAGGAACATGCCATGCCACAGCTGCTTAAAGTCTTAGTTCTGCTATGGCTTAGGCAGCATGCAAGCTTCTGATTTCTGTATGCCATATGAGTGTATTTTCAAGGTATCTGGCTCAAGGAACGTTTTCATATTTTCTCTGTGACTGCATGTACAAAAATCTGTTTTTGCAGACTTTCTGATGTATGGGTTTTGTTATGTCAGAAAACTGTAACCTTCCAGAGGGAATATCTGTTTGACACATGGGTCGACACTAAATCCATGGGGTTTTTTTTCATCCATATTCAGTGGGATGAAAAACCTTTATAATATATATTTTTAATCAAGGATAACATTTTTTTAAAAAGTACCTCACTGAACTATCTTTCTAAAAATCTGTACCTGCTCTTAGATCTTTCTCCAGTCCCTCGAAGATCAATCAGACAAAAGCTAATGTCCCTGAAATCTAGATTTCAAACAGCACGGGCTTTGCTTTTTCTGTGTTTGTGTGATATCCTGGACTTTGTAGTTAATAGTGTAATGCAAATAAATAAACTATGTTTAAAAGACTTTTCTTGTTTCTTGTAGGAAAATTGCCTACTTTGGTGTTACCTCTAAAATTCCCATGAAAGACATGCATAGAAAAAGGATGTCTTCCTAAAAGTCTCATTTGAAATGATTTGTAATAATGAGCAAAAGAATATATTGCCTGTTTGAAAAGGTGCAGTTTTGAAGCTGTGTTTACTTGGGCATAATAGGTGCAAATGACTATTCTGGCAGTGCATGTCTTATCCTGTACAACGTACAGGGAACAAAGTATGGTGCTGTTCTTTAGAATCAACTGTGCAAAGTGAAAGCTGCCTTTTATTTCTTCTGTTGGTGTTTCTACAGGAGATCATGTGATTAAAATAAGGATTGTTTTCTCCTTCATACAGCAGGTGTTCCTTTTGAGATGTTCTGCTCCCCGTAGCGGAAGATGCAATGGTTTGTGTCATGACCAATAGCTGTCGCTTCAGCAGATTGTTTGCAAGGACTTTTCACTTCTGACCTCTTATTCTAACTAATCATTCTAGCCTTGGTTATTGCTATAATTAGTATGGTGCTGTGTGTCACTGTTTCCATGCCTGAAGTGAGCTCTGATGAACTTGTCTAAGTTCCCTTCTTTCTCTCCTCTGCTCACTCTGGTAGGTCAGTCCTCCACAGTGTATTTGATGAAGTAATCAAGGTGGATGTGCTTGACAGTGCTGACTCAGTCCATTTGGCTCTGATGCAGAGGCCAGAACTGGGTGTAACCTTCACTAAGCTTCATTGTTGGACTCTTACTCATTATAGTAAATGTGTCTTCATGGATGCAGACACTTTGGTGAGTAAAGCAGGAGCCATGGAAACATTGGTGTCTGTCTCTTGAATGTGGGATACTTCCTTGTCAAGCAGCCTGTTGGCCTGTGAAGTGACCAAATTTGCTGGTGGTCACAAGGTCACAGGAGCTCCAGCTGGCATGTTTTAGCAATGCTCACAGTTTTACTGGCTGCATAAAAATAAATTCATTCCTGGAGGAAAGTAGACTCAGGGATGACCCCAAAAGAGATCACAAACTCATTCTATGTGCAGGGGCTTCTGGCAGATGTTTAAAATAGATCTCTCATATACTTTTGTCTTAAATTATTCTGGTCAGGAAGGCAGGCTGGTTTTGAAATGGCAAAAAATTCCCAGAAACATTAATTACTTTTGAACACTAATTACTTTTTTAAAAAAAGTTTTTAGAGGTATAGAGATAAAAAATGCCCATAATTTTGGCAAGGACAATCATGTCAGCCTTCCCTTGAACTTTCGTGGCTCACTTTGATTCATTTTAAGTTAATAGGATTATATTTGAATTAGAAACCAAATTAAGTTATTCTTTTTGAGAAGGGAGGCTTATGATTTCCTGATAAAGCTAAAGGATGAAGGCAAATTTTTGTCTTTGTTTTAAATTCAATTAAATAATCTTTCTCCTAAAACAATTTTCTTCTCCTGGTGTTCGCAGTGGCTCAGTTGTAGGTGGGGTCCTGACTCTCAGTGACTGCACAGCTATCTTGCCATCAACTTTAAAAGTGATTTGGGCCTTAACTTGATTGACTCTTTTTTTTTTTTTTTATTCCCACTTCCATGTGAAGCTTAAAAACCAAAGAAAAGCAAACCTCTGAACTTACATTAGAAAACTGGTAGGAAGCAACAGTTTTTCTACTACCCCTTTAGTCAATCTGTTGCTAACTCAAATGGTTTAGATGCCCAGTTTTCATCCAGCTCTGTTGTCGTTACTCAGAATAATGTATTATGAAAGGTGAACTAAGAAAGAAGGAAATTGTGTTTTCATCGTATAATATTTAAAAGGACTTCTGAATGGTCTTCGAGGTTCATGAAATAATACCACAGGCTTTGTGCTTTTATCAGAGAAATCATGGAGAACCACAATGTTGCCTTTTTATATTAAAAATAGAGGTTCTGGCCCCTAGCATATTTTACAATGCCCCTGCTTTTATGCCCTACAAGCCATATCATAGGCCAAACTAGCAATTTACTTCATTGGCACTAATTTAGCAACTCATATTCTAGACAGACATTTCCTCTAACATTTTTTCTCTTTTCCTGCCTTCTCTAAGGTACTTTGCAATGTTGATGAATTGTTTGATCGAGAAGAGTTTTCAGCAGCTCCTGATTCTGGCTGGCCTGACTGCTTTAACAGTGGAGTGTTTGTGTTCCGGCCCTCTTTGAAAACTTACAACCTCTTGCTACGGTTTGCTGCTGAACATGGCAGCTTTGATGGTAAGGGGTAAGGCATAAGCAATGAAGTGTAAGACATAGTTTCCATGCTGTCAGGCAGCATAGAAGGCAGGAATTCTCTAGGCTTTATATAATTCTGCCTCACAAGAACTAAAGGTGCAGAATTTTCCTCTTATACTGTATTTAAGAGCTATTGACTTACTGTGTACTGTGCTTCCCAGAAAAGGGCAATGAAGGAAAATTGGGTCTGAATCTTGCTCGGTAAGTTTTAATTTTGCTATCTGGCTTAGGAGAGAGAAATACATCTGATCTCCAGTCTTCTGCTCTGAGGGAGAACAAACCCTACTCCTTTTTTCATATATTACAATTGGACTTCATTTACACTGAACTTGCATTGGAGTGCATCAGGTATTATTCACTTGTACCTGCTCACATGGTGATATTTTCAAGTCCAGGTCGCAGTCTCATGAACACACCAGTCTCACTTCCATCCTTGGATGTGAAATTTTGTTATAAATTTGACTGTACACACAATTATGGTAACACTATGTTTTATGTATTCTTTAGGAGGTGATCAAGGATTGTTGAATAGCTTCTTCAGCAACTGGGCAACAGCAGATATTGGCAAACACTTACCTTTCCTCTATAACTTAAGCAGCAGTGCTGTGTACTCCTATGTTCCTGCTTTCAATCAGTAAGTAGTAACACTTCTAACTGACTGTAAACCTCTGTAGTTTGTTAACAAACATCCTTTTGTAAGAGAGAGTAATAATGGCATATTCTGTTGATCATAAATTACAGTAGTCACAAATGATCTTACATAGAACTCATGCAATAGAAGCTTAAATCCCATATGAACGTTTTGCATCTGGACACAGGGAGGGTCCCAGAGTTGTCTACACTATCTCATGTTCTTTCAGAGAAGCTCCTTTCATGTCTGAAAAGATGTAATTTGGCATTAGGTTCTGACAGCTTTACTTTTAATCTTGTCCCTTTCTTCTTGAGTAATTTCTATGAGAAACAGCTGGAATTGTTTAAATTTTTTATGAACATCTCTTAGGTTCTTCTAATAAATGAAATTTGTGCTACTAATTATATGACTTCAGACAATACAGTTGAGAAACTTTTCTGGTAAAAGGAAAGCTGGATTTAAAGTATTATGAATTTCTGTTCCAGTCTCACCATACACTCTTAGTGGAAGGTGAACTTAAGTCAATGTATTTATGAGTAATTTTTAATAAGGGATCAGTAATAATCAGTTATGGTGATTTAATATTTGAAGTGGTATTTTTTTATGAACACAGCATGCAGGAGGACTGGAAATGGTACTGCATGAGTCTGTCAGTTTCCTTCATGAGCTCTACTACTAGAATCAGCAGCTGGAAACAAATGGCAATGCAACATTTTATTTTCTGTATTTTAAATGAGGAGATAAACTAATAAGAGAGAAAATAAGCCATTAAAATATATACTGATCTTGAATGTGTTACTGTTGCAAAATGTTGAATTACCTCCCTTGTGAGAGTAAGCATGTTTCTTTAGGCTAAAAGAAATACTTAATGCATGTTTGATCTCTACAGTTTTGGTAGAGATGCCAAAGTTGTTCACTTCCTGGGAGCGACAAAGCCCTGGAACTACAAATACAACCTTCAGACAAAGAGAGTTATGCAGGATGGCACCACCTCTGAATCTTTTCATGAACTGTCATTTCTTGCTCTCTGGTGGAACATATACAGTGCCAGTGTACTGCCTTTGTTAGGAAAACTTCAAAAGACGGAAGAATCAAAATCTAAGGAATGCAAGGTAACTGATAAGGAGTTAATGGGAATATGTTGGAATCAAAAACAAAAATTCTGAAAATTCTATGTTTGCTAGAGGAAGAAATAATATAATGTGGTGGGCTGATTCTGGCTGGAACCCAGGTGCCCACCAAAACCGCTCTATCACTCTGCTCCTCAGCTGGACAGGGGAGAGGAAATATAATGAAAGGCTCATGGGTCGAGATAAGGACAGGGAGAGATCACTCACCAGGTACTGTCACAGGTGCAACAGGCTCCACTTGGGGAAATTAATCATATTACCTGTCAAATCAGAGTAGAGTAATAAGAAATAAACCCAAAGCTTAGAACACCTTTTCCCCATCCCTCCCTTCTTGCTGGGCTCAACTTCCTATTTTCTCTACCTCCTCCCCCCAGTGGCATATGGGAATGGGGAATGGGGGCTGTGGTCAGTTTGTCATTGTTGTTTCTGCTGCTCTTTTCTCCTCAGGGGAAGGACTCCTCACACTGCCTGTTCCAGTGTGGGGTCCCTCCCACAGGAGACAGTCCTCCATGGACTTTTCCAACGAGTCCTTCCCATGGGCTGCAGTTTCTCATGAACTGATCTAGCACAGGCTTCCCTTCCATGGGGTGCGGTCCTTCAGAAACAGACTTCTCCAGTGTGGGTCCTCAATGGAGTCACAAGTCCTGTGAGCAAACTTGAGTGCAGGCTCCTCTCTCCATGGCTCCACAAGTCCTGCCAGGAGACTGCTCCAGTGTCGGCTTCCCACAAGGTTGCAACATCTTTCAGGCATCCACTTGCTTCGGTATAGGGTCCTCCATGGACTGCAGGTGGATCTCTGCTCCACTGTGGACCTCCATGGGCTGCAGGGGAAAAGCTTCCTCACCATGGTCTGCACCACAGGCTGCAGGGGTAGCTCTGCTCTGGCACTTGGAGCACCTCCTCTCCCTCCTTCTCCACTGACCTTGGTGTCTGCAGAGTTGTTGTTCTCACGTATTCTCACTCGTCCATCTTCAGTTTTCCAGTCACACAGCAACCTTTCCTCCTTCTTAAATCTGTTATCTCAGAGTTGCTACCATCATCACTGATGGGCTTGGCCTTGGCCTGTGGCAGATCCATTTTGGAGCTATCTGGTATTGGTGCCATTGAACATGGGGGAAGCTTCTAGCAGCTTCTCACAAAAGTTATTCCTGTAGCCTCCCTGCTACCGAAACCTTACCATATAATGCCAATACATGTGGGCCTGCTGATCAGTAGTAGCATTGATTTCTTGTAAAAGCATTCAAAGTAGCAGTTTAGAAAGCCAATAATAATAAAAATCCCTCCTAAGGATTTCCTGTAGGCCTTTTCTTAATTTATAAACAGTTTTTCTGGGAACGTATATGCATAGATTCTGCAAATTAAAGACAAAGTATGATACAAGTTAGCTGGAGAAGGTGATAATCTGGCTGTGAAACAAACAGATTTTTTTTTCTTGAAGTTAAGTTGATATAGACCATCAAACTAGTCCTTGAACTTTAATAAAATTTAACTTTACAGAACTGCATTACAACTTGTTTTATGAGGGTCATAACAAATAAATCAGGTTTGCAAAAGCAGTGTTAATATCATTTAGGATGTTATATCCAGTACTTGTATGTCACACTTCTCCATGGACACCTCTTTGTCGCAGGGGAGAAACTTGTCTGCCGTTATGAGGTTGGGAGCTGTGCTGGCAGTGGTACATGCCTCCGGTAGGGTCTCCCACAATAGTCAGGTCTCAGCTGAAGGGTCAGACAAAGTGTGTCCGTGGGCAGGATGGGCTCGCTAGTTCCCCAGCAACCATCCTAGGAGAATGACAACTCTAACTCCAAACCTGGGCAGATGGAGTTCACTTAGCCCTGTAAGGCCATCCATCTAAGAGAAGGATACTCTAACCAAACCTACGTCCTGAGGACTTTGCTGTCACTGTCCAAGCTCACTTGGCCCTGGCAGATGAACCTCAGGAGTAAAGGGTGGGGCCAGTTCTGCGTACGCTGCGCCTCACCTAAAAAAATCCACTGTGTGGGCTTTAAGGGTTCCACCACTTGCAAAGCCTGGTAGCGACAGGTGAGGGATGAAACAGCAGGTGATAATGCCTTTTGCAGTCAGACTTGCCTATCTCACATTGGCCTTTTTAGCCAGCAGCGTGCTTGTAGCAAGCATGGGTAGAGCCCTTCCCAAATCTTTGTTTGTGAGGCCTAGCCATGATGATGATGTATGTCACAAAACATTTATTAATCTCTATGCCTTTTTTTTTCTTTGAAGAAAATGCAGCAATCTGTACTTTTCATGCATAGAATAATAAAAAAAAATATCTGCTGATAAATTAGATGATTTCTTGGAGACCAGCAACATAAAGTAATGTGTAGGAGAAGTACAGTTTTTAATTTTGTATCCAGACATGACAAATAAGATCACATTTATGCATATGTAAATATTTCTTAATGTTTTGTAATGTTAAATTATTACCATCCTTGAACTAATTGCATAGTCCCATAGGATCAGCTGAACAATTACCATCAAAGCATCAGAGAATAACTTGGTTTGTTAACCTCAGGACAAATTGGAAGGCAGAGGAAGGAATAGGTAGTTTTTGATCTCATACTTTAACATGCTTTAATTTTTAAGACATTGTGCATTAAAGAAATATTTTAACTATGGTAAAATGAAGGTGGAAATACCTGTTAGATTTACCTCCTGATGATGTTAGCATGCTTCTGAGTGCAGAAATCGAAATTGCAACATGCTCTGAATCTAGGACCTCACACTTTTTTTGCATTAACTTACTCCTTTCAGGCTGAACTCCCTCTAAGGAAGTGCACTTGGTGTGCATAAGATACTAATTTCCTGCAAAACTGTATTTTAGTGATATGTTCTTGTCTTCATTAGCACACTTTCAATGGAGTTGAAATTACACTGAAGAAGGTTAGTCCGTATGTGGCCAATTTGCACCAAATGCCTGAGCTTCTGGAGCAGACAAATGAAATAAATCCCACAGTATGTTCAGCTGAGGAGCTCACTTTTGAAGCTGTAAGTATGTTGTATATTACTATTTGCAGTAACAAAGCAAAATCATATACTAAAAGGAGATTCTTTCATTATGCTTCTCATCTGGGAGATTTTATCTTCAGTTTAGCTGTAGCTTTTGAATTTTCTTGCTAGCATCAAAAATAATTTAGAGAGTATTTATTTTCTTTAATCTTTAGTCATGTATGAAAGAGGTGTCTGGAAGTTGAAAGAGTTTGCACTGTATTTTAGGAAGAGATTACTTGTTCAAAGTTATGATTTAATAAAATCAGTTACCAAAGTAATATTTTGAATTTTTTTCCCACTCAAGTGTTGACCCAGAAAACTGTTCCCCAAATTTCTGTGAACTGGGCAACAAGAAGAGTCTTGAAAGAATCCACTAATGAACATTGGAGTCTTCCTGCTTCTATTGTCATTTTTCTTGTATTTGTGTGTTTCCATTTCACTGGCTCCCCTTATTTTATGCAGGAATTATGTTGGAAATAGTAGCACAATGCTTCTGCAGGTGTAAGTCATTACACATTGTATGATGAACCATGCTATGCCCAGGTACAATTGGGAGAAAATAAAATTAGTGTTCTAATGTCATCTGCTATTGTAACTTGTGAACTACTCTCTAGTAAGATGAAGACAACTTTAAGTATGTTCAGTGCTTCATCTCTTTATAGTTACTCCATAAAGTAAAACTGTAGTCTCCCTTTCCTTTTCCTTTTCAAGGGGCTTAAGGAAAATTGTGAGCCTTCCAACTCTGAAACTTTAAAATAATTTATTTGGAATGAATGTGTTTTCTTGTGTGCCTCATGCATCTGACTGCACTGGAAAAGTTCAAACCAAATAGGGACTAATTATCAAGATAGCTGTTTAGGGTAAAAATTAATAATGTTCTCTTAAAATAATTTCATTAAAATTTAAAGTTCTATTATTACTCCAATTACAAGGATTAATTTATCAGAAGACGATATTAATTGGAAAGAAATAGTCTGATTCTCTCTTCTTAGGAATATATACCATCACACCGCTTTTTGTTGCTTTGCTTCAGTACTCTTGTGGGATTTATTTTGAGCAAAAGACTTCATGAGACCTTCGTGAGGTCTACCTACTCATTTATGCTTTGGTATCTGTCAAGTGCAAATATTTGTGGCAATATTTCATTGTTCTGTTCTTATTTCATGCATATAAAAAACTTAGGCATCATAGAGTGAAGTATTATCCTAAAACGAGATTTTTCTTATTGAGGTTTGACCTTGTGAATGCTAGGCATCTACTGTAGGCTTGCTTCCCAGGCCATATCTGTAGTCACTGAAGAATGTCAGCCACTTTGAACCTATTTTAGGATGAGATGAGCTGCCCTCTGGAGGTATTTGTCCTAGATTGATTATAGTGGGAATTTCAATTCAATGCCATTTTGATAGCTAAAACTAGGTGAGATGAATTTTCTCCTTGGTCATAGTGTGCTTCCTTGCTTTTCCTCCTATCCATTGCTTTCCCCTACCCAAGACTGAAAGCAATTGTATTGTATGAGTTCTCATGATAAGGAAACTGTGAAAAATATTCTCCTAATAAAACCTCAGTGGCTGTATTTTAGCAACCTGTATATGAAGTTGAACCAAGGGATTCTAACGTCCATCTCTCTGAGCCTGACAGACCTTCAGAACAACCTGTATCACATTCTGCATTTCAGGAAGCCTCAGAACTGGTATAAGTAGCTTTGTGCATTGTACATCTGTTAATAATTGCATGCATGTCTTTGCTGCTGACATAATTTTGGGAAATCTCAACTAATTTTGATGCAATGTGCAAATAAATTCCTTAATATTTTGGCTATATAATTCCTTAACTGCTTCCGCTACGGGGATATGATCACTTTATAGTTTTCTTTGCAAAACTTGGGGTTTTTAAATGTGTATTTTTGTGTGCTAAACCCCATGTAATCAATGTGTGGTGTTAATTTTAGTTCTCCAATACTAATACAAGCAAAACTGGGCTTTTTTGTTCTATTGTTCTGTTTTGTTGGTGCTTTGTTTTGGTTTCTTTTACCTGCTGAAGTGATGTTTCCAAGCAAGTGCAGAGGGAATCTACGGGACTAGGCTTTCCTTTGTGATCATGCACTGCCTTTATGAGCACTTGCATATGTAGGTGATGTGACAACAGGGACAGACTTGGTGTTGATGGGGTTGAGAGGGTCAAGGACTTGTACAATACACAACACAGCCATTTTCCTAATGAGGCCTTTTGTATGATTGTAAAGCACTGTGGTGAAATATTTTAAGACTGAGGAAAAAAACCCTCTAGTTCCCATGCAGCCAGGGGTGCTTGGGCCCTAACAAAAATTCTTCATTTCTAAAAACATGAATCACTCTAGTTTTTTTGTTAATGGCATCCAGAGCCGTTCATAATACTTGCCAATTTTAAAGAAAGAAATCTTCTTGCATGACTACTGCCCAAAAAATAAATACAAATGCATCTTACGTGTTTGCATATATAGGGAGAAAGCATGCTCTTCAGAGCATATGCTCATGTTTAGAGTCATGCACAGAGTGGGATGCAGGTGGGGATACAGATGGAAGGATGCAGTTACCTAAGCCTATAGTGCCATGGTGGCTGTTTGAAATACCTCATCTTGTCTTGCACAAGTCCTGTGCCTTATCTGCCCAAAACTGACAGATGGAATGGATTTTGCAGAGTGTTTAGGCAGTTTAAGCCACTGCTTCCTGCCCGTTAAGTTCTATTCTGAAACACTTGTATATTGAATTTGTGAGGGCTTCACTAGAAGGTCATTCTAATTGAATTCAATTTTGTTTATAACATGAGATGAGTTGTTTGTCTTCAAGCATCTTTGAGTGGCACTGAAAGCAGGTTTTCAGTGGCTGCCTTGATTAGTCCTTGTTATATTTCATCTTTATTACAGATTATAATTGCTGGTATGTTCCCTTTTTATTGGCATTGGTCAAGCATGGGCACAATTTTTCTTTTATGTGGTTGTAATTATCACTAATAATGTCTTGCATTTGTGCACCTATGATAACTTGACCTTGAACCAGCATTCACGATTTCGGACTGTCATTCAAAATTAACTAGCTATTGGTATAATGAATAGTGTCAATCTTTTGAATTAATTTATACGAGCCATCTGCTAAATAATACTGATCTCACTAGAATTCAGATAAAACAAATGACCAAAACTTCCAGAAATGTATGTTCGCATGAAAACCTGTTGAAAATAAGATTTGCACAGATAAACGGTCACACTTTATCATATGAGATTTTCTACTCTAAACAGATCATATTTGTAATATTTTTATTTTGTTGTTGTCGAGTATGCCAAGGTCTGAGTTAAGATCAGTAAAATAAGTGTTTGGTATGTTCAAAGATGCTATGGAAAGTAGTAAAAGCATGGGAAAATGAGCTCTCATTATCAAAAGAGGAATGGATGTTTGAATAGTTTATTTTATTGTTTTATCTGAGAGTGTGCAATACAGAAGTTTGACATTTAAGGTTTAACTTCACAACACTGAAATGAGAACAACCAAATGACTGCTTTCCCACTGTCTGCTTGTTCCCACAGAATGAGGTTGCAGATTCTGTTTCAGAGGTGTCTATTCACTTCAAACCAGCAAAACCAATTCCAGAAGATGAACGGAGAAAATGGGAGGAAGGGCGCATGGACTATATGGGAAAAGATGCTTTTGAAAATATCAAAAAGAAATTGGATGCATTTTTACATTAAGATAGAGTGTACTGTAATGGCCATCATGATATATATTTCTTCTATAAACACAATTCTTGAATATTTGGCTATCTCAACAGTTTATCTGACACCAGAGGTTATTGTGGATCCCCATACATTCCTGGAGGGGATTAACAGATACAGACTTGTTTTTTAGTTGATAAATGTGCCTCATCTTTGTTACTTGTGTCTCATCTTCTTTGTTCTCACATAGTGCCTTCGAAAGAATAATGAATGGCATGTTCTGAATATGAACTCTCATGTATTTGTCACTGTCCCTGTTCCTCCCCATAACATTCTGCAGAAACAGTAATGAATAGGAAACATTTTGGAAGTTGAGATTATTTTCCGGACTGAGATTGTTCCTGAAGTACTTATAAAAGATGCTAGAAAGCTATTTAAATAAAATACTTGTTCTCAAAACCAAATTAACACTTTCAAGAGTGACCATGATGTACACTTCAATGAGAGAAAAAAGTGAGGACATGAAATCCTGACCTCAGAGGAGCCCACAATAAAACTTTTTAATTTAAATATGTTTAGGATTAGAGGAACTTCAGACTTCATCTGAGATCACTAGTGGATATTCTGTCTATTTATAGGAAGAGGCTCAGCTCCATAACTAGTGTGAGGAAGACTGGTTTAAAATATTTGTCAGACTGATAATGTATTTTAACCTTTTATATTGTTGCTATAGAGGATGCTGTTTTTTTAAAAAAATATTGTTGGCTTTACTTGCATATTCTGAGTTGTGTAGTAAGAGGGAGAAATGCTGACAATATGGTGTAAACCTTCTGGTGCTTTATATCAGTTTGTTTACAGTACTTCAAACTGCAGCTGAGAAAGGCTTTCTTCCTGCTTAGTATGGTTGTCCCATATTGCAGGCAATTTGAGTGAAAACACAGTTGGCACTTGCTTTAGTAAACAGGCCTTTTGAAGATATTTTAAACAATGGCTGTGTGTGGGAACCAATAAATCTGTGAAGGTAGTTCCAGAAAAAAAAATCTACTGATGAGACTCCATTATATTAAGGAGATTTATAGGGGATTGCTTTGTGAATTTGGGTATCTAAATTTGACTCATCTCAGCAAGTTTGTCATAACAAACAAGAAAAAACTACTTTCTTTGAAAGTAAACAACTTTGAAAGACAGAACCTTGACAGTCATGCTAATATGGTAACAGATTTGACACAGTTATCTGCAACCTCAATCAATATTAGAATTAAAATTCTGTAGTGATGATGTAGGACTCGAAAAGCTTTGGTGTTAATATGTTACCAATTCTGGAAGATATATACATAATGAATTAACTTGGGAATTGAATTTAGAAACACTGATATTACATTATGCATAAAAGGGATTGCCATAGATGCTAGCAGAAAAAAAGGTAGGATAGGAGGGAAGACATTTTTATTTCTTTTTCCTTCATCAAAAAGGATGTGAGGGTGGAGCAGAGAATAACCTGCACAACTAGGAAAAGAATGAAAGAGTCAAAAGGTCCCTTAAGAGAGGGAAAAAATATCTTTGAGTATCTCAGAATTATTTCCTAATATTCACAACATTGGATTTGCTTTTACTTATGTAGGATTTTTCTGATTTTTATCTAGTTCTCATTTATGCTAAGCACTCTTAGAATATGAATCTCATTGGTATGTCTTCTGCATACAAATTTCCAGGCCAAGTTGGATGTTTAGGGTCAACAGAGAAACTGAGAATTGTCTCTATCTGACTAATGTGGGAACCCTTGATAGCCTGCGTCTCTCTGGGTAGAAGAGTCTCACATGTTAGCACAGGCAGGTGCGTTCTACCCCTTGGTACTGTGTGGAGATGACAGCAGCTGCAGTGCACTCTCATGTGGCATTTGATCTGCTGATTAGCCTTGTTTCTTAGTAATTCTTTTGCACTTCTGAGAAAGTTCTCTGTCTTATAAGCATCGTTACTAACATAATTCAGACAGGTTTTGAAGACTGTATAAAACTAGTCAGCCATGTGAACTATGCTTCAGGCAGCTGTAGATTTTACAGTAACTACTAGATCTTACTGGGCACACTAATTAGATTATGGGAGAAAAATTACCGATTTGAAATCAGTAACTGAAAGGTTTTTTAAAATAACCATATAAACGTAGTAAAAGGAACTCTCGTTGAACACATGTCAAACTGTTAGTATGTAAAATGGTACTGTGTGGCTTATAAAATGTTTTGTCAAGAATTGTAGTACATTAATGTAATGGAAATAAAAGAAATGAAAAGGACAGATGAAGTCGTGGTTATCAGATGATGCTGAGTTACAGGTTGTTTACACTGTGCCAGGTATTATTATTTGTGACTTACTAGTTGCTCTAATTTTTTTTTAATTTTGTGTAATTGCTTTTGAGACATTAGCATTACCTGCTGAACAAATTTAAAGGTTAGAATTATAATTATTTCTACAGACATACATAATTATAATGTTCAAGATCTCTTGAATTAGCACAACAGTATTTTGTTTACTGTGTTTCATGAAAAAGTATAGCTGTTAAAGGCCCTGCCCAAGTTTTTATGTCCTGTCTTCACACACACAAAAAAGTTGAACTAGTTGGACATAATGTAGTGTTGCAGTGGCTTCCAGCACTGTTGTCACCAGAGTGTGAGAATGGAGAATCTTGTATGTGAATCCAGAATTAGCAAGTGCTGTGCTTCAGGCAGCATTCTGTGTTTTTATGGACATCATTCTGAAATCCTGGGATCACAGGCACGTCTGAAGGGTGTTGTGGGCTGCATGCTGTCATGAACCACAGGGCTGAGGTTACCTAAGTTGAAACGTGATTTGGGGAAAAAAAAATTACCAAGCTTTACCTGGAATTTTTTCCACATTAAAGTTAAGAAATGTAGGTTTTTTGTTGGCATTGTTCCTCTTTAAACAAGGCCAGACTATGACCTATTGCTGTGTGGCAGACTCTATATTTAAAGAGGACAGCTTGTGTTTAAAACAAAACATGCTGATTCTTCTTCAGTCATTTGCTTGGAATTATTCATAACCTGATTTAGAGCGTAATTTTATTTGCCATACAACAAGTCTGTTTGGTGTATAAACAGGAGATAGTGTGGGTGTGCCACAAGAAAAATTCTTGAAAATTTTAGACATGTGGGTTAATGCACTTTCCTAGCCTACAGGAAAAGAAGAATGTTGTTCTTGAAATATCACTTTTCTTACTGTCTGGTGTCTTGTGGTGACTCTTCCAACTGGGTTATTTGTTGTAAATAAGTTTTGTCTCTCTAAGTCATTCAGCTCACAACAGTTGTTCTTCTGAAGCTGGTATTTGAAAAAAAATGCTTAGTAGTTTCATTTTGTGTTTTTTTTCTCCTTGATTTTTCTGTCCATGAATGGGAGACTGCATTAGTAGCAGGTGGTGAGATATGTTTGTGTGCTTTTGTAAAGATCTAGTTGTTCAACAAGTCTGTAGCATGCCTGTTTATTCCTTAATGGACATGATTCTGTTGCTTTCCTAATCTAAACTGTTTTGATTTCTATTACTTTGAAAATAGCATGAGATGGGCCTGTTTTCATAATTCACATCTCACACTCCAATTCCCCACTACTTTTCTTGTCATAATATTATTTTTATATACTAAATATTTTACATATTTCTGTAGGGTTTTTTTTCAATCAGCCTTTTAAATGAGATTAAAAACATAGTAGCAAATTCTTAAATAGCCTGCAAAAATACATGTCAGTTACTGGTCATTGAAATAGCCTGCATTGTCAGTATATTGGTTGCAAAATGTTTCAGCTGAAATTCTGTTCATCCTAAGTTGGCTCATAAATAAGTTTCTTTGGTGATGACAGTTAATGGGGTGACACTCAGTCCTGTAATAACACCATAACATAATTATATCAAAGTTAGTTAAAAAAAAAAGACAGTGATATATAATTGACTTAAACATCATAAATAAAAATTGCTAGAAAGCTGAAAATTATATTCTGTAAATAGTGGGGGGGAAATCCAGTTGCAAGATTTTTTCCTGAATTTTACTTTGCTGTCAGAGACCTTTCAAATTCAACAAACTGGAGGGATAAAAAAAATTCCAAGATAGCCAGCTGCTGACTGGTGATTGACATACTGTTAACTGCCTTGGAAAAATGTTTGCTCTATTTTATGGCACTGTAGAGTGTTCTGAACAATGATAAATACATGAAACAGTTTATTTGTTTTATTTTAGAGCAGTAACATTTTTCAAATCCTTCTCACAGCATTTAATACTTGGAACAGAACTGTCTGCGTGTGATGGGTGGATACCTGTTTTATATTTTGTTTAGAGGCTATTTTTTAAATTTTTAAATCTCCATAAATTCTTTCTGTTTCCAAACCTTTTACTCGCAGTTTTCAGAGAAAGAGTAGAGCAGAAGCCAGGGTTGTTTGGATCCTGTAATTACGCCACTTATTTCAAGGTGGGGAGTTGGGATTTTTTTTTGTAATATTTTGCCTTGCTTTCAGAAAATCTTAATAATGCAGTAGCATGGTAATCCAAAAAGTAGCTAGGTTTTAAATAAATTTGATTTTTTTTTCATGGAGTTAATTAGATGTAACATTACAATAAAAACATTCTAAGAAAATCTTCCAATATTTTATTGAGTTCAATACTATATGTATGCCTGTGTGCATGTATTTTAACCTATAACAATGAGCAAAAGCTTTTTTTATATTTACTCCTTGGTCATTTATGTAAGTGCTTCTCAAATATATTCAGATCCTGCAGGAGTTTCAAACTGGATAAACTAGGAGCTCAAATCACTTTTCTGAGTTTATTTGTTAAACAATTATTTTACATCCTTAAATGATGGGATCTTGTGATCCACATGCTGGCATTCCCTTGAGTCCCAGCAGGGAGCAAAGCAATATGTCTAATATTCAAACATGGTGAAGTGAGGTTTCTTAGAAGCTTATTGTCTCACTCCTGTGAGACTTGACAGTTTCTCTGTTGAGTCAGTCTAATACAACAATTCCAAATGTCATTTAATAATGATCAAACAATTTACATGGAAGTTAGCTTCATACAACATGAATGTCAAATATTTACACAGTACAACCACAGCTCTTGCACTAAAACAAGATTCATTTCTTGCAGAGTTATACTCCCCTCTCTATGGTGTCTGTATTGAACTATGTGTAGGCACATTCCTGTATGGTTAATGCTGGCTTGGCAATTGACCAGTTGCCTCAGGTTTTCCCAACAGGCCATTGTTACATAGTCCTTGCTCCTTTCTACAAAGGAAGAAACTATGAGAAAAGAAGGGAGACAGCATATAATTTAGATTTTATTCTTATATGACTATAGTTTGCAAAAGATTGTTATAGGTGATTTTTCAAGCAAACCTAGGGAACTGACTCAAGAGTTTCTTTCTTCCAGTGTTATTCAAGCAGCTTTTGCAACAGCTCTTTGTTCTGCTAATGCATTTTATGTAAAAGTGTGCATGAGGATAATTCTTGGGTGATGTTGGTTTCACCTGCTTTATGGGAAATATACATTTGCCTGGAGATTAACAGCTTGTGTAGATCTTATGTGATCCGCTTAGAGTAAATGCAAAGAGATTTTCAGCCACTCGTGGTTAGGATCTGTGCAAAACGGGTGAAAATAATTAACATGCTTTGCCTGCTTATCACTGCCTCCTCAAAATTTCTGTCTTTTAAAATACATTTAGCTTTTGACAGTGAAAGAAATTTGGGACTGAAAATAGTCTTCTCTCCTGTCTGCCATGTTTTTATAAGGGATGTGCACCCTATTCATCAGTTTTCCATTACTTTGTTCTTGTTGCCTGCAGATCACCTCTGCGTGCACTGTCTGCCCTCTCTCTCTCTGTACGGGAAAAGCACATTCCCCCTTGCCTGGCTGAAGTTTCTTAACAGTTAGTTGACAAAAGCTGGTTTCTCTGTGCTGCCATCCCTAATTTTGCCCCCTCCTGCCTGAAAGCCCCTCTGGCTTTCCACAGATGCCAGCCAAGATAAAATTATCTGTACTTGGATGTCAGGAAGGCAACATGGATATTTATGTGACTCCTTAGCATCTGACTCCATATGGCAGTTTAGTGAATTTAACTTTCAGAGGAAGGAGGTGTTACACAAATGTTTAATGTTTATACAGAGTGATTTTTTTCACACTGTGCTTGGAAATGGAGTTCAGGGTTTTGCTGATGTATTGACCTTCCTAGTCTGGCTTTCTAGTGTTTGGACCTATGCTTACATGATGAGTGAGTGCTTGAAGACCTTCCCATCTCCTGGTAAATGCTCTTGTCATGGCCTAGTAGGGGACTCGGCATGTTTTTGTGTATGAATCATAGAATATACTGGGATAGAAGGACCTATCAGGATCATCAATTCCAACTCCTGGCTCTATGCAGGACCCACCAAGGATGACACCGTGTGTCTGAGTGCGTTGTCCAGACAGTTCTTGAATTCTCAGGCTTGTTGCTGTGACCACTTCCCTGGGGAGCCTGTTCCAGTGCCCAACCACCCTCTGGATGAAAAACTTTTTCCTGCTATCTATCCTAATGGAGTGTGCGAGTGGGGAAGGCAGTGAGTTGAACTGAGGAAAAGCTTATCCTCATATTTAACTGACAATGTAGATGCTACTGAACTGACTGGCTTGACTCTACAGAATGGTGTTTGGTTTTGTTCCCCACTGAGCAGTAAGATATATCTTCCCTCTCTGAATCAGCCGAACTGGCTTTAAAATGAATAGTCTTTTATGCTCTTTTCTCCCTGCATGTATGCAGTGAAATGCAGCTGCTTTGGTTTTGGTCCCTGTCAGCCACAGAAAAATGTCAAATCTTCTGACAAGTTCTTAGCAATGCTGATGTGGATTTAAATGCTATCAAGCAATGAGAACAAATGTATTTTAGATACCTCTGTCAAGTGTGACACTGATGTGTCCAATCAGTTCATTGTCATACATGTCCTTTGATTTATGTGGAGTGCTTTTCACATAACTTTCTTGGTTACCTTTTAACATAAAGATGAAATGGGAGATAACCTGAAGAAATGCCTGGTAAGCTTTTGGAGATTTGCATTTGGAGTTACATCATGGTCACAACCATGTTTAGAGCTAAATAACAGTGACTTACCACACTGCTGACCTGCCACATCAGAGGTCTAAGTTAGGAGGTTCTCTGAAAACACTGCTAAAGGTACATAGTCCAAGCATATACTCACTTCTGTTCTGAGACTTATGAAAGAGCTGGGACCTTCTGTGGCAGCTCAATATCTGAGAGGGACCTGCTTATCTTTTCTTGTTTCTAAAAGGCAAAAAATGACACACAGGCAACCTTGGTACTAAATAGAGCTTCACTTGTGTGACTCTGCAAGATGGCTGGCTTTAAGGAAACAAGTCACCTGAAGTACCTGCTCTGCAGCTCTTACCATCCCTTGTTACTTTTAAAACCTGGGTGACCTTTTAGCTGTGTGGTACAAGTGAATATACAGTGTTCAGGAAGGCTTAGAAATCTGAATTTGAGTCTCTTGCCTGCAACCTACTTTTTTTTTTTTTTTGAAGAAAAAAGTATAGGAACCTCCATTTAAAAATTGGATCTGATGCAAAACCCTGCAAGAGCATGGTTAGGATTACATATTGAGAGATGAATTTATTTAACTTGGGGGCAGCAAGGGAAGATTAGGTATTTTAATCCCCTCCCTTTCCCTAATGACTGTACAGAGTGCTGACACTTGTTTGGCTTGGAGAAGATTACCTGTACACAGAAGTGATTACTGTGTGAGGTGAATTTTTTTAACAACTACTGAAAACAAAGTGCTTTCTCTCAAAACAAAACACCATTTTCATGGGCCATAATGGCACTCATGGAATCAGAGTCATTTTCACTCGAGTGGAACATGCAGCTTATGAATTGGTCTCAGGTTGTGCAATTTGGGACCTATCTTCTCAAGGCAGCTGGGTGATGATTTTCAATGCTCTTGCAAGTGAGATGACTTAACTACATAGAAGACACATGTCGGTAAAAGTTGTTGTGGTTTAACATTTTAGAATAGCTATGTACTTCGCTGCTGATCTTGAGGCGCTAACTTTAGCTATCTAATTATTAAAAGAATTGTCCATTCAGTTTTCCTTGGGGATTCTTACATGATAGAAAAATGAATGTACAGATGAGTCAAAAAAGTGCTGTAAATTAGTAGGTGTTTGTTTCTGAGAGTCAAATGCATTTTAGTATGTTTCCAAATTAAATGTGCAATCTTTTTTCATTTTTTTCATTGTCAGCATCACTTAATTTTTATGCAATAAGTTTTTTCATTAAAAAGATAAGGCCTGAATAGGGATAGCCTTTTGGGCTCGGTCCTGTTGTCTTAGTAAGTTTATTTCCCATACAAACATCAGCAATTTAAAGTTTACTTTCTTATGTCATCATTTGCTTGAATTGAAAATTAGTAAGAAAAAAAATTATTTATTTGGGTATCTAATCCAGAATTATGCAGTTGAGGGGTAGATTATACAGGTTACCTCTAATTTTCTTTTTTTTTTAACTACGGGCTTACTGAATTTCTGTAAGTATGAGAAAAGGTTGAACAAAAAACATCAATAATGTCTCTTCTAGTTATTCCAGTGTAATTTAAGCCATATCTCTAATCTCTCTATGACTGTAGTCATGCAAATGTGAAAACTATCAACTTTAAAGCTAACTGTACTTTGATTTTGGTATTAAACTGTGCTATCTGCTTTGTTATTTTCTTCATGACACCAACAGAATGGGAACATCCCACAGCATGGCTGCAGCCATGGCTTCCATATATTATTGTAAGGAGACAGCTGTTGTGGGACTGGAGTCAGTGTCCTGCGATGCTCTTCCACAGCTTTTCCTATTCTCCTCATCACAGTGTCAAACAAGGGCTCAGTGTCAGCTGACAGAGGATTTGCTTCAGATGGATCTTGTGAGAGACTGAACAGCAGTGGAGGGTCATGATGGGTTATACCCTCCCCAAAACATGGGCAAATTCCTCTTCTGAAACAGGCTCCAGAGGCTTCTGGTTGGAACACTGGAGTAGCATAATGAGCTTTCCATACGGTGCCACCTGTCACAGAAGAAGCATATTTGAACAGCTTAATGGCATTAGGAGTTGGGGGGTAGGGGAGGGGGAGGCTGTGGATGTGTGTGTCCTGAAAATTTTTGGTTCACATTTAAGTGATCTACTTTGTAATTCATAGGGCAAGCTTATGCCACAGTTGTCACACATGGGGAAGGAGTTTTGTGGAAGCTGGCAAGGGTTCAGATGTTTTCTGTGGCTTATGGGTTCACCTTGGCTCTGGGTACATGTGGGGTATGTGGATGGTTTGCCTAATACTTTGGATAAAGACAGAGTCTGCCACTTTCTTGTGTCCCTTTAAAACTCTACGTGCCTCTTAGGGAGTGAAAATGAAGTTCCCAATTTCTGGGTGCAAGTAGTGGTAGGTGGTTTTGCTGCTGCCTCTGTATATCTGAGTGAAGAAGTACACCTGGGCAGAAACCCGTCACAGTTTATTTCCATGCTAACATTGCAGCACACTTTAAAATAGGATGGTAATTGCAGGCCATCAATACAGTAAAATCTGGAGTCTAGTTTTTAAGTTAACATGATGAAGGCAACTAGCTTGCAGCTTCAGAGATTGCACACCATCAAGCTCTTGTACTGACCATAGAATAAACACAGATCTGTAAACTAGCAATGAACACATGGCAAATGGCTAGAACTAAATCTGAATGCAGTTCACCAGGACACTTTACTTCCTCCCCCCTCCTCCTTTTGCCCCTATTTAGAATATGGTACACTGAGCTCAGAGGCAAGGCAGGAAGACAGAAATTAGTAGATAAGAAAGTAAAAAGTAGAAAAGAAGACAGGGGACATTAACCACTTGGAGATGCTTCTCTAATTTACTGAGTACAAATAGCCGACAACTGCATTGTCCCTATGTGGAATTTTCTTTCTGTTTCAGTGGAATCAGCTGAACTTTCCTTCCTTTTTTCTCTTGTCCCCAGAGTTGTGCTTTATGTTTGGGGCCTGCAGCTTTATTCTCTGGTCTCTGTGTTGTCACTACTATTTGAACACTATTTTGTTAATGAATAAAATTTTACAATTTCTGAAAAAGTGAGGGGAAATCAGTAACAGATATTAAGGCTCAAGTAATATTTTAGCTTAAAATACCCAGTTGCTGACTGGATGTATATCTTTATTTTCACCCAGTGGTTTCCATGTCCTGTTTAGCTATGCTTCTGCACTTCTGTGGAGGGATGATGTATCAATGGTTCTGAAATGTTTTGGCATAGTAAATCTGTAACATTTCTAAATGTTAGATATCTCTATTTCTTAAATTGTGAGAGAAAGGATGGAGAAGGTGGATTTCTTAAAGGAAACGGGCTCACTTTCTGATGGTTTACTAAGAACAGACAGATACCCCTTAGGTCTGAGTGTGTGCTTTGCTGCAGGCTGGATGTGGTCTCTGGGACATTCAATTTTTTTTTCTCTCAAACTCATCTGGTAACAATCAATCAGTTTAATGAGCAGAAAGAAATGGACTGTCGCTAATAAGACTTACTGCTCTGGGGTAAAGGAAAGGACTCTTTAACATGTAAACAAGGATTCTTCTGGCTTAAGTGAAGGGCTTCAAGGATGGGTCCTATCCTGGGTGACATCCAGATACAATGGCTTCATAACTAGGCTGATCAATAGACAGATGTAAACAGACAAAAAATACATAAGTGTGATTTACTTGTAAATGAGCTAAAACAGACTCTAAAAATTCTGTCAGCCCAGTCAGAAGAAATGGTAGTTGGAGCAAAGTATCAAAATTTCTGTCTTAGTTGAAAGCTGAGCCACATAATTGATTAGCTAGTCTTTCATATGCAGAACATTGCATGGTTCTCAGGCCTCTTGCTATGAGCAGTTGAGGTTCAATGGTAAAAACTGTAGAATGGCATTCATAGGAAACTAGCTGTGCAGGTGGCTTCATAGGGACATGAAATGCCACAAAATGCACCTTGCATCTGCATATTGTTTATGTAAAACTTATATAGCTCAGAAGAACAAGTGATGAAAGCTAGGTGAAGAGAACAGCAGTCCTTCAACCTGAAAAGCAGTTCTTTGAATGCACTGCTTGATTGGAGTATGTATTTAGCCTTTCAGTAGGGAAGTGTGGCATGACTCTTCTAGCAGGAATTTTCTCCAGGAGTCTGGCAGTCAGACACAGCTTTCTCTGCCCAGACACTTTCTGTTTCCAGAAAAAAAATGTGCATTGAAAAGAAACAAAGTGAGATCTCTAAGAATGGTGACTGATTTAGAGACATAGAAGATGTGAATTTCTGCCTGCTATTGGGTTCTAGGTAAAAGGAACAGGTGACTGTGCTTAGGGTTAGAGTGTGGAATCAGAATTGTTCTAATTAGGTTGGAAAAGATCCTGAAGATTGTCTTGTCAGCACTGCCAAGTCCAACACTAACCTGTGTCTGCAAGTGCCATACCTACACATCTTTTACATACTTCCAGGGGTGGTGACACAATAACTTCCCTGAGCAACCTATGCTTGACAACCCTTTCCATTACGAATTTTTTCCTAATATCCAATATAAACCTCTCCTGGAACAACCTGAGGCCATTTCCTTTTGTCCACTGACATTTCCTGCGGAGAAGAGATGGATGTGATGAGGCCAGCTTGCCATGAGTCTGTGAACTGATCTCTCACATCTCCAGTGGCAACTCACTGTCAGTCTCTGGCTCCATGGCCTGCTGTGTACAGGGTGTATGGGGAAGTAGGTTCAAATAAGGAACTCTGACGTTTCTGCCAGGCTCCAGGGGCCATGGGCTGTGCCCCTGTCTACTCAAACTTCTGCCCAGGAGCACAGGGTGTGTGCTTCAGGAGGACATGGGCAGCTACAGTGCTTTGGGAATGAAGCTGCTGCATGGCAAGTGGAGCTGCCTGTGCTCCCCTAGCTCTCCGCTGGGGAAATAACTAGCCCCTAACCAAAACTGATTGCTTCAACTGATATGTTATGGGCTTAGCTCAGCTAATCAGAGAACCATAGAAACCTCTATGTTGAAAGGGGCATTAAAGCTGACCTAGTTCTGATCCCCCTGCCGTGGGCGAGGACACCTTCCACTAGATCAAGTTGCTCAGAGCCTCACCCACCCTGGCCTTGAACACTTCCAGCAATCTGGCATCCACAACTTCTCTGGGTAAGCTCTTCCAGTGCCTCACCACCCTCACAGCAGAGAACTTCCTCCTAACACCTTGTCAAAACCTACTCTCTTTTAGTTTTATTTGATCTTGATTTATAATTGCTGCAGAGGCTTGCTTGCCACAGGAACAGCAAAGATGTAGAGCAGTGATTTACACACGTCATCAGAGATATGTATTTTGACTGTGCCCAAACCAGTCTCCTCAGGTAAGTAATCAGTTGATCCAGACAAAATGTTGGCCTTGAGTATTTTTAAGTAGGTTCCCTTTCTGGGGTCCCCTTGTTTCCAAGTTGTGGTGGTATCAGGTCATCTCATCAGGCCCCCAGCTTGAGGGACACAGCAAGACAGAGTGAGCGCCAGGACCAGACCCATGAGCTTGTGGCTGCACCAAGCACCAGCCCTGCAGCAGTTCTGCCCGACTGCAGCAGCCCCAGTAGGATTATGAAGGCCTTAGCATTCAGCTACAAAGCAGAAGATAGGCATCTGCAGCACTCTTTCACTTTTCTTTCCTTCCCTTCCTTTCTGCTTTCCTCCCTTCTTTTCTTATTTCTTTAATTTTTTCTTAAGGTCCCTTTCCTAATTAGAAAAAAATATTCTCAGCACCTTTTCTCTAAGAAAAATAGAGAATGAAGAATCCCAAGTGAAAAAAAAAAACAAACTCAAAAAATCAACAAACTTTCCCCTCAATACTCCACTCCATTGAAGAACTGGATTTATGAAACACCCTTGTATTTAACATTTTCTATCATACAGCTCCTTGATCCTGAAGATATTAGCTCCTCAAGTACTGTATGGCTTGTGCAGCTTACACATTTTTCCTTGAATGAAGTACCTGGATTTATCTTTTGGGATTAAGTACCTAAAACTAAAATTTCACTGCGGCACTGGCATCATATCCTCACATTTAGTCTTTAGTTCCTTTCCTTTGTGTTTCCTGTTGGCTAAGCACAGTGACTTCCTGCCCAAGGGCCATGACTCTGTCAAACATGGTATGATAATGAGACCATTAACCTCAAGGTTAAACAGGAAGAATGACTAAAATTTTGGTATTACAATTCTGGTATGTATGTATTCATGCCAACAAGAAAGGCAGCAAAGTTCTCAACCACTATTCTGATATTTTCCTGTGTTTCCCTCCTGTATCCAGTGGAACAGAGAAGTTAATTCTGAAATATTTGCAAGTACAAGTAACTTTTGCAGTGTTCAAATGTTTGCATAGGAAATAGATTGCTAACTTAATACTACCTATACTCTACACTGTTATTGTATCCGAAAGCATCATAAGGGAAATGTAAATGGGCACAAGAAAGATCAGCCAGTTAACATTGCAACACAAGAAGGATTTCCTGCTGGGCTGCCTGAGGTTGTCTCACTCCATGCCCAGCACACAAAGTGCCCTTTGAACATCCAACTCCTTTGTCAGCATACCAGCTGAATCCAATTGGCTTCTGGCAGTGGAATGCCGTACCCTTTGGAACTGTTATCCAACTGCAGTTTCATGGGAACTCTGGAAGTCTTCTCTGACTTCACAGGTAGGGAAAGCAAACCAAATATTAAAAGGACTCACTCAAGCCTCTAAAGGATGGGTAGATGAGTAGGCATAACCCACTCCATCACCATCTGCATTTTTCCACCTCTACAGAATGGAAAAACCAGAGTACAGTATCCTCATGAATTTGTTAGCTTACTGTCACGTCAGCACTTGTTGTCACATCATCCAGTCCAAGAAGGTGCAATTCATACCAACTAACTTTTAGTTATTTTTTATCTGATGTGGTCAGTCTCAACTCCCTTTTAAATCAGCTGAGAGAATCAGACATGACTGATCTAGCACAAACATGCTAACTAGATGTAGGTGAATAACACCCTGTAAACATCTGCATGTCTTCAGTGCCTGGAAAACAAACAACTCAGATCCAGACACCTGTATTTGGTCACACAAATTCCACCTCCATTCTGACCGGGAATACAGACAAGCTACCAGTCACTGGCCTGCTGTCTTTTACACTGTAATGGAGGGTGATATCAGCAAAGATTGGGTGCTTGTTGAAAGCTCAGGAAAGCACTACGGCTGCAGTCAGCTTATCTAATGCCACAGCTGGAAAAAAAAAAGAAACATGATAGGACTATTGAAAACAAAAAAAACGCTGCTTAAGATAAAGACCTTATACACACAGTTCTTTTTTCTTCAGTCCTACACTAAAGCTGATACCGCATGCTTTTGTGGCAAAAGTGATACAAACACTGCAACAAAATGGGGGATTCTTGAAGTTATGCTTTCAAGGAAGCAAAACCCTTCATCTCAGGCAAGGCAGGACAGCTAGCAATGAGGCTATTCTGCACCTTGCAGAAGAACTGAGAGTTTGAGACAATAAACTTACTCCACATAGATATATGTATGTATATTTTTACACAGTACTCTATTGGAAGGTAGAGGTCATCACATCGTTTCTGATCTGCAGGAGGAAGATGTTTATACTCACTGTCCTTGTGGTGCCACCTCACTGCATGCAGAAACACACCGCAGTAGTGAAACATGAACTCGTGCTCGGAGTGCTGAACTGCCCCACTCAGCAGAGGCAGCAGAGTGTGCCCATCGATTACCCTGATGGAGAGAACCAGAGTCACCACACTACTTAACAATTTCAGTCTGCAGCTGGAGCATGAGCAGTACCCACTCTCGATGTATGCAGCATTAGAATATCAAGTGTCATTTCTAAATCAAGGTACTTTTTAGCTACTGAACCCTGAGATTTTTTGTTGTGTGGATAGGTGGAAATCAATGATCAGCGGTTACTAGCAGCTTTTGCAAATAAAGCTGGTTCACACGTCCTTCCTGGGGAGATAAGTCACCAGTGCTGTAATTTTCCTGAAAGTAAGTGATAACCATAAGTTCACAGGTTTTATTTTTGCTAACTGATACGGCAGTCAATGTAGTCACTGACAGATCTGTGAGCTCCAGGCTTTGTTAAAACAAAAAAAACCAAACACAAACCCCAAAACCACCTACTGAATTTACTAACAGTTTGTTTACATACAAATCACCAGTACGTTTACGCCTTTTGCTGAAATGGTTTAGCCACCTGTGCTTCCTCATGTCCTTTACAGGAGGCTAACATAGATGTTACAAATTGTTTACTATTGAGGAAGCTACTTTTTCGGTACTGGCAGAAAAATGCAGGTCATGTGCCTTTTGTTCCTCCTTCCCTACCTGTGAATAACCAGGCTTCTTAGACTTCCTGTCCTAGAACTCTAACAGGACCTACCGACCCTGTGAAATTCTGTGGATTTTTCATTAAAAGAAAGTAAAATCGAAAGAGTTGTGGGTTTTGTTTTCTTTTGATATTGGTTTGGGTTTGGTTTTTCTTGTTTGCTTGTTGTTGGTTTTTAGTTGTTTTTTTTTTTTTACTGTCATCCTAGTGTCTCAAATCAACCAAGATGCCTTTTGGTGATTAGAGAACTAAGTTAGCTAAATGACCCTTGATAAAACATACTGGTTTTTCCTTTGCCTTTTCCCTAGAAAATTGCTGGTCTAGAAACAAACAGGATTTAACCTGTGGCTGTTAGAATCCATTACTTAGTCAGTTTCCATCTAAGTCAAGAAAGGAAAGCAAATATAGTTTATGAAGCCACTTCTGTACCTGTCCTGAGGCACTGCCCCTCCAGCCAGATGAACTACTGTAGGATAAATGTCCATAAGGCTTGTAGGTTCATCAATAACTACTCCTGCAGGCAACACTCCTGGCCAACTAACTATTCCTGGTACACGGATTCCTCCTTCCCATCCTCCCATTCCTTTTCCACCTGTTAGAGAAGGGAGGAAAATTGTCAAAAAAAGATAAAAGAGCAAAAGATACAAGATGTTTATTGTGGATGTATAATAAAAGGTTTAAAAACTCTTATAATATTCGTGTAAATTTAATGAAAACAGACTAAATGCTGGAGAATAGTAGAGTGACTACAGTGCAAATTCCATTACGCAAAAATAAGTGTTATTAACCTCTTTATTCTGCCCTCTTTCTTGGGTGGCACATAAAACAACCCACTACTAAGCAGCATTTTTGGCAAAAGAGGAGCAATTCCACCCTCCAATGCCTGAGAAGTCATTCTGACACAGAGCTTAAATTGAAGGTCACGTCTGAGAATACCCTGCATACTCCCCAATAACATGCCCAAGAAAAGAAATCTGTTAATAAATAAAGTCTGTTAATTAATAAAAAGCAAAATCTGACTTTTCAAAGGAATAGAGGTTGCAGCCCCACTTGGCACCTGAGGAAGGGAAATTAACACAGGGCAAGCCTGGTTTGTCAGCTCACAATCAGCACAGCAGGGACATTACAAAATGAAGTGCAGTTCTGGAGGGCAAAGAGGGGAACTGGAATAAGGTTTGATTGCCCTCCAGGAGATTACAATTCCAAGGATGCTCTGAGGTGGTCCCAAGTGGAAGAGTGTTCTGAATATGCTGCAGTGACAAGGGCTTTCCACCTGCATTTCTGTTGAAATTGTCTTGAGGTAATACAGAGAATCATTCTTAACTTGGCTTCTCTTGCATTTCTCTGGTCTTCTAAATTCCCTCCTCCCTGCAGTACCTGTTACAAGTCAAAATATTTATTGTTTGAATAGTATTTCAAAGTGAGAACCATGAACTAATTACGGATGCAAGTTACAGATGTCAAGAATGAGAATATTAACAAAACAATGTGGTTCAAAGTCAAAAGTCCAAGTGGAGGCTCCAGTTAGAAAACAAAAATTGTAAAATGATTAAGCTCAGGTTCCTATATGACTTTTTCTCAGTTATTCTTCCTACCAAAGTCAGAAATGACAAGGTGTGTCTGGAAAGTGTTGTAGGAAAACTGGCAAACAAAGCTTGAAACCAGCTGATTAGCTTACCTAATACATTAGCAGCTGAATAGTGACTTACACTAGAATCAAGCCTTGCTAAATAATGCCGTACCTTGCTATGAAGGAGGTGTGCTAACAGTTACAACTGAGAGGCAAGTTTCCCAGAGCTTGGATTTAAAGGCTGACAAGGTATCATGATGAATTACAAACAAGGCAAGTCCAGCTGCTTGTGAAATAATCTTTGTGCTATGTGAAATAACAGTATCTGATGCCTTGTCATTCAATAGCATCTCTTTTCATTATTGGGATGTGTGGTTTCTTTATCTTCTTATTTTTAATATGCTGTTCCCAATAGCAGCAATGAGTTTTACAGATATTTATTATTTAAACTGTATTTTTTAATCTTGCTAGTTAGTTTCATTGGCATGTCCCTTGTTCTACTGTATGTGGACATAAATGGGAATGCTTTTCTGTTATTGATATCTAAACTGATTTTGTATCTCCTTTAGCCTTCTGTTTAAGAAGGCATGATTTCATCCTTGTTCTCTTTTACCTAAATGTCTAATCACATCTACCTTTCCTCTCCAGACTCTCCTGTTACTAATATAGCTGTGTTCAGCTGGTAGAAGTGAATTCCTTAGACTGGATTCTAAGCTATTCAAGCGATCCTGTTGGCCTTGTTGCAACTGTTACTGTTATGGAAACTTAATTTCAAGAACTAAAGGCTAATTTTGCATTTAGGACTGTTGGATCACAGCTCTATCAACCATTGCTTGTGTGGCTCATCAAGTAACTTACTACTAGACAACGTGCATCGTGATGCTGAGCAAGGTCAAGCTGCATGTTTCTCTGCTTCCATAGAGGACTAAGTGATGAGTAAAGTTTTCAGACTTCATTATACAGTAACTGCCAAGCTGTCACAGTAGCTTTTCAAGGCTTAGAAGTCTGGAGGGAGCACATGCAAGAGATTCCATAGATCTTCATTTCCATAGAGCTTTTGTCACTGTGTTGCAAGCCAATCATAGAAAATCTAGAAGAAACATCTGAATGATGATAGAACTGGAAAACTATATAGTTGGGGTTTTTTCCATATAGAAAATAGACGTCATGGTATCTGCGAGTGTTGACACGGGTAATTAGAAGAGAAGAACCTTTTGAAATTCGACAAAAGCAAATGCAGGGTTCTCAACTTGGGGAGAATAACCCCCTGCACCAGTACAGGCTGGGGGCTGACCTGTTGGAAAGCAGCTCTGCAGAACCTGGGAGTTCTGGCGGACAACAAGCCATCCATGAGCCAGCAGTGTACCCTTGTGGCCAAGAAGGCCAATGGCATCTTGGAGTGCATTAGGAAGACCACTGGCAGGAGGTTGAGGGAGCTGATCCTGCCTTGCAACCCTGCTCTAGTGAGGCCACGCCTGGAGTGCTGTGTCCAGTTCTGGGCTCCTCAGAAGAAGAGAGACATGGAGTTCCTGGAGTACAACAGATATGGTTAGGGGTCTAGAGCATCTCACAAGGAAAGGTTGAGGGAACTGAACCTGTTCAGCCTTGAGAAGAGATGACTGAAGAAGGGACCCCATCAATGCCTATAATTATCTGAAGGAAGAGAGCCAAGGGGATGGATCCACTCTTCTCCACCACTCCACCACCACTCTTCTCGGTGGTGTCAAGCAATAGGGCAAGAGGCAACAGGCAGAAATGGATGCACAGGAATTTCCACCTGAACATAAGGAAGAACTTCTTTACAGTGCGGGTGACTGAGCACTGGAGTGCAAGAGAAATTGTGGAGGCTTCCTTACTGGAGATATTCAAGAACAGTCTGGATTCAGTCCTGTGCCATGTGCTCTAGGATGACCCTGCTTGAGCAGGCAGGTTGGACCAGATGACTTTACCCATTCTGTGATTCTCTCTACTATGAAAAACAGAAGGATGTTTCAAGTGAGACTCCAAACAGTGTGCTCCACATCTGCATCAGGGCAAGTTCAGACTGGACATTGGGAAGAGCTTTGCTGGGAGGGTGGTTGGTCACTGGAATAGGCTCCCTAGGTGGTCATGGCACCAAGCCTGTCAGAGGTCAACAACAATTTGGGCAATGATTTTAGTCATATGGTTTAGTTTCAGAGAGTCACACGAGGAGCAAGGAGTTTGTTGGAGGCGGGCTTATGGAGCAATGCAACGACCCAATATGGGTTAGCTACAAAGCTGAGTATATTAATGGCATTTCTACAATTATAGTGTTCTCTAAGTGTACGTGCATTAACATTACTGGTGCTCACACACACAAACAATCACTCATTGGCCACAGTTACAAAACTACTGTCTCTGTACAAACTTGTCTTCTGCTGCTCCTGAGTTCTCTCAGTCTCTGCAAGCTGTTTGTCTTCACAAGCACAGAGCAGTCTGGCCAAGGTCACATTCCTTTTGCTCTGTCAAAAGAATCCACAGGCCTGGTAGTTTCCCACAGGAGTTGGACTTGATGATCCTTGTGGGTTCCTTCCAACTTGTGATACTTTGTGATTCCATGATAGTACAAGATTTTCAAGTAGTGCTTTGGGTTATGGATAAGAGACCATGCTTACAATATTTAAATACAACACAGAACTAGAAGGGGGGGTTCAAGTATACTGTAGTCTAAAGAAAAGAGAAGCAAGGGGAAACAAAACAACACTGAAATATATGATAAGCAGGAAAAGGATAATCTCTCTAGGTCAGTGAATAGATCATGATCTGTTGCTTAAGATGCAGTAAGAAAATTTGAGGTAGGTACCTAGAAAAAAACCTCCACTGGCATAGACGATGAAAACTGGATTATCTGGGGAATCATGAAAGGTGTTTAAGAACTGGATTAGACAACTGTCAGGAATAGCTTTGATGAAAATGATCCTGACTGGGGGCCAAAAGATGAATAGTTGATGCCCTTAATTTGTTTCAGATCTACAATCCAAGATTATAATCCCAACATATAGTTTATTAAATTTAGTCTGTCTGAATGTATTTTATTCTATCATTTTCATTTAAAGAGGAAGTCTTATGCATGTACACACTACAAAAATTTTACCTTTATAGATCCCATTCCATCCACCCAACTGAGAATTTCCTCTGTGAGCCTCTAAGTATCCTCCATGATCAGATGCAAAATAAATGAATGTGGTATTCTTCAAGCTTTCTTTGTCAATAATCTCCAGAAGCCTTCCTATAAACAAAGCAAAACATCATAATTACGTCAGGAGATGCAGTCAGATTTTCTAAGTCTTTACTCAAAATTCAGTGAAGACTGAGTCTTTTCATTTATCTGAATGAGTTCTGTAATGATCTACCACATTCAATGCAAAGAGACCTCGACAAATAAGAGAGATGGGCAATCACCAACCATATGAAGTTTAACGAGAGCAAGTGCTGGATTCTGCACTTGGGATGGGACAACCCTGGATGTACAGACTGGGGAATGAAATGCTGGAAAGCAGTGCCATGGAAGGGGACCTGGGGGTCCTGATCAATGACAAGTTGAATCTGAGTCAGCAGTGCCCTGGCAGCTAGGAGGGCCAACTGTGTCCTGGGGGCATCAGGAAAAGCATCCTCAGCTGGTTGAGGGAGGGGATTGTCCTGCTCTGCTCTGCACTGGGGCAACCTCACCTTGGATATTGTGTGCAATTTTGGGCACTGCAATATAGAAAAGACATTAAGCTCTTAGAAAACATCTAAAGGAGGGCCACAAGGATGGTGAAGAGTTTGGAGGGGAAGCTGCATGAGGAGTAGCTGAGGGCACTTGTTCTGTTCAGCCTGGAGAAGAGGAGACAGAGGGGAGACCTCCTTGTAATCTTCAACATTCTCACAAGGGAAGCAGAGGGGTAAGTACCAATCTCTTTGCTCTTGTGACCATTTACAGGACTCGAGGAATTGCATGAAGCTGTGTCAGGGAAGGTTTAGGTTAGACATCAGGAAAAAGTTTTACATCTGGAGGTGGCTGGACACTGGTATGGGCTCCCCAGGGAAGTGGTCACAGCACCAAGCCTGTCTGAGTTCAGAAACTGTTTGGACAATGCCCTCAGGCACGCAATGTGAATCTTGGGGTGTCCTGTGCAGGGCCAGGAGTTGAACTTGGTGATCCTGATGGGACTCTCTCAACCCAGGATATTGTATGATTCTATGAAATAATAAGAGCCCAACAGAAAGGTGATTATCACTTAGAAAATTTGTATGTTGTGTCTCGAAAACCATGAAAATAAAAAATTGGAAAACATTTAAATGAGTAATCCTTTTATTCAAACTACTCAGAATACTCAGTCAACTTTATACTATAAATTCTCTGAGTCAAGGATTCTCCTGACTAGGTAGCCTCAAAGATCCTGAAAATCATAAATACTAGTGCTGCCTTGATTAGTAACCATAGAAAACTGCTGTGTCTCACCAGGAACTGAACAGGGACTCCGGGAACAGGCTGCATACTATCAATCAAAATCATTTTATGTCAGTGGTAAAAACTTTGCAGACTGTAATTCAAACCTAATCTCATAAGGAATGTTTTGGGTACTGACAGCATCAAATGTTTATACAGAATGTGATTTATCCTTGATTATCCTCATCAAATGTATCTGCCAAGAACAGCTTCCACAGCTGTAGAAGCAGCAGCAAAAGCTGAACTGCACAAGGATAAAGCATAAGCCAGTGATCAGCTCTTTTTCTCAATCTCTTCTCCTTTACAGACTTCCTGTAGATCTTACCTAAAAAACCTTCCCCAAAACAGAGTTTAGATCGAGTCTAGGCTGTTTCTGAATTAGACTCCAAATCTCTTAGCTGTCCAGCCACTGAGACTTCTGTCCTCACTATCTCCCATCCTGTTTTGACTGTCAAGGCACGTTCCTTACATCATTTGACTTCTGCTATCCAGCTGTGCTTGCATAACCTGTGCCTGAAGGCGACAGGTGCCAAAAGTTTGAAAGAAGAGCATGGCAGAGTCCTCTGATTCAACTGGACCTTGCAAGAGCTTTCAGGCTGACCATGAGAAGCAATCGGGCCCCTCTCAAAATACAATGCTGTAGATGTGGCTATTGGGGGAAGAGAAGGTTCAGGGATTGAAACTTTGCCTTGACAAGAGATGGGTGATTCCTTTGTCAACAGGGTCTTCACTTTTGACTAAATACAAACAGTAGCTGTCCCACTCCTCTCATTGAAGCAGAAAGAAACAACTAAGTATGGTTTACGTTTTTAAACCTAATTAAACCAATTAGGAATTTAACCTGATTGGCACTCAGAGCCTAGATTCAGACCTGTCAGTCTTCACCGACTTCACACAATTTATTAAGTGAAACTCCATAGCTTTAACTTAGACTTTTGGCTCGGAGAGAGTTCTGGGGTTTGGTTTTTTTGTTTGTTTGTTTTGGTTTTTTTTTAATAAAAATGAATAAGTACACAACCACAATATAACATAGCATTTAGCAGCAGCACCACTTACATCTTTTAAGACCAGAAAGAGCTGGAGAAATATTGTAATTTTGATTAACAACATGATCAAGGACATATTTGATTATATGACTGCATTTAACACTTCAGCACAGAAGCATGTCAATTAAAAATGGTAAAGAAATCCTTACATAGAAAGTTTAAGCTTCCATCTTAAGAAAGAAAAAAAAGAGGTGTCGTTATGGTGTGACAATCTTTGAAACCAACTGTGTATCCAAGGCAAGTTCACTGATTTTTACATATGCAAAAAAGAAGTTTGGTGATCACCCCTTTAAGTTCCTTTCCATGTTCAAACGAATGAAGTATTTTCTTCAAGACAAACACTTACCCACCATCCAATCCATCTCCTCTACATTATCTCCATACAGGCCATGCCTGCTTTTTCCCTGAAACTTCTCAGTGGTAATGAGAGGGGTGTGAACATGTAAAAGGGAAACAAAGAGAAGAAATGGTCTGTGCTTGTTTCTGAAATAAAATAAAACAAAGGTCATTTCTCTTCCAACTGTCAATCAAAAATAGTGGTAGTGTAGTTACTATCTCAATAAATTTTTATTGTGATCTAAACAATTTTTTTTAAATTTTTACATCTTTTCACTTTTGAGGGTTTGGGAGACAGAGAGGATTAAAACACCCCTCAAAGATGTTGGTTCTGTATTAAGATCAAAACTGTAATGGGCCCTTTCTTTTTCACACTCCAAATTAAACATGTGTAGAACATTAAATAAACAACTAGGAGAGATCATAGCCCAAAAAATGACACACTCTTGGAGGCAGTGAGGATGGGACTCACTTGTCTAAATTTAATGATATTATTATTATTATTAAAAATCCTTAAAATGTGAGACAATTTTTGTTGATTACCTGTCAATGAATGTAACTGCCTCTTTCAGCATATTAGAAGTAGTTTTGTCTAGGTTCATAGGTTGTTCAGTGATATCATGGTTTCTCATCAGGATACAGTTCCAGTACTTGGTGAAACCATAGCTGGAAAACCAGGAGAGGAAATAAAGGAGACCACAAATGGCCAGACAGATGATTATTTTCCATTTTACTTGGAAAAAATTGGCAAGTTTTCCAATCACAAGAGTAAATACTGCAAGGATGATCATCTGTGTGTAAAGCCAATATGTATCTTGCAAAGACTTGGCCAGTTCAGGGTCATCTGTGCCTTGACACTCATTCACAAGAGTAAAAGGCATGCCATAAAAGTAGCCAAAACCATGATTTAAAGGATGGTGGCAGTGATCATGACGGGTTTTGCAGTTCACACCCATATGCCACTTCCCTGAAAATACAAAAAAAACCCACTTACATCTGAAATCATGACTCTTGGATGCATCTGCCTGTATTTCCAAGATGTTAGCTGCACCTGTCAGTCAAGTTGCAGCCAAGGGTGGAGCTGGTGTGGAATGGGGACAGACTCAGGGAGCAATAATGCATTGACACTTTGTCTAGAACAGCTGCTTCTCCTTGCCTATCTATTTAAATTCTATGTAGGGCAATCACCCAGCTCAGACACTCCCCACCCGAATAAGAACAAATAAGGTTGCAGTAGTTGGTACTTATTATTTTTCACATGATGAAATAGCCATGCATTAATGGGTAACCTGGTGGGAAGAAACTGAAGAAACACTTGTGAAAGAGAAACCCTTGTGAAAGAAACAGCTAGGTGCAAAAAATATGAACTATTTTACACACAGTTTCTCTCTGACCTTCACAGTACAGGAACAAATTTCAGGAAGAAGGTGTACATATTGGCTCACCCTAAAGTGAATAGCCGAAATAGGCCATTCCAATTATCCAGTACAATTGGACAAATCGGAACGTGTCATACACTGATAATGACCTTAATGAAGTCATAATACAGAGCAGTGTAATTATCCTGACACTGAAGGACAGACAGTCTATAACCACGGGCTTAGGGGTTATTACCTAGACAAATAACTTCTGAGAACTACTGACCAGCTCTGAACTTCTGTATATGAATGTAGTTTACAGTATAAGCTATATCAGACTGCAGTAAGCAGTCTGTGAAGTCAGTGCATCACTGAGACTTGTTTTAATTTAGGAACTAAATGACACCTCAGTGTGCAGAGCTGTGCAGAGGTGTGAAAAGCACAGTAATTACTACTAAGCACATTACAGCTTTGATTACGTCAAAAAGAATTTAAAAATAAGAGGAGCTTGAAAGACACAGCATTTAATTTCTTTCAGGCAAAATTAGCAGAGTTAACAGGATTTGCTTTTTTTGGACATGCATTTTGATCCAAGACCCGCTGAAGTCAAAGGGATTCTTTCAAATTTTTTTTCGAAAGACTTTACTTTTGCAGAAATTAAGGGACTTTTAGCATCAATACTGTGATAATAAGCAGGATGCTTAAATAACAGAAAATCTAGCTGCCAGACATCACAGGATGGGTAAGGTTGAAAGGGACTACAGTGGGTCATCTCATCCAAGTTGCTCTTTCTCATACCTACAAGTGCTGTAGAATAACCTTGCTGATGCAGTATTCTGGCAAAAGTAGTTTCATTTGGTGGGAGCCCCCCGGAACACCCGTTCCAAAAGAGAACCTGACGTTGAGTGCTGGATGCCATGCCTAGAGAAGAATAAGTATTTAAAATAAACCAAGCCAGATTTCAGATTTTCGGTCTGCTCAGATTGTGCTTTCTAATGCATAGGACTCAGTTGTCTAAGCCTAGTGCCTTTTTATAAGCCATTCAGTATGCCATGGGATATTCTGATTGACCTCCAGAATGATACCTCTTCCAAGTCCCACATCATTATAAACTAATCCAGTGCAGATGCCTCAGCTGTGCTGGGGTGGCTACAAATGGTAGGAAGACACCTATGTTTGGACATTAGGCAGCCTCTTACATTCAACGTTCGATCAAAATATAATGTTAAAAAAAAGAAAAGTTTTATATAGAACAAAAAGCTTACAGAGTCGGGGGTACACACTTCTGAAATGTACAGTTCATTATTACATTTCTTCTTAAGCAAGTGATGCTGCAGAGTCTCTTTGATTTTTGATTTTTCAATTTTATAGATGTTAGAAATTATTGTAGATCTAATGTACTAGTAATATAACTTTAGNTACAATTCAGAATCACATCAGAGGTGCTACACTGATTACTTTTGCCATATGCAGCGGCTAAAGTTTTCTGTGATAAATTTACATGCCTGAAGCAAGTGAGGTTTAAAACATAATTATTGAGAACTATTCCACAGTCTGATGTGTTTCACTGTGAAAAAGTTTGCCAGAATATCAAAAATATTACATTTAATATAATCCTAATACCACTAACAGATAGAATTTACACAATTGCTTTTTTCACTGTTCTACCTCTGGGTGCTTTGTGCTGTTTAGATTTTCATCGATTTCTGTGTTGTCATTTAGCCACATTAAATGTGCTTTATGTGGAGATTTTCCCATAGAAATCAATCATTAGTCATCTCTCCTTTCTCCCGTCTCACTGAGAGTCCAAATGCCAAGATAAACTAGTATTTAAAATGCTTTATTTAAGGGGATTTTTAATATCAACACTGACTAAACTGCAGTAAACCATTAGAGACAGGCCCAACCTGATCTGATAGGGTATCTGCCAGTCAGGAAAGCAGCTCTGCTTGGGGTACAGACAGCAGCTGCAGCAATGTGCTGAGTAAGTCTCACTCCTTCCTTTGCCAGGCCATCAATGTTAGGGGTCCTAAAGAGAAAAAAAAAACATCTCTGATAAAAACATATTGCACAGGAGTTCATGGTATCCTGCTCCTCCTAATTTTGTCAAGAATATTACTATCAAATTTACAAAAATTTCTTTGCCTCCAACTCAGTAAGAAAAACCTCTGTGTTATAGATATTTTTGAGATATCTTGACTCCTTAGAAATGAGTTTTCCATGGATACATATGGTTCTACTAATTACTAAAAAAAAAAAAAAAAGGGGGAAGGGGGGAAGAAAGGAGAAGGTATGACAGGTTTATCCCATATCAAAAGCTCATGTAGCGCAGGGAAAAAGAGTCTGTTAATAGATACAGTACAATACAATATCCAAGACTATAATAGGCTAGAGCAAAGGCAGGATATCTCTACAATCATTCTTCAATCAATCTATACATAGATTGATAACTGCACTAGGGATAAATATAGCAGAGTCTAAGCTGTCATTTCAAAAAAAGCCTACTAGAATTGTTAACTGATATGAAATTCTAATCTTAGTCCTTCATATTTCAACTTTAGCATTGTGGATATTTATATCTTATACACATGCCTGACAAGTACAGTGCACAGACACAATGGAAAACTTCAAAGTCCAAGAAAGTTTCTCAAGCATGTCTGTATAATTACGACTCCAATAGGGATTATTGTATAACTACTTTGTACATAGTTTGAAAAGAAGTGTATCTAGATAAACTAATCAATCAATAATCAATTTTCTAATACTGTCATCAGTGCTTTTTTTACTGAACTTCACCAGGAAGGGATAATTTATTTCATACCGTATTGTATCATTGCCGTAGCAACCCACATCTCCAATACCAAGATCGTCAGCCAGTATCAATAAGAAATTAGGTCTTGAAGGATTTGATACACATGTTCTTGCAAACAAGCATAAAATTAGCCAAATGTTTAAGTAGCTCCTAAAAGTGAAAGTAAAGAGGTAATATTACCAAAAACAATTTTAAGTTTTACAACAGACTTTAATGAAGTTTTATGGAGACTCAGTATATGTGCAAACAGCAACCAAATAGTGCCAGCAGATGGAGCTCCTGATTAGTTACAAAAGTCCTTGAGCTTTCTAATATCAGCAATATTTTAAAATTAATGTTATATTATTGATATATTTGTTATCATTATTTATTTACACAAGAATTTTGTGTCTGTATTTCTTTATTGACACTTGCACTAATCTCAGCAGATGTTCTCAGTAGAATGAGTGTTTGGATACTTGCAAGTGTCCTGAGGCACTCCTTGTATAGGATGTTTCTGTTAAGGCTCCTGGAATGCGTGGGACAGGAGCATGAAGGTGATTTGTGTGGAATCACACTGGTCATTATGAGAATGCCCTGTCTGAAAAGTGTTCCTTTAGCCATGGGACTGTAACAGTGAGCCTGTGAAGAAGATGAAGAAACCAGCCAGAATGCCCCTTTTACTGTACTATAACATGGAGTCTTTGTTTCTTCCCTGAATCACCTTTCTCCTTCCCCAGATCCCTTGAGAGAAAACCCTTATCTTCCTAATTAGTATGCAAAAATGTACCTTGGCCAGGCCATGTGAAAACCCCCCTTATTGGTCGTTGTTAACCCTTTTCCCATTGGTTCTTAACCCTTGAATCCTATTGGCTGTGAACAGCATCCCCTAAAGCCCTATAAATCCCCCTGGCCATGTGAATAAGCTCTCTCCCTGCTTCCCTTTCCTCCAGCCTCTGTGTGTCTCTTTGCCAGGTTGTCTGGGGACCACGTGGCTGGGGGGGATGGGAAAGGGGGGAGCGAACCTCCCAGTTGCTGCATGGGACCATCTGCAAAATCAAGGTGCAGCAATTACCTTAAACTTGATTGACTTCCTGGAAGACCCTAAGAGTATGTTTTAATTACTCAAGGTGTTTGCAATTGAAAGTTCACTGATGCTCACCTGGAGTAAAATACATATGCTAGAACATATCTTCTGAGTATTAGTTCATTAATGGATGATATGTGATAAATGCGTAGTAAGTACTAGTACTAATACATAGCAAGTAAGTATAGTAAGTATTATACTACATATTATACACACTCATAAACATCCATGTCTTATAAAAGTAGAGTAAAAAGTCTTGAAACACCAATAAATCCAAACCTGTATTAGCTGCTCTTAGAGTCTCAAGTAGTGGTGGTGGTGACAGGGAGAAAAAAATCTGTTTCTACTTTCCTAAGCACTTGATATAGGAAAGCCATTTATGTATTAGAATATATGAATTATTAAGTTCACTTATATACTTGATATAAGAAATCCATTCCTATATTAGAATTTGTGAATTGTCTAATATTTGACAAGATGTATGTGAAAGTGCTTTTAGTCACAGTCACTCAAACCAAAGGAAAAAGGATATCTATTTCTAACTCTATTCACTATAGAATCTTTGTAATCAATTGAGAGTGCCTGTAGTCACGTAACCTAGAGGAAAAAGGATATCTATATATTACTAACTCTATTCACTATAGAATCTTTGTAACCAATCAGAATGTAGCAGAAGTAACTAACAGGATGTCTGCCCATGGAACTGTCTAAATCAGCAAAATAGTAAAAGACCAAGCGAACAGAGCATGCATCGAGACATAAGGTCAAAAGTTTACAGTGATGAAGACTACTTTGTGAGACCCCTGAAGTGAGGAAGAGACGGAAAAGACCACCAGAGCATCCTACTGCGCATTCTCCAATGGAGACACTGATGTAATCAAAAGTGTCATATGACGCGAAGAAAAGAGGCTGTCTCTTTACAGTATCCTGTTTATTAATGTATATAAATATGTAAGTTTTGTTCTGAAAAGTGAGCGAGTTTTAGCGAAGCTATTCGCCTCGTCTCCCAGTACTGTAATATAACAAATACCTTCTACTCAAAGATGAAAACATATCTCTGAGTGGTTCTTTTATTAGCCAAGGTTTTTGGCATCACACACCACCTAAAAGCCAGGAAAGACCCTCAGCGAATGTTTTTCTTACCGCTGTTTTCCCTGGTAAGCTTCATAGTTTTCCTTTGTATGAAACAGGTACATAGTTGGTCATATGAATTCTGGAGAAAAAGGAAAAAAACCCATCAGAGCCCAGCAGTTCCAGTCATCTCACATGCAGTTTTGCAAGATCTGGCCTGTTCCCAACTGCCACTGACTCCAGGAGGACTTGGGAGAATTTGGAAGGAAGTCTAAATACTAATGGCTTTAAAACAGTCCCAAAGGTGCCTATTGCTCAATACATGCACAGAATTGTTGGTTTTCGTTGAAAGGAAGGCTTTCTCCATTTTACAAATGAGGTGATGGGAAGTAAAACTAGTATCTCACTTTTCACTTAACCTCAGATGAACTTTAAGGAAAAGAATTTAACCTTTATTGTGAGCGTAGAAACTACAAAAAAGGCCTCAAATAAAAGCCATCCTGGAAACTAGTATTTACAATGTAATTCTTAGGGAAAGGACTGCAATGTTTTTAGATTTAGATGCCATGTAGTACATTCAGAAATGTGTTTATCTCTGAACGTTACTAAAAACTATCCAGAAACATAAGTATATTTATGATTATTTCCTTAAAGGACTCCAAAGCTTAATGCCATTTATAAATAAAATTTGCCAGTTTTTCTACCTGCGAATGCTATGAACTCAACCTTTAAAAATCTAGAAATAACATTTCAGTTTCTAAATATTTATTTTTGTCTGGCAAGGTAAATTTTATAAGTGGAAGTAAATTGCTATGCTTGCTAAAATAGAGAGCACACCTAGTCACTTTGGAAAAAAGAATGGCTTGGGGAATGCACTCCTTTTCCTTGTGAATGGCCTAAGGGATATTCAGAAAATATTGCACTGGAATTGGGCAGTCACACAGAAGTACATGGTAGACTGGCTCCACTGGGGACTGTCACATGTTCGTCTTTGTGATACACACTGAGCTAAATAAGATGTGCCATTCATTCTTTCATTGCGAAAAGAGTGAAAAACATCTGAAATATCCTATCCATGCAAAATCCCTGATTTTCCACACTTCTTTCCATTTCAAAACAGCACAAGAACAATGGTGTTGTCTGCTGTATTAAGGAACAGATTGAAAGCAATTACAGTACTTTCTGTAACAATGTAAAACATATTTGTAAACAAAAAGTAGCTTCTAAACACAGAAAACTGAAAAGTTCTATCTTTACTAATGAAAGACTTGAGGGTTTTTTTCCTCCAGAAATCAGCATGGAAATATAGCATTTTCTGATAATGTTTTTTCTGCCTTTTTAGTACATAACTGTGTTACTTTGAATGTCTGAGGAATACTAAACTGGACAGAGCAGAGTATAATCCTGTCCTATACATTTCAAAGGAAGAGCCATAAGATAAAAAAATTGCAAATACTGACCACAAACACAGTACTAAAATAATCAGAACCAGGGGTCCATTGATGATTTTTCCAAGTAACATCTACATGCTTGTTTGGTTATGGCTGAGACAACATGGAAAATAAAAAAAACAAAACCAATCAACCAAACAAAAAAACCCCCACTATCACCAAACAAAAAAACAACCAAACAAAAAGCCCCCAAACAAACAAAACCATAAATCCACCAAAACAAACAATAAAAACAAAAAACCCAGCAGCAATAAAACAAAGAAATAAACAAAACCTCCACAACAAGAAAACCCAACAAACTCAATCGCTGTTAGTTATGCAATTTTCTGTTTGATGATGTTTCCTTTTGCTGTTGGTAAGATCCTGAAAGGCAGTACTGACAGCTCATTCTCCCTGCCCAGTAACTGAGTCAAAGATTAATGGGAAAGCAGCAAGATTTCTCTGGCCCAATGCAGTGACTATTTGAAGCAAGACTTTACTGTGAATGCAGATGACAGAAGTCCAATATCATGCTTTGAAAAGCAGGCTGTATTTATATGAAGCAAAGGACTTGCTAGTAGGATGTCGAATCTTTTTGAGATGGCAGCGTAGTGGTGTTTCACTGTCACAGCCTGACTGCAGTTCCCCTGAAACATTGATGAACTGCAGTCCCATAGGACAGAGCTGGGGTGGTGATCAGGCAACTGCATGAAGGTAATAAAGAATGAGCAATTGCTCTGGTCATCATCTATAATGGTGATATGTTTAAGGTGCTTTAACAGTGGTGGCAGTGCTCTGCCTTCCTAGCAACTGCTGCTAGGCAGCATTGCATTTGAAGAGCTTGTGGTACACGATTAAGCCAAAACTATTGCAATGAAAATATTCTCAGTCTACACCAAGCAGCTGAGGATCAAGCAGCCCTTCTGAGCTGTAGTGGAGCAAAAGAACTAGACAGATCTAACATCTAAGAAATCCCTTGACTTCCTAGGAAGTGGATAAGCTTTTCAAGCTGCTACAATAACTCTGCTGCTGTCCAATTTCTCCCAGCAAGTTCTTGCACCATAGCTAGCTGGTCACAGCAGGCACATCAGTATTTAGACAGAGACTTTGTACAGCCCCTCAGGAAAACTGTGAACTTTGAACCAGGGAGGTGCATGAGTGGTATTAAAAAGACACTTGGGTCTTAATACCATTGGCTGTGACACCATCTGATTTACTACAAGCCATTTTAGGATCATTGTTCTTACAGAAGGACTAGAAGTACCACCATCCTTACTAAAAAAACCTCCACAATTTAAATGTGTGTATTCCCATCTTTCTGTTAAGATCTGATTTCTACTGAACGTAGAACTCTCACAGTGCCAGGATGTGATGGACCCAGTAGTGGGCCCTGGGTTGTCCAGTTTCCTTAGCTGTTAAATAAAAAAACCTTGATTCATAAATCTAACAGCAGCGTCTAGAAATCAGCAATTTCTTACAGAAATTCAGGATTAAATCAGATAATAATTCCCTCTGTAAGTCAGTAAACCACAATAAATGATCACTAAGACAATAAAAAAGGCCAACCCCTTTTTACAATGATAAAAACAAACCCTTGTCTCAATCCCTCTTGCTCCTTGGTATGCTGAGAAGTCCTGATCTTCTAAGAAGTGCACGGGCAAAAGTGGGCTGGGACTTGCTCCTTTTCCTCTCTCTTCTCCAGCGTGGACACCAGCTGGGATCACTGGCAGCAACAGCCATCAAACTGGAACTGCTATGCAGGTTTTATGTGAATTCCAGGCTGAGTACAAAGTCCTTATTCTTGAAATACTGGCAAACATGGCTACTGACTTTTCTAGACTCCCTATCCAGTTATTTCAGTGTAAATTATAATGTCTGTCACTGCTTTATTTCAGGGGTTCAAAAGAGATGCTTTTCCTCCCTCTTTTCTTCTGTTGTCTTTTTGTTTTTGTTGCATTTTCTAGAAAAGTAGGCATACCTTAATTGCACTTTCTCCCCCCATACCCATGAACTGAGCACTTAGCATGCCCCCACCTTCTTTCAGACATTAACTCTGTTGTAATACATTTTACAGTTCAAAAGGTCTTGAGCAATTACTTGGAGGAGCTCTTTCTGTTTGCTGACGTTTTGGTTCTCCAAGTCACTTGAATACAGTGACTGCTGGATTTAAGACTGTGTACTAGAGAAGTCAGTAGGACTCAGTGAGGGGAAAAGATGAAGCAGGTTAAACTATCAGATTCATATAATCCAGTTGCATGAATATCAGGGTTGGAAGTTTTTTGTTTGTTGATATCCTTGCACTTACAAAAATAACTGAATACAGTCATAAGTTGTCACATTGAGCTGCTTTTACTCATATCTATGTAACTATAATGCCTATTTTGTATGACTGCTTAACAGCTTTTTGTGCAAAGATTTTTCTTGAAAAAATTATGTATCTCAAAAATTACATCATGGTTTGGGAAGGATGGATCTTGGAACACTGCCAATAATAGAGTATTAATTTTCACCTGGATTTGGTCCAAATTATGACAAAACTTTTCTTTCAGTCTTTCTAGACTATTTACATCTTTCTTAGCACGTGTTCATTACTAAAGATGTGCCCATGCTGCTGCTGATATGACTTAAAAATGCAAACTGATGCCCCACCACCCCTCCCTTCCCTGCAAAATCCCACAGAACTAAATTTTAAACAAAGACTTTTTGGAAAAAAAAAACCAACCCACCAAAACCAACAACAAAACCCAAAGCCAAACAAAATCCACAAAACAAACAAACAAAATCCTCAAAAAAAAAAAAACCCTCGAGTAGAAAGAAGATGATTTTTATCTCTGCTGTTTCAGCCCTGCAGTATTTCCTCCTCATCAGCTAACCAGTTTTTCACTGTGCCTGAGCACAGGAAGCTGCTGTTTACTCCCTGTTCACACAGGCTAATTCTCTGCCAGCAAAAACTTATTTTGAGTCACTGTGTGCTCTGTACTGTGGGGTTTTTTTTCTGGCTTTTTTGCACATGCCTGAGTACTAAAAGCAATCACTGGCATTCATTTAGCCACTTTTCCCTTTGACGAGCTTTCTGAGTGAACTTAGAGTAATGAAGAACATAAATATTGAAATGATATATAAAATTTTGTAAAATCACTTCTATGTCACACTTTGGAAAAAAATCACTGAGAGTTAAGAAAAGTGTTAACCAACTAAACTAGCTAAGCAAGTAAACTGTTTGCAGGGATATTTGATAGGGAAAGCAAAACAACAAACAAACTACAGTAACCTTTTTCCATTTACTAAATTCAACAACCAATTTCTCTACATTCTAGCAGGATGCTTAAAATGAACTCTGACTTCATCTACTCCTGCAAAAATACAGCCATCAATACAGTTCAAAGCCCTAAAATCTGTGTAATTTCATTGCAAAATGCAGTGCAAAGTCATGTCTCCTTAGAAAGTCAGGCTAGGGTCACAGCCCTGCAGGTTTTTTGTTTTGTTACTTTGTGTTTGTTTTGTGGTTTCTTTAACTAGCATTGGCACGATCCCTTTATACAATTTATAGTTGGTGAAAACATATATAATGCTACTGAATATTTTCTTTAGTCCAGTACAACTCTCAGATGAGCCTTGTTTTCTAGACATTGAAGCAGTGCAAACTATTAATCCAAAACATTATTAGCATTTTCTATGCAATAAAATTGCTTTTTCCAAATTAGCATGCAGCAGGACCTCTTCCTGAAGAGCTAAATGCTTCTATCTCTTTTGTAACTGTTGCAGAGGTATACTGCATGTCAACATTTTGTTTTACTCAGCTAAAGCTTCAGATTACAAGCTCAGAAGTTGAGGACACTCCCTTACCAATCAGATTCACTCCATCTCAGGCGTTTTTACACGTCTCAAGAGTATTTCTGCAGAGACAACAGGGCAGTAAAGGTAGCAGTAATGATTCAGATTCCTATGTTTGGATAGAGTGCAACCATGATTTGTGAACTACAGAGGCACAGCTGCAAACATCTAGAGTTTTATGTGGATCTAGCACTTCTTACTGCTGCCTGCTCAGCGCTGTACACCAGGCTCTCCGCAGTGTTCTCCAACTGTTTTCCTTGAGCAGGCATAAATTATTCAGAGATTAGACATATACCTCTACAGTTTTCTCTTACATACAAGTCTGCAAAATCAGGATTTCCTTAAACTTTTTGCTAGTGTTGAAAAATAAAGGGGAAAACTTCCAATTGACATTGGTTTTGCTTTTCTTTATTTTCATTCACTTTGCTTCCAAGAGGAAAAAAAATAAAGAAGACACAATTATTGAGACCTTTTTGAGCAAAGGACTTAGTGCCATAGTACATGTCATTAGACATATATCTCACAAAGTTTGTGTGCTGTCACCTTCCTTATCACACCAACAGAATGGGAATGTTCCACAGCACGGCTGCAGCCATGGCTTCCACACGACATTGTACCCAGAGAGCTGCTCTGGGACTGGAGTCAGTGTCCTGCGATGCTCTTCTATGGCTCTTCCAATCTTCCTTATTACCGTGTCAAAGAGGTGCTCGGTGTCAGCTGAGAGAGGTTTGGCCTCAAAAGGGTCTTGTGAGAGGTCAAACAGCAATGGAGGGTCATCGTGAGTCACACCTTCCCCAAAACATGGGCAGACTCCTCTGTCATAACAAGCTCCAGCTCCAGGAGGACTGAAGATAGGGGTCACATAATGGGCCTTCCAAATGGCTCCACCTGCAGGAAAGAAATCTCATGGCCCAACTACAAGGCTGCAGAGAAAAACGGGAAGTTTTCTGGAACAATAGGAATTTGGCTATTTACTAAGGAGACCTCTACTAACACACCCTGTCTCCCCAACATCACAAATCAGATTCACTGTGTAGACTACTGACTTTGAAGACAGAAAATACCAGAAATATGAAAAAAACACACACTAAATTTCCAGTGTCATAGTAAATTGCCTTTATTCTCATCCTACTTCCTATAAGGTATTCCCTTTGTTACTTACAAAAACTTCTTTTCTATAAGACACCTCTGGCTAGCCAGAATCAGCGATCTGTCATGCACAACAATGTCAAGAATCTCAGACAACAGCACTGAAAAACATCAGTGATTCAAGAAGCCTGTCTAATTGACCAGAGGAAGAAAACTCATGTTTTGCAGTTACCATGGAACAAACATTTATACTTAACTGTCCTTTTAGTGCCACCACACTGCATGCAAGTAGGATGCACAATAGTGAAACAGAAACTCATGCTCAGACTTTTGAGCTCTTCCTTGCAGTAAAGGCACCAAGTTTAATCCATCAACCACCCTAATGTAATGGAGAGAAGTACAGTCGGGCAGGGGCAAACAACAGTGAACTGCATACATAGCATTGCTTTTGCATTGGCTGCACCAGCACTTGAGAGAGCATACAGAATAATTTGGTCGTAGATTTAGAGCAGCCAGCAGACTGTCAAGCCAATATTTGAATCCCTGTATTTTTTTTTAAGCTTTTAAAAAAATTTTATTTCTTATAATATCTAGCTCAACCCATTCCATTTAGCAGTACATAAACAATACTTGGAGCTTGGTCTCACAAAAAAAAGTAATTTATTAATGAAATCAATAGTGATTTCATAACTGTTGCCATTTTGTGACTTTCAAAGATGCTTAAAAAATCTGTTGAGTTAGGATGGGTTTAACAAACTTAGGAGGTACTTGTAGGAGTCCATAAGTCAAGTCAGTTGGTGCCAAAACAATCTCAGCCACCAATTCTTTCCTGAATGCGACTGAATCTGACTTTGAAACTTACACCTGGTCTTCAGAAGAACAACTGCTCTGGCCACATTCATGCTTGTTGGAATATCTGTGAGAGTTTACTCACTAGCTTAAAATCTCAGGCTAGGCTTGAGGCTAAGGAGCATTTTTGGGATGTCCAAGGATGATAAGAAACAGACAATTTTTAGTAATTAGCTCTCAAGCGGTAAACATCTCCATACCTGTCATGTGGCAATATTCCTCCAGCCAGATGAACAACTGTGGGATAAATATCCATAAGGCTTGTAGATTCATCAGTAACTGTGCCTGAAGGTAGCACTCCTAGCCACCTAAATACTCCTGGCACATGGATTCCTCCTTCACAGCCTCCCATACCTTTTCCACCTGCAATAAAATGAATCAACACATGGAACTCAGAAGCAAACACAAACCTCTTCATTGCCTTGTTTCATTTGAAGGTACAGAGGGAGATGCAGTAATACATTGCTTATCCAACAGATTCAACCCTTCCCTTGCATTGGACTTCACATACTTCATATTTCACATAATTCACAGAAAAAAGGGCTGAGCAAGAAGTAAAGAGTAGGATGATCTTAAACCAGAAAGACCATTTTGATTTTATGCCAATCACTGAATTTGGATGGAATATAAAAAGATGCTAGAAATAAATTGTTGCTGCAAGTCATAACACAACATGCCCTTATTCCATTCTGTACTGATTAGCTGGACACCAATGAGTTTTGGAACATAATGAGAAAAAGGAACAAGCAAATCAGGAAACAGTCCTTTCAGGAGAAGAGGGAAGGAAGGGGAAGAGGGATGGAGAATTCAATATAGTGAACTGTCATATTTTTTTCAGCACCTTCCACTTAAGAACACAAGATAATTTACAAGAATCAAGGTAGACATTACCTTTGTCAAGGATATGTTTAATAATGCCTTGCACTTTACTGAAAGAAAAGGTGACTAAGATCAAAGCACCTCAAAGCTAAAAATGCAACTCATTCCAGCTTTGATAGCTTCAGCCAAGCAGGTTCATTGTTTCCAATTATAACCTTCATGTAAAGTTACTGTGTTTTTCCTACCTGTATAAATACCATTCCAGTCACCCAGCTGGGCAGATCCATTTTGAGCCTCCAAGTATCCTCCGTAATCAGAGGCAAAGTATGTGAACATATGATTTTTCAAACCTTCTTGGTCAATCAAATCCGGAATTTTTTCTTAAATTTACGAAGACCAACAGCAAGATTTCTATTAACAAATTGGAAAGAACACGCCACACTTATAATACTTCAATAATAATCTTTCACAATGTCCTATAAGAAGTATTTAATAGCTTACATTTCTGTAGGTATTTTGGCCTGATTAGTTTTCCTCCTTTAAAATACAGATGTGTATGTGTCTGAAATATATCCTTCATGAAGAATACTTACCCACCATCCAGTTCATTTCTTCTACATTGTCTCCATATAAACCATGATGGCTCTTTCCAAGAAATTTTGCCGTGGTAAAGAGAGGGGTGTGAACATGTAAAAACGAAACAAAGAGAAGGAATGGTCCATGCCTGTTTCTTAAGAATAAGCAAATGAAAGTACTTTGTGTGTGTTTGGAATATTTGGAAGGGTATCATATTCATCTATGCACAGACACAGACATTTGATCTAGACTGGACTCACATCTAGTGCATCCTCAGTGATCACATATGAGTTCTCTTTTTGCATGAAATGTGGGCAAGAAAGATCCTTTTCAGACTGATTATTTTCAATTTCCAGTGTGTACCCAGGCACAGCATTTGCACAGTGCTTAAATAAATCAGATGCTGAACTCTGTTGACTTTTTAATTAAATTCAACTGGACACAGTCTCATGTTGACTTTAATATTTGTGGGGCTTTTTAAGAATGCCTGTTATAATTATCGTTATGTTTGCTTTCACAAAGTAGAAGAAAAGAATATTTACTTTCCCTGTTTAATAGAAGGACACTTGATGCACAAAAATTTACAGAAAGCTGTGCAGACAGAACTTGAATCTATAAACTGAACAACATTATTTGGCTTCCTTTTAAATCCATAAAAATAAATTAAAAGTGTTTTGATCTTTTAACATGCAATAATTTTGTTTGTCAGACACATCTTATCTAGGTATTTTTTAGGGTTTATGAAAACAAACATAAATGAGCCTTGTAGAGTGAAGTGTAAAAACAAGCCTTTTAATCTAGTCAATTAATTATTGACTATAGGGCACAGTGACATGGTCATGTATCATCTGATTAAAATCCATCTGATTTAGTGTAGCTTCCAATGTGAGACAGTTGCAATTAAATTTTAAAAGCATTGTGTTTCAAATAGAGAACCAAGATGTGAATTTCAAAGCAGTTCTTATGACACAGTTATAGTTACTGGAGAGAAATACTCTATTTCAAGTGCCCAGCACGTCCCAGCTCCTTTAGAGAAAACTACAGACCTTTTGACAAATGATATTGCCTCCTTCAGCATGAGGAAAGCAGTCCTATCTAACTTCTTCAGCTGCTCAGTGACATTGTGGTTCCTCATCAGGATATAGTTCCAATACAAACCCATAACTGAAATACCAAGAAATGAAGAAAAGGCTGCCCACCAAAGTAAAACCGGCAATTATCTTCCAGTGGGTGGAAATCAAACCAGACAGTTTTCCAGTAGTGAGAGTGAACACATAAAGGGTAATTATTTGATTGTAAAGCCAAAGTTTATCTTGAAGGACAGCATCCAACTCTGGAGGTTTGGTTTTTTAGACAGTTGTTTCGAAGTGTTAAAGGCATTCCATAAAAGTAATCAAACCCATGATTACTGGTGGTGGTGGATGGTGACAGTGATTATTGAAGGATTCACAGTTTACACCGTGATGCCACTTTCCTGAAGGTTTAAAGCATGAAAGAAATTAGAACATCATGGTGATCAACTCAAAAGGACCTCAAGGTAACATTGTCAGCATCTCTTTGGGAATTAGGTGAGTCACTCAGTTTTTCCAGAGAATGTGGATGCACTCTCCTCACACACAAGGATGATCAGTGAAACCAGTGCCTGATCAGTTGAACATCATACCATAATGGGTGATCCCCAAATGATCAGGTGATAAACAGATAAATTTGCAGGATTCTCAGCTACTGAGGTGACAAGGGTCACATGAGGATGGGAGTTCATTACCTTTCAGTGAGGACAAAAGAAATAAGGTACCTTAACTTTCTGGTGGCTTTATTATGTTCCCTTCCAAACTTTCAATTCATAGGTTCATTTTAACATATAGAAGATAAATGGACAATTCAGTAAACTTTTGGGCAATGTTGACAAACCTTTTGATCACCAAATTCAGGAAGAGGATTTCTCAAGCACGTCCCTACTGCCCATGAAAAGAGAAAAGGCTGTAAACCAGCATCTTGCTGTATCCCTGGCCACAACATAAAAAGAAGTTGTTGTCTGCTTAAAAAAAATGTGCTGAATCAAAAGGCCCTGTGGTTTGCTGAGTTATGTCATTGCCAAGTAATTACAGGGTCAGACAGAAAGACTACAGTTAATTAGCTTGTGCTTCAATGCAGCCACATCTATTTCCAGTACTTGGAATGACAATGCATTTTGAACAGCTGGCCCTAAATTACCTGTTTTTAAGGGTTACAGTGCTTACCCTACCTACCCATTTATGGAGCAATAAATGTGAATGGAAGGGAAAAGAAATTTTGCAATTTGAATTTAGAGATATTTGGCAATAGAACAATGAATCTAGAAATTGCTGTGTCTGACCAGTCACAGACAAGAAGGTGTTGTGGCACAGTGTTTTCCTGACACTTTTGCATTTTGGCTTCATCTGAGGAAACAGCCACCATTTCATGTCTCTTTGGGAGTCAACAGCCTCACTTGTGAGATGCCTGTGCTTCATGACCTTCTCTGTGGTAAGAAGTTTGTTTCTTTCTCCCCCTATCCTCTTTTGTTTCTCTGCCACTTGCCTCCTAAAGGCAGATGAAATAATTAAAGACATTATTTTGTTTGGAGCAGTCTCTGCATTATTTTGTTTGGAGCAGTCTCTCCAACTCTCACAGTGGACCAACGTTTGGAGGAATCTTAGACCAAGTAAAATAAATGGCCACCATTATAATCATAAGACAATTTTTAATTCTTGCTGTTTAGGGTGTCCTGTACAGGCATTATCATTGTCTTAAAGCTGCAGTATTTTTAATCTTCTGACAAATAAGAGGGGGTTTTTCCTTCCCTCAGCCTTTTGGAGAAGATTTGCCCCAATACTATATGAATATTTACAAATACTTAAATACACAATTACTGGAGTCTTGAATCAAAAAATTAAGAATTTTTTTTTAACAATTCGGCTTGATTCTCTAGGACAGGTGTTCTATAGTGTTAAATATATTCTGCTGAGAAATGTTTTACCTTATGGAATTGTTCCCATAACAACCTATATCTCCAATGCCAAGATCATCAGCAAGAAACAGAAGTATATTTAGTTTAGAGTCCGCAGCTGAACTGAAACCAAATGTGTTCCAGAATAAACATGAAGTCAATGCCATTAGGAGGTACCTCCTGAAACATAAAAACAAAAATAAATTACTTTTTATATACATAACTTGTAAGTGTTAGAGAGTGCTGGGAAACCTTACTGGCCAACCATACTTTCAGAGGGAAGTGGGGGAACAGAATTTTACTGGTTTCACTTCTTCCATCTCAACAGCCTAGGTAACTCTAGTCACTGAGGCTGCAGTAGCCTTTCCATATTCCAAGAAACCCTGTGATTCATTTTGATTAGGATTTTAGTCTTGAATCGGTTGCACATATTTCAAAATGTATTATCAAAATCTTCTAGGAGCTGAAAACAACTAGTGTTTCCAAGTTTCACAAATTCTGCAAAAATTATGGTTATGTTTCACAGTCACTGGCATTTTTTGAATATCTTGTCTCCAGTGAGTAAAGCAGTTTTAATTATGTTTGGAAGGAAAGTGAAAAAACCTAAATGATTTGTCCCTTGTAAATCAAGAACACCTGAACTTAAAGCCATCTCCTCTACTGCCATTCCAAGATGCCATCCAGGCCCCATACCTACATCAACACTCATAAATATCTCCTGCAAACAAAACAAAATTTACCTTTTTTACACATACATACAAGAATTTTCATTTAAATATGCCTAGAATGTGTTTCTTCAAGTGAATAGCCTTAAAACCTAATCCTGGTTTGATATTTTCACATAGACACAGTTATCATTGCAATATGTACTAATCTTGTGAGAAATGGAGCAGCAGCAAATCTCTAGCAAAGACTGAGACAGATCCTGCAAATCTTTTCAGGATTTTCCATTTTGATGCAAAGATACTCTATACAAAAGCATGTTTTTGAATGAATAAGTAATCATCACCTCTGACAGGCAAACACAACACATTGCACTGTCTGTAAATGTGACTGTGAATTCCCACTTGTAAATAATTAACCAGTAGCAATGGGAATTTAATTGTCCAAGAGCAGAGTTCCAGTTTCTTGGTGGGGTTGGTTTGGTTTGGTTTGTTTTTTTTTTCTTTTTTTGTGAATTCTACCTCCCAGTTACAACAGTGACATACAGAGTGGTCGGGAAATATTGCTTTAGAAGCACTGTGGGCTATTTCCATCTGCATGTGGAATATTCATTTTAAGCAAAGGAGACTTTTCTGTTTGCCACTGTTGCATCTCTTAAGAGTTTCAGGGCATTACAGTGGCATAATGAATCATTTCAGAGTGTTAATAAATTCAGTTAAAGCTGCAGTGGGAATGTCTCTAAAAGGACCTTGGAAATGAGCAGGTGCTGATAGCCCATTTCAGTCACTCAAGCATTCTTCTTTCCAAGGTGGGGACAAGACTAGTGCTGTCCAGCTCTGCCTGTCTCATTAAAAAAAAAGAAAAGGTAGGGGAGGGAAACAAACTATGAAATCTGCTTTTACTTATGCCTGCAGCTCCATCCTAGCACTTTGTTTTCTCATGCTTAAGTGCTAGTTATTTGCTGATCCCTGTGATAATCCTGCTTTTTAGATTAAGACAGGGTCAAGGGCAAATTTCATGTCAGGTAACATACTGCTTACAGTTCTAAGTCCATATCCTAAGCTAGAAAGTAGCATTATTGTAAATTATAAAATAACCATACTCATAGATGACATGCATAGAGCTCAAAGTGATCATCTTTCAGCAATACATAGAGGAAGACTGCAAGTCTTTTTAGTTACTAAACACCTGTAAACCTCGAAAGCAATAGGGAAAGAAAGCAGGGTATAAAACATACATATAGATACATACATGTATACATATATAAAGCTTTTAAAAATTACCTAGAATACTATTTCTGGAAATAATGATGTTAGAGGCATAGTCAGAGACTTAACTTGAGACAGATCTCGTTGCTTAAAAACATGAACTCATTAAAAAAAAATAAACCATTTGGCAGTTAGTATTACTAAGGAATTGTACAACATCTGCTTAGTGAATCAGGTAAGTGCAAAACATGAGGAAAATACAGGCAACTATTATGTAACTTTTGTTTATAAGATGTTATATGGACTCACACTCTGAACTCCCACAGCCTTGTTAACAATGATCTTCAGAGGACAGAAGACATTTGTACAGCCAATCAGATGTTGAAAAAAACTACTAAACTATAAAATGTCTATGCTTGCCTTAGAATTATCTTCTAAGGTGATACTGCTGTGCTCAATGTACACCTAGAGAATGACAGTATTATGAAATTATAGCACCCTTCTATTCAAGAAACCTGCTCCTTCAAGATTTCACAGGGAAGCTGTATCTGTGTAAGAGTCTCGCACCTTAGACTACTTATGTCAGGGTTTTACAAAGAAAGAGACAACTTTAACACTGGGGAGATCACAGTCAGGGAGGGATTAAAATACAGGGTAGGGGGAACAATGATGATTTTTAATGGAGTTTAATTTCCTAAATGAGGGAAAGGAACAACAAAAATTTAAAGCAAGTGAAGCATCAGGAAAAGTGATGCATTTGAGCCCAGGGTTGCCTGGGGAAAAAAAATAGGTTGGTCAATTCAAACAAAACAACTTTAATTCTTTCAACTACAAGCAAGTACATTAAAGGAAGAACCAGAAACCTTCTCACCTGAATAAAATGGGAGCAACAGGTGGGCAAGGTAGCAGTGTAATCCTGAAAATAAATTAAGCTTATAGAAACCAACAAATTGAGCACAGCAAGCAGTGTGATGTCAGAGGTTAAAAAAACCTAAAAACCAATCAATCCTCTCCTATTACATTGCTCTCTCCTGAAAGGAGGTTATAGTGAGGTGGGGGCTGGTCTCTTTTCCCAATCAAGTGACAGGACAAGAGGAAATGCCCTCTAGTTGTGCCATGGGAGGTTTAGATTGGTTATTAGGAAAAATCTCTTCACAGAAAGAAGCGTTGGAACAGGCTGCCCAGGGAAGTGGTGGACTCCCTATCCCTGGAGATATTTAGAAGATATGCAGATGTGGCAGTTAAGGACATGGTTTAGTGTTGGACTTGGCAGTGTCAGGGTAACAGCTAGACTCCATTTTTGAGGCCTTTTCTAACCTAAATGATTCTCTGATTTTACCTCGAGTACCAATGGGTTCAAACTGTGTAGTGAACAAAAATGTACTATTTTAAAAGTGAAGTGTAAGAACTGGAGAAGAGGGCAGAGAACAACATAAAAATGGTTCAAGAGGAAAAATATATTTCATTTTGAAAGAACAGAAACTCAGTCAAAAACAATACAGTAAATTACTAATTAGTGCATAAATCTGTACAGAGAAAAGGTCTTGGAAAGTTCATTGGTTCTGCTGAAACAAAGCCAGTAGTTGGAAGATGAAGTCAAACAAAAAGAGCTGTATTTTCTGCAAGCAAGGTTATTTACTATTCAGTCAGGTTTCCAAGAAGAGTACAATATAACCATTACTGTGTACCTTAAGTGAAAGAAAAGTATTGTAAAGAAATGCAAGTTGCAAGACTCCAAATAGTGTCAGTCTGTCAAAATTTAACAGTTCACACTAAACATGATCAGAGGAACAATCTGACATAAACTACTACTATAGTATCTTCCTCAACAGCCACTTCGTGAGACATTTTTTTGGAGCTACCTAAAGAAGTTCAATTAAAACTAATTTTAAAATTCTTGCCTGAAGAGTTCAAACAAGCTGAAGAAAATGGTCTTTGCCTTGAAGAAGTTGTTTCTCATAAAAACACTTCTTTTCTATTTCAAGAATGCTTTTTGTTCTAATACTAGTAATCTTCCCTACTATTTAAATTTTTAAAGTAATCTTAAAATACTAAAAATGTCATTATTTCCTTTATAACCAGAAGTACACAGCATCAGTTATTCAGTCTAGTACCTCCACATAAAAGGTCACAGAACTGTAATAATTCAGCCTAAACATTTCTGCAAAATAAGACCAAACCCTACAGAGGAACAAACAACAGAAACTGGCCAGCACAGCTTTGGGTGGACACCTTGTCCTTAATTAAACAATTTTGATTATCTGTAAACCTTATCCAAAACTTATTCTCTTTGGCAGCTGATACTACACATGACTGCTCCACCACTTCTTTCTCCAAATCCATCAACCATTAATGAAGACTTAGTCACCTTGCAATATAATTTATTCCACTTGCCAGGAATGCCTCAAAATCTGCAATTGCCACAACAGTCACTAGAAGAGATTTAGCAGAAGCTTTTGCTAGGTTTTTAAGTGGCTGAAGTATGTGGACCCAACTCAAATTGGATTGTTAACAACTCCAAGTACTGGAGTTAGCCAGCTAACTTGTGCAGACTAGGGTTTTTTTTTTCAGCTTTGCTTTAGAGAAAGCAAGCTGCGAGCCTGAAACTGCTAGAAAACTAGCTCCTTCGTCCCCAACTACAACTTGGCTTCAGGGAGTTCCCCCATCCTCAGAATATTTCACTGATTGTATATATTCCTAGATTAGAGTTAATCCTTCTTGATGTCTTATTGTGAAGAAAAAAACAAAAAACTTACAGGGATTCAAAAAAACAAACCTCCACTTAAGAAGTATCTAATTCTGACCAAAATATTTACTAAAGCCACGCATACCACGTTTCACCCTCATCCCCAGAAGACTGGCAACACCACCATTCACTGAGAATCCAACAGAGTTGAAAGGAACTGCTCATTTTTGAAAATCCGAAGAGAGGTCCAGTTCCAACAGAAAAATTTGGAATAAATTCTTATCAGTGAAGGCCAAAGCCTGTAACTGGACATAGCAAAAGGATTTGACCTCTTGTTTTCTTTGTCTAATTTCAGATACTGAAAGAAATTATTTGCACACTGTTGCAAAACCAGAACAAAACCCTAAACTCTTTAAGGCTTATTTAAATATAAAAAAGTGAATTAATATATATACATATATATATATACGTATGAACATTTACAGGTGATGTACTGAAGTGTCTTGCTGCTTAGCTGGTGACTGAAAATAAACAGTTGTTTTCTACCTTCTATAAAAACCTGCCACACTACAGCCTCACCTCTTCAAACAATACATTAAAATGTGATTAAAAATGCTAATGTTGGCTTGCGTTATGGCTCTGGAGAAAGCACATGCAACATACCATATGCCACATGCTGTTCCACCTTGTTGACCCTTTTCTTCTTCTCTTCCATAGTTCATAGTTATCCAGATGCTCAGAAGAGGAGAAACAAGTGGGGAAGGAGAGAAATAAGAAATTAAAAATTCCCAGCTGGTGTGAGCACAATCACTTGCTCAGTGCTTGCAGCTGATAAGCCAGAAAGAGCACTGTTCATCAACCATAATACAAGGGATAGCCTTGCAAGAAAGAGAGATGCCAAAATCAGGAGATGATCGGTAGTCTGTCTATTTTCCTTTCCATTCTGCACTCTCAGGGTGCCAGCTGCAAGAGTGCTCACTGGGGGGATATAGTTCTAATTGACTTGGGTAATATTAATACATATTATCTGGTACCACAGTTATATCATTGTATTACCACTTAGTGTTGTGCATTGTCAGTAAGCAATACTCTCATGGCAAGTAACCCAAATGTTTAAATTTATTATGGCCACCCTGTTCTGGCCGTGCTGCTGCACAGCAGCACCCTGCCTTCGAAGCAACAACAGAAGGGGATGGTCTGGCTCTAGGCTGTAAATTACCTTGTACATTTTCACATTAACAGTCTCTAGTCAAAATGATCTAATTATGCCTTCTCATTTTAAACTATGCATCTAGGAACACACAACATCCCTTCTGGCCAGGACAGGAGCAGCACACACGGCTGAAAAATCAGAGGCAGAAAGGGAGCAGATGAACGAGATAGAAAGAGCAGCAAGTAGGGGCACAGATGTTAGAGGCATAGTCAAGAACACAGGGAAGCAAACCGGGGGCAAATCATGCTTTGTGTTCATCCCTATAAAGTCCCAGTAAAATAATAATAGCATCCAAAAACTGGAGTCTGTTCTGAGACACTAAAAAGGAAAGGAAAGCACAGCTTGTTAATTATCGTATTCCGCAGATTCCCCCATCACACACGCTGCTGCCCAGGGAGAGCACAGCATCGTGAAGCAGAGCTCTGTGTTCTAGCAAAACTCCCCACTACCACCTCATGGGAAGTGGGCCGGAATCTGCCTGGTGAAGCACTGACCGAGGCAGCCACCCCACCCCAAGCCCCACGGTCCCAGGGTCAGCTGCTCGGTGGAGAGGGATGGCGGATTAACTCCCCACCCAAAAGATGGATTATCTTTGTGTAACGAAAGGAAGAAAAAGTCCTTTTCAAAGGGAAAACCATCACGAGGGGTTTTTTGGGAGTGGGATTTTTTGTTTGTTTTGTTCGTAGGGTTTGTTTTTTTTTAACAAAACAACCCAACCAAACAACAACAGCAACAACAAAGAACATGCAAACGACCAAAACCCCAAGCAAACTCCTAATCTTTTACTCACTCCGTGCTTACTCACTGCAAGAGCTTTGTTCTCTCTTCCCTCTTCGTTTCAGGTTTTCTGATCTTTGCTTCCAAGGAGGGTTTATCAAAAACGTGGCTCATATAGTCATAGTGGAGTGATTGGCAGGTGTCGGTCTCCTTTAAAATCTCGACAAAGGCACTTCATCCATCCTGCCTGCCACAGGGGTGGGCTTGCCTGCTTTCTCCTGGTAACAAGTGATGAGTAAGGAAGAGCTGTTGTAAAGTAGAAGCTGGAAATAACCTGCTACAAATGCCAAGGCAAATAGAAGAGCTTTAGCAGTAACTGAGGGAAAGTACATAAATCCCAGGTAGTGAGAATGTCGGCTACATCACGCCGTGTGGAAAATCACCCTGTGGGTGGAAGTGGGAGAGTAATGGCTAATGCAGGGGGTGAGCCAACCAGCACCCTGGAAATAAAAAATTCAATCGCTGTACTGACATGTTGGTGTGTGCATGCCAATTCTGGCAGCCTGGTTAATTCCTTGGTATGTTATTATATTTCCTCTGTTTCTGAGTTCTTTCCTGTGATAGTCCTAATATACATGTGGTTGCACAGTCTGGCTTGCCACACATCTTTACAGTCCCATGGGGGCATTAAACAACTCTTTTTACTGGCTATGTCTGCTTATGGTGGTTTAAAAGAAGGTATAAAAATTTCATGCTGTAATGCACTGATAAAGGGCTTTATTAAAAAAAAAAGGTAGAGGTTCTTGGTGTAGACATATTCTTTTTTGGAGGCCAAAATAAATACTAATACAAAATAGGATGGCAAGGAGGAGAAAACAGAACTTATTAAGCAGATCTTGGTAATTACAATGGTAATTTCACATCATCATTGGTAGGTGCAGTGCATGAGTCTCAAGGGGAACACTGTTTATCTGCATATACCAGTAGTAAGTGTAACATTTTCCTGAAGAATTTCTTCTCAAAGAAGTAATTGGCAGTAGTAATTGAAGCTGGGAGAAGCCCATGGAGTGAGGCAAAGAAATGAGAGTGAAAGGAAGAAACCTTCAGCTCAAATTCAGACAAGAGAACTCCTGAGGAGAAGATGCTTTTATGCATTAAGGAGCAGATATTAAAATAAAACTTCAGAAATACCAAGAGGAAAGTTATTTTTTTTCTTGTTTTGAAGGAGCTGGAAAGAACTAGGTGGAAATGGTAAAATTCAGGAGGCAGCAGAAAGTTCATGGATTTAAGACTCAAGAAAAGGATCCACCCTGAAAAGACACAGTGAAAAAAGTAGGGATTTGGCTTTGAGCCTTTTACTCCCAAGAATATCTGATCTGACCATTTCCAACTCTCATATGTGTGGAACTTCACTCTGTCCATCCAGAAAAGCTCTTCCATTTTGTCTACTTGGCCATCTGCCTAAGTCAGAAGCAGAATAAGGTGATGTGATGTTTTCAAAGTCCTCCTTGTCACCAGCATCTTTAGTTTGGCCTCCAGAGAAAGACTGAAATATGGTGAAATAAATCAGCTTCAATATCTTCTAATTATGAGCGTTTTTTCTTGATTTCTCAATTTCTTTCATATAGATTGAACAGGAATTTTTTAAAATACTTGCTATTTTAACTTGTCAATTTTGTGTTAATATTTTAGTATTTAATTTTATTTTTACTTAACTATGGGTTGGCTTACATTATACACATCTGTTAGCTGTTTTTTTCCCCACAGAACTGAAAAACATGAGTTTTAACCTCTGACACATTTTTCTATTTGGTTATTTTTCTCCAGTATTATTTGTCATGTCTTTATAAGTTATTTTGGCATTTTTGTGACTATAATACTTTTAGCTTGGGATTTAAAATAAGGCTATTTTATTGTTAACCCTTCAAGACTGTATTTGGCAAGCTGAGCAATATAATCACTCTAAATGACATGTGGTTCCCAAATACGCAGGAATAACCAAAGCTTTAAATTCAGCCTCCCAGCCATCCAAATGTAATTTGTGGGCCAATTTGCCCAGACCCTAAACATCAGTGCTTGCAGGAGCTGTATTTTCAATGGGAGGAAAAGCAAACTTGCAAGTGCCAAGAAAGAGCACTTTGTGATGGGAGCTCCTTGTTAACAGTGTCTTTGCTGTGATATAGAGACACCCAACTCCAGATCAAGACTCTGTCACACAGTGCAGAGACAAAGAATAAGCTGTGCCCCTAAGTATTAAATGTTAAACTTTATTAACATTTTTTAACATTTGAAAATGTTAATTGACATTGAATACTGAAGATTCACAGGTAGTAAGAAGGTTACATGGCTTTTTTTTTTTTTAATCCTTTTTATCAATGTTAGAAGAGTCCCGCTGGCTGTGCTTTAATTTCCTGGTCTCTCATCATAACCCAGTTCCCATATTTTACAAATCAATAATAAGGAGTTGATGGCAAAGAATAAGAAATCCAACCCACCAAGGCAAATGAAAGTTTTCCAGCTGGTTGAAATCAAACCAGGAATTCATCTGAAGGCAAAAGTGAGTGTAATGAGGCCAGTTACTGGATTTCAAAGCCAGAGCTTCACATGGAAGGCTCTCACAGTCCTGCAGACAACTATTTACTAAGCTAAAAGGCAATCCATAAACATAGCCAAGCCAATCATTTAAAAAATGGTGACAATGATCACCATGGATTCACAGTAAACACCTTAATGGTGGCTTCCTCAAAATATGAATGCTTTTGAATATTAAGAAACAATATTTAAAGTCAATTTCCTCGCTTAGAAGCTGCTAGCCATTAGCACTGCTGTTTCTTTCCTTGATAATGTTCTATGAAAATTGCAAGGCCTCCTCATCACTCTGCAAAATAGGTCGCACAAAGGAAAGAGGTATAAACCAGAATCTTGAACTTGAAGAGCTAATGTTTCCAAGACAAAACAGAATGTCCATTTTTTTTCTTTTTTCTTTATTTTTCTGTTTTTGTGTGTTTGTTTTTTTTTTTCTGCCAGCTAAAAGAAAATGCATAGTGAGCAAAGGATAAAATTCCATTCTCCTCTTACCCTATCCTCTAAAAAGAGATTGTGAGATTTCATGGAGTGAATGAACATAAGTAACTAGTTTTATAAACAGTTCCTTAATTATTAATTATTAATTAATTATTAATAAGAAATAAACTGCTCAATGACAGAAAGTCAACTCTGTAACTGGCTCACGTGTTTGAGTTTTGGAAGTATCCCAGTCTTCTGCTGAGACCAGTAAAATCCTTTATAAGAAAAAAAACCAAAAAGCTGTGGAGGATGCTGAAGAGTGCAACAGAAAAACACTGAATGATCAATGAGAAAATAACACTAACAGAAGTGAAATCCTGGAAAGCAGGACAAGGAAGGGTTTGCTCTTTATATATTACTGGTAATTTATAGGAGTAATTTTTAATTGCTATTTTTAGATGGGATAAAAAATGCTTAGTTGTAATATACTATGTTATGATATGATACTTAGTGGAAATTATGAGGCAACATTGTGTCCCTTCCAGTTACATGGAAGTTATAGACAGATGCTTTGTGAGAGTTTTTTATTTTTCATCCTCATTTTGAAGTTTCTAGGTACTGCCATTGATTACTGACATTTTGATTTGCCCCTGAGATGCTATTTAACACATACTATCAGTCTTGCTGCAGATGGTGCTCAAGCATAGACATCACAGATGCCAACTTGCTAGTTCTGTGGCAAAACTGTTAATCTGTGCTGCCTGACAGATTCTCAGAATGTTGCATCATGGTGTCCACAATACAACTGAGAAAAAAAAAAAAGAATAATTATTTTTTCTTCTCTTCTTCTTATTCATCTTCACAGATCTCCTTTTCAGTAAAACAGACTTTTTATCACCATGAAGAGATTTTATGACTAATTTTTAAATGAAAAGAGATAATTATACTTTCAATAAGCTTAATTTCCATTATGAAATGTTGCTTTCTACAGTGTTTGAAAACATTTTCAGTATCTGAATTTAGATGTTTTGGGGTTTTGTAAGACGATCTTGAAATTGAGTCTTGAACACCATCTATGTTATCTTAGGCTATGGCCAGCATAATCAACTAGATGAAAACTGTGTTGTGACTGAGCAGTAAGGATCAGTCTTAGCAAATGATTTGCACTGAAATAGTAGTGCATTCATTGTGTAGAAAAAAAGAAATGTGAACAAATGGATTAGTATTGACAGCTGGGATGTTTCTAATTACAGATTTGTCAAGGCAGCCTTTATTATTGCCCACAATTGTTCCATATGTAATGCCCATGTTACCAAACTCTGAATGTTTTCCAATCCCATGGCACTTTGTATATCAGCAGGGCCTAATGACTGCTTTCGTATGCAAACACCAGTGTACAGTACAAATCCTTGTTCAGAACTTTTCTGGTACCCTCTAGCTCCAAATGGATATCCTACAGTCCTGTGAAGTTTTTCTGTGCAAGAAAAACTGATTTAATCATAAGAACCCAGATATTTTTGAAGATATTGAAAAACCGAAAGGATGTAAAATCCCAGAGACTAAACTGGCTTCAGAATGGAAGTGATATCTTGAAATGACTGAGAAAATATTGAATATGAATATTGAATATGAAAAGAGATTTTAATCTATCCAAGAAAGAACGAGATCAATAGAATACAGTCAAATAAGGAAAAAAGCAGACATTTCTAGTAATGAAGGAAGTTAAGCAGCAATCCAGAACATGTGAAGTGCTGAATCTCTTGACATTTTCGCAGTAAGACTGAGCACCTTTCTCATCAATAGCACTGTTGCAGCAACTAGGTAAATTATAACTGTCTGTAAAATGCAAGAAGTCACAGCATAAAATAAAACTTTGTTTTTAAAATGTAGGGCTTTGTCCATATGTGGATTTCCTGATGGCTGAATTGTGGGAAATGAGGGAGGAAACAAAACCAAAATAAACCAAACTTTTATCAAAGAAGATGAACAAGAGAAACGGGTCCTAGCACAGTAGTTAGAAGCACAGTTAAAAACATGTGAAGTAAAACAAATGGGCAAATTCTGTTCTCAAATGACTACATATTCAGATATAACAGTGTAAACATGTCTAACTGAACTGATGAATTTTATGTCCTACAATGAAAAGCATTACCTGTAAGGCTACTTAATTAGGAACAACTATTTTAACACAAAGAAGGAAAACACTGCAGCAAAAGAAAGAACAAGAGCAAAGAGATAGACATAAGTAACTCTAGCTCTTTGGTGGAGTGAAAATTTAACTTGTGAAGCAAGAAATATCTTTATTCTTCATTTCTTTTTTATAGTAAATTAGTGTTTGTTTTCATAATTAGTCATTGGCATCTTTCAGAGTCTTTTCTGAACCTGCTACTTGTCAGCAAGAACCAGTTATAACTGAGATATGGGCAGCAGTGCACCTTGTGCCAGTCTTGTGCCCAAATAACTAAACTGGTTAGCAGCATGGCACTTCTGTGACCAAGATGCCAAATTGCCCTTGCCTGTGCTGCTTAGGAAGCTGGATGCAATGGGAGCTTTAGAAAGGGAAAATCCCTTCCCTTTTTTGTGCTCCATCAAAAGAGGCTGACTCCAAACAGAAGAGTCCCATGCATCTCAGAGAGCGCAGACAGCTGTTCCCCAGCTTGTCATATTTCCAAGCTTTATGTCATTCCCAGGCTAATCAGCTGCCATCATCACTGCTGCTGGAGTGGCTAGCTACAAAGAAAAAAGGGAGCCTCTTCTAGGAAAGGTTCTACGAGGAACTGTAGGCAAAATTATTTTTTAATTATTTTGGAGTCAATAGTCTGCAAAAATTTATTACAGTGGCACCTTATGCATTGCTAGTAAGGATAACAAAATTAAGGGAGACTTCAATCCAGGAATCACTTAGAAATTCAGCACAAAAGTACCAAAAACAAAGCTTTTGAATGTACATCCATAATCATCAAAACATAAGCTATATCATTATTTGTACAGCTCTAATCCTGACCTGCTACAGTGCATTTGAACTAGTAATTCAGTTGTCAGCAAATACAAGTCAAAACATGGTCTTCAGAGCATTCTGTCTTGATAACTCCCTGAGAATGTCCAGCCTAAAGTCACCTTTACTAAATACTGTGCCATTCACTGGAACAATTCTCATATAAAGCCTCCATTTAGAGAAAGAAATGATCCACCAATCAAGACCCCCAAAGGAAACACTCTTAATCTAAATATATTTCTGAGGAAGTATCTGGTTCTGAGGAAGTATCTGTTATACGTCAGCAAGTTCATTATCACCTTCCTTATCACACCAACAGAATGGGAATGTTCCACAGCACGGCTGCAGCCATGGCTTCCACACGACATTGTACCCAGAGAGCTGCTCTGGGACTGGAGTCAGTGTCCTGCGATGCTCTTCTATGGCTCTTCCAATCTTCCTTATTACCGTGTCAAAGAGGGGCTCGGTGTCAGCTGAGAGAGGTTTGGCTTCAGAAGGGTCTTGCGAGAGATCAAACAGCAATGGAGGGTCATGGTGGGTCACACCTTCCCCAAAACATGGGCAGACTCCTCTGTCATAACAAGCTCCAGCTCCAGGAGGACTGAAGATAGGGGTCACATAATGGGCCTTCCAAATGGCTCCACCTGCAGCAAAGAAAAAAATCACAGGCTTATAATGGTATTGGCTGTTACCACAAGGAAGACTAAACATTTTTCTAGAGTTCATTTCTGTTTGCACTTTGGCTCTACAATTATTGGTTGATATAGTATTTTAATTTCATTTAAAATTAGGTGCCACAGAATTAAACCAATAAGGTAAAATGATTTCTGACATTCTGAAATTTCTCCAAAGTTTTCAGCAAGTACGAGCTATCACTCACTTTGCTTTTTGAAAAGACATGGAAAAAAGATTTGGGGATTCTGTGGCTTTACTTCCTTGTTAAGGTAGCAGGACTGCAGGCAAAGGGCTGAGACAAGGACTTCTTTATGAGACAAGGATGGTATGGACTGTCCAGGCATTTTTTTCAGGTAGAGATATGGGTGAGACCCATCCTGAGCTCCAGTAGCCTGACTAGCATGCCATGTGCCTTGAAGCCATGAACAAACTTTTTGTTCCGTACAATATAGACAACACTAGTAAGTTCTTTAACACCTTACGTGGGAAACTACCTGGAAAACTGCAATCCCAGAAAAAAAATTGTTAGACTGCTGTGCACCCCTGTAAACTGGACTTAATTCTTTGGAAAGCAGCTCTGTACTCACTGTCTTTCTGGTGCCATCTAACAGCATGTAAGTGAATGCCACAGTAATGGAACAGGAACTCATGCTCTGAGTGCGCAACTGTTCCTTGCAGTAAAGGCATCAGATCCTGGCCATCAATTATCCTAAACAGAAAAAGGAGAGACCGTAAGACTGAGGTAGGCTGTACAGGACAGCATTCCTTCCACAAATCTCTTGCTGAAACTGGCAACTCTGAACAAGAAAGAGGCTTGTAGAAGATAGCAGGTAGAGGTTGAATCTCAAATGTAGAGAAGAGGTGATGGAGCTGTGCTAGCATTGATGTGCCTAGAAAAGGAGCAGGACTAAAAAAGAAACATAAGACTCTTAGCATGGGTTTCCATACTTTATTTTTCATTGTTTTGGGAAAGAAGGATTAATAAAGATACTCGTGTTTGTACCTGTCCTGAGGCACTTCCCCTCCAGCCAGATGAACAACTGTAGGATAAATATCCATAAGGCTTGTGGGTTCATCAATAACTTTGCCTGCAGGTAACACTCCTGGCCACCTAAATATCCCTGGAACACGGATTCCTCCTTCCCAGCCTCCCATACCTTTTCCCCCTTTAATTAAAAACAAAAACAAACAAAAAACCAAAAACAATAAAAAAGAAATTTTAGACAAATGTCATTGTATTATCGTATGCTAATGTTACCTTGATGAGCCTTCTTTACTCTTTTGTTTTTACTGCCAATCTCCTTCTCCTCAGTGTCAGTGAGTGTGTTCAGCAGATCAGCCCTCAAAATGACCTTCTTTTTTTTCTTTCATACTCCCTTCTATTGTTTTACAAACACATTACCCCATCAGGACCCAGTGTGAGTAAAAGTTTCAGGCATAAAATGTTTTCCCACTCTAGGCCTCATCTTTCATTTACAATCCTACAATATAACTTGTCATGAAAGCAATTGATATTAAGCAAGAAGTTACACAATGTGAATAAAAATTAGCTTATGACCAGTTGTTTCATGAGGAAATTCCAGTTTGAGAATTCATGCTTATAAAGAACACCTGCCCAGGTTAGCATTTACTTCATTTTTAAATACCTAATTAGCATGAGACAGATTTGCTTCTCAGTGTCACTCCTTAAGCATACGGCCTTATCTAAGCCTTGGGGGTGTCCGAAGTACTTTACTAGTTGTTGCTGTCCCCGACAGCTCTTACCTCTGAATATTCCATTCCAACCACCCAGCTGCCTTTTGTCTTCTTGTCTTTCCAACCATCCACCATGATCAGAGGCAAAGTAAACTAGTGTAGTATCTTTCAAGCCTTCCTTGTCAATAGTATCTAGAACCTGGCCTGTAAACGTAAGAATATGTATGTATTAAAAAGCAACAATATAGCTTACACGACATAAATTTTAGCCTCTGGCTTATAATCATTCATCAATGTAATTTCTTATCTATGCCGGGCTGCTCATTGTTTAAAAGAAGATCGAGATTTGTAGTTATTTTACTGTTTTTAAAAACATAGGAAATCTGTGATGTGCTGTAACTCCTTTGTTATTGGTATTTTAACAAAGGAGTGCAAGAACCACAGTCACAGACCAGACACCTGTATTGTGAAGGGAAAAGTGCCACGTGCTGTAAAAATATGGAAATAAAGTATGATCCAAGGCCCCAGAAAGTTAGATTCTGCATCAGTGGTGGCTATCATGAGAAATGTGTGATAACGTCATGCATTCTTATCTTATTGTCTAGACAACAGTTAGATGTACATTACATTATTGGATGAATATAATATACATTAATGATAAAGTTTCTTTTTATTTAAAAGTCATTCTTGAGTTGTTTCTTATGTTCTTAATTTCTTAATTATATTCATGGTGTCTAAGCATTAGGCAGGGAGGTTTTCCTCCATCATTACTGAATGATAAATAATTCCCTTTTTCCTCCAAAAAAACAGGCAGAAAAATAACATGGATCTAATTTGGGGGGAGCATACCATTTAAAATTTATGAATACTTCTGTATTTATCAATGGGACTGAAAAATATTCAGTACTCCGCTTAATGCAGCAGAGATAAAGAGCCTGTTGGTTTATGTCTAGAATTAATTTGCCTATCATTTTTATCACCTTCTGATGTGACCTACTTAGAAATGACCATCAGAGACTGAAATTATCTGGTCTCTACTAGTGATAGAAAATTAAGTAATTCTCATACATTTAGTAAGAAGATTGGGAGGGCTCCTTGACAGGAGATAAGGGAACCTGGTAAAACCGGTAAACACTTGACCAAAAAAAGAAGCATGAACAAAAAGACTCATTTTGTCCAAGACTGGAGAAAGTAAAAAGCCAACACTATAAGCCAACAGTGCTCATGCAAGATTTATAGATGTTCATAAAAAGCTTAGGACTTTTTCCTACATGTTTTTAATTATCTTCCTTGTTCTTTTAATAATAAGTCTATTTTTAACATATTTAGAGACATTTTTATTTGCTATGGTGACTTACCCACCATCCAATCCATCTCCTCTACATTGTCTCCATATAAACCATGTCTGCTCCTCCCAAGAAACTTCTTTGTGGTGAGGAGAGGAGTGTGGGAATGTAAAAAAGAAAGAACAAGGAGAAATGGCTTGCGCTTATTTCTAAGGAACAGAAATCGACATGTTGTTATTAGGGAGGACGTCTTTCAAAGCATACAGAAGTCAGTCATAATGAAAAATGGCATCATTTGTATATGAATACTTCAGCAATCCTTTCAGAGACATCTAAGATTGTAAGATATTATAACCCAGTGATTTGGATTTGTCTGATAAAATAATTTTTGCCTATATAAAATGACCCTTTTTTCCTGCTTAATCATAGATAGAAAACTTCCAGATTGAAATTCCACTTTCTGCTGTTGGAAACCACCACTGTGCGGCTGAAGCGAAGGTAGCAGGTTCATCCCACCAGTTGTTGCCCACATATCAGTCTGTATGACAAGGATACACTACAGCTCTGCTTTTCCTTCCATGGCCCACACATGCATTTCTAACATTACCTGCTGTTCTCTAAAGCTACAATGTTGGTCTCATTATTAGATATACATATTTCCCCAATATACCCCAGAAATATCCAATCCAACACATGGAAATTTGGAATTGTTGTCAGCTTTAGTGAAGCTAGGAATAAGGGAAATGGTTAAGCAACATCTAACTATTTGGTTTAATGATACAATTATGGATATTATTTAAAATTAATAGGCATAATACTTATAATCTTATATTATATTATAAAAATTATAAAACCTTCACATGGCAAAGTGCTGTTTAAAAGTTGCAAGATGTGCAAGACCCAGAAAATTTGTGATCAAAAGAAACCAATTTTACCTTTCAATAAATGAAATGGACTCTCTCAAGATAAGGGATGTAGTTCTGTCTGTCACCATTGGCTGCTCAGTAACTTCATGGTTTCTCATCATAATGCAGTTCCAGTATCGAACAAACCCATAACTTGAGAACCAGGATACTAAGAACAGGAGACTAAACCCAACAAGGCAGGTCAGTATTTTCCAGCTGACTGGAATCAAGCCGATTAGTCTTCCCAGGACAGCAGTGAGTGTAAAGAGGCCAATCATTTGAGTGTAAAGCCAGAGTTTCCTTCTAAAGGCTCTGTCCATCTCTGGAGTTTCTGTTGGTTGACAGTCACCTATTAGTGTAAAAGGCATCCCATAAAAGTAGTCAAATCCATGTTTTAAAGGGTGATGGCAATGGTCATTGCGGGATTCACAGTTAACACCTTGATGCCATTTCCCTGAAAATACAATTATTAAAACATAAAGAGAAATTATTTTTAAAAACTCATACAAAATACTTCTCAAAAAAAGGTTGGTTTTATTCTTTTTGTATTAAATTCTTCATCCTACACAGAAAGAGACCAAGTATGTAGTGGTATAATGGGTTTGATGAGAGTAAATCTCTACAAACTATAAATTTCAAAAAAAGTTATTGGTGCTCTGTGCACATATTTATGCCCTGTACCATTTAACAAATATAATAAAAATAGATTATAAAGAGAATTAGAAATTGAGAAAAAATTCAGAACTTAGCAAAACTGTATGGCCTTTCTGGAGACCTGTCAGGTATGAAGTAGAAGAAAACTGTCCTTTTGTAAGCAAAGGGTAAAATGTTCTGATGTCCCTTTACCTTCTATGCAGATTAGTTTCTGAAAAGTTTTGAAGAGCTTAATGTCAGGATTGTGGCAACAGTCGGTATTGGTGCAAGACTGATAAGGGAAGCTATGGATAGAGTAGTCAAATAACTGGCAGCTCAGTTTTCTGTTTGCCAGATAAACCAGCAGATCCAGAAAAATTAGCTCAGCAGAACAGGATTTCTCATGAAGCTGTACATGTGTAAGTAACTTTGCTGAGCATTATATCTCCAAATACTAACTCAGAATAGAAGACTTAGTTTTATAAATATTTTTGTTATTTATTTGTATTTAATAAAATTTTAAAAAGTTAAAGCCCCCTTGGAAGACACTGAAGTCTTCATTTATAAGAATGTCTCCTGACCTTTTGCAATACAGTTTGTTCTTTGCTATGAACATGCAAACTATTATGATGAATGGCACATCAAAATCATGCTTTTGCTTCCCTTCCAGCCTATTCCAACACACTAGCTAGGCACTTACATGGAGACATCTCCAGCTGACTCATTTGGCTCAAACACTGAGGTTTGTGAATATCTGAATCAAGTAAAAAAAATCTACCTCTCATCACAGAGACATAGTTTAATTGCATTCTATGGTCTCTGATGTAATGCAGATCTTGAATACCAGATCTATAGATCAAAATGAACATTTAGACTTTTACTCAAAAACTAATTTACAACTAATTCATATTGTGGAGTGAGGAACTGAGCACCTAAAAGAGGATGTTATCCTCAACAAATGATTCACTTTGTTACCAGTACATATACCAGCAGCCAATCCTGAGTGTGTTTCAATAGAATTGCTGTGCATTATAATAGGAGCAGAAAGAACTGCTTCAGAGGGGAAAAAAATTGCTGCTTTTTAGATATAAATATAAGAATGGAAGATCTATTCTAGGTTGATGAATTCCTTTCAGCTAAAATCTCTACTCAGTTTATCTTTTGACATATTTAGAGTCAGCTATGGAATGAAACAGATTTGTAATCAATACACAGATGCATTGGTCATTAATACAGGTGCATCTAAACTATCCTTGAAATTCAGATGCACTTCAGCATCTAAATCTCCAGCCAAGGTCGATAGACTTCTGACATGCTAGAAAAGACAAATCTCCAGAAGATAAACTAAATATATAATTGAGATAAATTAATCTCTGAGGGCATACATTATAAAACCTTGGCTTTCTGACTACAAAGTATCTTCAAAGCATTTCCCAAGAAAAAGTCTCATTATCACCTCAAGCTGCAGATTATTAATAGAATTTAACTTTGCAACTAAACTGGTTGTGCTCTGAGCAAAAAATTAACAAACCATTCAGGTGAGACTACTTAGTTCTCATTCAGCTGAGGTGACAAGCATAGATTTTGTGTTAAGATTTTTTGCTCCATGACTTGAATGTAAAGTTCTTGTGGGTTTTTGTGTGTCAGTTGTAGCTGGTGCTTTCCATCATCCCCTATGGTGCAATTAATCAGGACCTGTCAATCCAGATAAATTAAGTGATTCTTTTAGTATCCATAGTGCGATTTTAGCTGAGATGCCCACAGGGAAAATGCCAGCCCATTTAGTTTCTAGGAAGTATGCTGTACAGTCTCCCTGCAGGACAATTCCCTTGGGAGAGTGGAGAGAAATCTGATTGTTTTGTTAGTGGTTACATGCTGAAACAAAACTTAAGCATGCATGGGCTGTTTTATGAGCTGATTGAAACAACTAAAATAATATTGCTGCAAAACTAACAGGAGATGGAGCTTCAGTAATGTAGAATTTAAAATGCTTGGAAGGCTACTTTTAGTTTTGTCCTGTGTGGTTTGGATTTATTTTGTTGAATGAATACAAATCTATTTCTGCAGGAACTTTTATTAGTACATTCAGTTGATTTGTGCAGCCAATATTTTTAAGTGTCATGTAGGCTTTGGATTTTGACATTTTAGATGCTCAGATGAGATAGGGCAAATAGCTGAAAACTTGGCTCAGGAATGTTTGTGCTGATGCCTGTGGAAATATGTGACATATCTAAGATAAATAATTATTTAAAACTAGATCATGACCAAAAGTTACAACTGTATTAAAAAATAGCACTATAAAATATAAAAGAAATTCATGTTAATGCTGAAAAAGGCATTATTTTGTAAGCTGTACTGAAATATTGGTGAACTTAGTGTCATGCTGTAATTGAAGAAAAAAAAATTACTTCGTTTCCGTTTTTGAAAAGCCAAATCATGTGAAACTATAAACTGTCTTTACTGTTTTGTGTAGCTGCTGTTCCCTTTTATTGTGAATCTACTCTGAACTGGATAAAACATCACCATGCATATTTAAATAGCATCTTTTAAAAAATGAAATATCATTGGAATAATTGTCTTATACCTAGTACAATAATATTCAGGTATATATGTTAAAACATATATTTTCCATTATATGTTTTAACAACCACAGCTGTACTTGAAAGGCCCACAGTAAAGATTGCCCTTTTTATCAGATGCTTATTCTTTTAAGAAAGGTACTATTTGGCAGGCATTTCCTTTTACATAACATTCTTAAGCTGGGAAATAAATATATTACAACTGAAGTACGAGCACTTACTAACTAAAACAACTGGTTTGAGTGAGATGTGCAGGTGAAACACATTCTTTAACATCTTTAGGAGTGTCTCCATCCATACCTATGAGTCCTGTGGTGTAGCCTTGCTGCTGCAGTATTTTGGCAAAAGTGGTTTCATTTGGAGGAAGTCCTCCTGAGCCAGCATTCCAAAAAATAACACGGTAATTGTTTACAGCATCCATCCCTAAAAATAAAACAGTCTAAATAAGTACAAAGAGTAGAGTACTTTTAGCCAACATACTTTGTTGTTTCCTGATTTCATTGAAATAGTAGTGTTAAATATTTATCTTCATGCTGTTTGTTTGGGAAAATGAATCTAGGACTCTAAACAAGATTAAGAAAGAGTTAAGCTTGTCCATGATACCTGTTCTTTTTTGTATCTCATACTGAGACAAATTGTTTCATTTCATTTCGTTTCATTTCGCTTGGAATGACACAGTTGTATAAGACTTTTATATGTCACAGTGGCATGCAGGCTGTCTGAAGTTCACTTACTGTTTGACTGTGAGGGCAGGGAGGAGTATAAGGAAACTTAAGCCCTCTGTCAGTCTCAAACTCCAGCTCACATAAGGCTGCCTGAGAACTCAAGATTTCCCTGCAGAGTGGCATGGATGGTATCCCATCTCTGAGACCCGCAGGTTTACACCCTGTTCTTTAGCATTTTATACTGGCATAACGCCATCATACAATGTTATGTGAAATACAATCTGTCCTGGCAGCGTTGAACAACTCTGGTCCTGTTATAGTGAGAGAGGGTTTGTATAAGCCCATGTGCATTTTCAAGCTACCAGTCTCAGTGGGAGCTGTCATCATAAAAGTAGGATGACATATCAGCTTCAAAATGCCTCGGGACTGAAGGGTCTGAAGATAATTTCTGATAGAACAAGCATTTGCTAGTTGCTGTTATAAACATGTAGAGCTGTTTGTTTTTCATATCTCTTCATCTCAGGGATGCAGTCTGACAGGATAGTATTTTTTCTTCAAAAACACAACTAGGGAAAATAATACAGGTGTCAAATTGTTATCTCATAGGATGGATTAATTCTGACAGATACATAAAGAAGCTTTCTCATAAATTACTTGTTCTGCACCTCCACTGGAGGGAATGGATACACATTTGCACAGATCTACTCTGTTCCCTGAGGGCTGAGCTGCTTCTGACACATGATGAAGAGTAACCCATGACCGAAATTAATATAATTAATGCTTTAGAAAATTGTTGTTGTTATTATTAATGTTTTGTGTAATGACTTTTTTGAATGTAACAATTTGCTCTAACTTCATTCTGGCTGCAATCTGTACAATAGAGCACTAAAAGGCAATGAAAATTGTGAGTTGGGGGGACCAAGATGCCCTGCAGAGCTGTTTCTTCTCTGCTCTTCTCCCCAGATCGGTTTGTTGTCCTCCATAAGTATAGATGCCACCTCAAAGATACAAGACTTAGCTGGTGTCTTGTGTGTCTCAGTGAGGGATGATGTGTGTGGCATCTCTTCTGTTTCACACACCCTCATTTCTTTTGCACCCATTGTATGACATTGTTCTGTGAAGTAATAAAGCAATGTTTAAAGGCTACTTGGCTTTGCAAGGCAAACCTGATCGGAGGGGATATCTGCCAGTGAGGAAAGCTGCTCTGCTGGGCGTGCAAAGTGGAGCTGCAGCAATGTGTTGAGTTAGTTTCACTCCTTCCTTTGCCAGGTGATCAATGTTCGGAGTTCTAAAAAGACAACCAACACCATCAGATATTTTTCAGAGGTTCTTTCAAGGCAATAAGGAGTAACATACTTATCTTTATTTTGTGAAGTTTCTTCTATTTGAAGAAGGCCAGGAATTATTTTTTTTTATTTTAATTTTCTCAAGTCATGGGGAAATATTTCTTTTTTTTTTCTTTTTACATTAACAGTCAATATATGAATTAATTTCAAGCCAACCATTCCTTGTTTCCCATGCCCTGTGAAGAATATTGCATAAATCATAGAATTATAGAATGGTTTGTGTTGGAAGGGACCTTAAAGATCGCCAAGTTCCAAGCTCTCTGCCAACTAGATCAGGTTGCTCAGAGCCCCATCTAACGTGACTTTGAACACTTTCAGGGATGGGGCACCAACAGCTTCTCTGGGCAACCTGTTCCAGTGCCTCACCACTCTCATAGTAAAGATTTTCTTCCTAATGTCTAGTCTAGTCTACCCTCTTTCAATTTAAAGCCACTCACCCTTACTAGCTAAAGCCAATTAGAGTAAGATTCCGAGAAATTTGCTGGATGAGAGGAGTGATCAGAGCAAATTTGGGTTTGTTCAAAGAATTGACAAATTTGTAGGAAGCCAGCAGGCAATACTGTGGCATAATTTTCAAAGAGAAGGCAAATTCTATGCTCTTGACACTGAAAAGAGAGGTACTTCCTAGTAACATAGGACATTGCAGTGATTTAACTGTACTTTGGTGTGAGATTGGGAAATAATGGCAACATAAAGTTAAAATGAGGTAATGAGGCCTGATATGTTGAAAGAGGGGACAACATTTCTATCTTCAGGTATAACTGTTTCTCAGTGTCAGGAAATTAAGGAATGCACAAGAAAAATTGGCATATTCCCAGAGTAAAGCAGCTCCACATAGCAGGGCTGGCCCTGGGAACACCCTCAGGCTATGAGATAATCCTGAGCAGAAGATTCCAGGTTTACATTAAATATCACAGCAGCTCTTTTCACCCTTATGCTCAGTTTCCTTACCTAATAGTGTCATTTCCATAGCAACCTACATCCCCTATGCCGAGATCATCAGCCATCAACAGGACAAAGTTTGGCTGTGTGATGATGGAAAGCTGTGTGAGTGGTGGCTGCAGAAGCAGACTAAAAATCAGGGGTGTAACCAGGGGTAACCTGAAACACAGAAGAAGGAAAGGAGCTAATGACCTGGCCATTCATCACTCCCTCCAAACATGGCCAAAGACCTTCTGGTGCAAACTTGGCTGCAGACCAGACCACTCTGTCCAGACACAAAGGGTGTGTTAAGTGTTTATCATTTGCTCAAGCAGATGCAATTAAAAGGAAAATGTCAGGTCCATAACTTTAAAATCTCCATTTCTGATTGTTTGCAAGTTTCCCGCGAGCAGTCTCACATGGGAATTCCCGTGTAACACGTGACATGCAAGCAATTGTTCTTCAGTGGCTTGGGATGTTTATCAGAAGTTGATCTGGGAAAGCTGGAATAGGATCAACTTTCTCTGACATCTTTCTTGACCAGACTGTACTTTGGGTTGTGAAAAAGTTAATAACAAGAAAAAACAAACAAGCAAACAAACCCCACATTGTGAGTACACTTTATGGATAAACAATGCTACTATTTTATAACACAGTATTACTTCATTATTAACCTTCACTCAGGTCTGATATAGCAATAACTCGTTGGTTCTTTCTTACCAATAAGATGTTAGTTGCCAAATCATTCCTGCATTTGGAGTGTTCAGATCCTGCAAAACCAAGAGCACCTTGTCATATTTATATCTTCCCAGTAGTCACCGCAATAAAAATAGATTAGAAACTTCATCAAAGGCCGTTAACATTAAGTTTTATTTACTGTAGTGCACCTCAGATCAGTCCATAAATGAAGAATAATAAAGGCATTAATGTTATTTTTATTGCTAACACTTCTTCACTTCTTAGAGGAATTTTTCTGTAGAGAAGTTTATCTTAAAATAGCAAAATAATTCTTTTTTCTTACATGACTCAGCTGCATGAAAAATACTTACTGTTCAGAAAGGAAAAGAAGAGCTTTCTAAAATCCAGTCCTCAATGTAATTTATTTTTCTGTGATCATAGACACAGTAGCAGCCTGCTGCTTCTTCACATAAGGTGCCAAGTTTCCTTTCAGGCTTGTAAGGGGTATTTTTAGTTGTAGAAATTCTAGTCATCTTTTTCCAAGAATAATATTTGCTTCGAAGAATTTTTGATCTCTTATTATTTTACTCTGAGAATGCACACGTTTCTCTGGGGCTTTTCATTTCACTGCCAGGACAAGACAAGCTAAGAGTTTTGAAGTAAGGGCCAAATAAGCTTGGTTAAGAAGCTTTAAAATAGACTTCTTTCAAATTTATACCATGTCTAATTGAACTTGTTAGAAAAATCTCGTTTATTAAATTTAGGAAAAAAGATCAAAAGTCTGTGAAACAAAAGGAATATAACGAAAAGAAAATTTGGTTACAACAAGTGTTGGGTGTCCAGATCACACAGGATCCCTAGGAGCACACCTTCCTATTCAAAAACCACGCTTTTAAAATTTCTTAAGGTCCAACAACATGGGGGGCATTTCTTCTTCTCGGATTGGCTCTTTGGTGTCCCCCCCCATGCCAGGGGTGGAGTTTCAGGCAATATGTCAGCCTCCATCTAGCTGCATGGTTGGCCAGATGACATGAAGTTGCATCAGCTATATTCTTAATTAATATGTAACTGCCCTTTTCCTGAACGCTTAATCCTTGGCATACATTCCAAAACTGGATTGGATGCCTTACAATTTCTGCAAAACGCCTCTAGGTTAGTAACAATCAAAAACAAAAATAAACTTTAGGTTAGTAACTCTCGTTCAGTTTATTTGCTTGTAATAAAACCGTTTTTTCTACTTCTCATAAACTGTCCCAAGCATCTCATTTTTATATTATTATTATTATTATTATATTTATATTTTATTTTATATTTTGTCTTCGAGAAATGATGTATTAGGCTGCTTAGTTAATATCCATAGTTCTTATGTTTTATCCATCAACACTACAAGCTTCAAAGGGAAAATTTAAATTTCTATGCTTAGAAAATTACCTTCCAAACACTTACTTACCAGTGCTGATGCAGTACTGCTATCTACAGACACTTGGTCTCCTGCATTTGACTTTGCCCCTTTGCTGCATCCTAAGTAGATATAGGAAAAGTGCTGGGGAATACCTCAGACATCTTTCACATTTACATAATGTGTGCCTCCAAACCAGTTGAAATAATCAGATTTAATTGTGCAATTGCTTGTCTCTAACTGCCTGTGCTTCACACTAGCGAAACATTGATTTAAAACACAGCCTGGAGCTCAAGGCTGAGTGTCCTCAGAAGCTGCCTCAAAAATAGCAGGTAATATACAGAAAACAGTTACTGCACTGACTGGTATTATTGCTGTCAAGCCATTTCCTTAGGTGGTGGTAATCCAGGCAGAGAAACTTTAGCAGCTCTGGTGGGAGCAAGGGGGACCATGAAAGCAGCTTGCCCCATTCTGAACAAAGGGAGCCCAAGTCCCTCCATGCACAGCTGTGGAGCTCCTTGCTTGGCCCCTGGCAGCTGGAGCAGCAGCAAACCATTGAGAGAATGCCTTTTTGGGGACCTCTCTGCAACTGCTCTTGCCAAAGTGCCACTAAAGCCATGCTGCAAGCAAACAGTCCTCTGTTATCTGAACTGAATTTGGCTTAAAGCAAAACTTTTTCTTCCCTCTTCTGTTATTAATCCCTCCCCCAAAGTAATTTTGATTTTGTCTGTTTCTTCATCAATTTTAATAACCCTGGGATGGGAGGGGGAGGAGGAGAAAGGGGGGGTAGCTTGCATATCTTTAATTTTTCAATAATTGTTTTCCTGTATTGATTCAAATCAATAAAATTCAAGTTAAAAAAGAATCAGTCTTTAGATTTCCATCAAAATACTTACAGGATACTGAAATCCCAATTCAATCCAGTTTTCATAAGAGAAAATGAAATTCATATTTTTAGATGTACTCAGTACAGTTTTCATGGGAACAGTACCCATTTGTGGCATCCGTTTGGAAACAGAGAAAAGTCATACAGTTAATACTGCTCCATTCAGTGCTGCTCAGTCTGTGAAAATTTCTTAAAAATTCGTATTTTGTAGACTTGATAAAGTTAAAAGCCAGACACATGATAACAAATTGTCTACAGCTCTCACTTTGTACATATGTTTATATAAGAATAATGTTGTTGCAAAGGGAAAAAGTCTTTTATAAACTTCCTCGAGATATTTTTATCTGCAGGAGCAAAAAAGAATTTCCAAATACCCATTAAAATTTCCCTGTGCATTTTCCAACATAGTAAGGGAGGAATACAGTACCTTTTCAAGTTATATCCCAAGCAGGCAGCTGACAGACTGGTGCACGAGCTTATTTTCAGTTGGCTTAAAAATGTTCCAAACTTTTTCAGCACAAGGATTGCTGCTACGGCACAGTGTTTTGTATCTATTTCTGAAGCCTGTCCTGAAATCTGCCCTAGATGCACATCCCACTGTTCACTACAGAAAAAATGTGTTATATCAGAGCTTGCAAGCAGCTGGATGTTCTAACTTGCCCTGGAATCTCTTAAGTTGCACGTCCCACTGCTGTTTGCACAACTCTGACATTCATGCAGCATCTGAGGTTCGGGCTGGGGTACACCACAGATGTTATTAAAATGCTTTCTGCACAACCACTAGTTTCTCAAGGTATGGGAATGATCTCCAAGTCTGAGATACTCCCACGAAAGGCACTATAAATGATCTTTCCTCACTTCTACGACGGAAAAGAGGAAATCTCTGTACTTACGGAGCAGCAATTCTTTGCCTGTAGAAAGAGAAATTGAGCTAATTTCTTCACTTCATGGCAGTCCTGAGTGCTTGCAGCAGTGACCAGGTTATCTCAGCACTTGCAGCAAGCAAAAGTTCTAGGGTGGGGAGGAAATGCCAGTAAGAGACTTCAGTTTGCTTTTTTAGAAAATGAGTCATTCAGCTTTACTTCTCTGAGTGCTACCTGTTTTCTAGTCATTGCTCAAAGGGATAAATAAAGGTTTGCTAATGCCGGCTAATGTTTGATTGCTTTTTTTCTTGTTTGGGTGCTGTTATACTGAGTGGTTTGGGACAGCATGAGACACTACCACAACAGCAATCTTGCTTTCTTGACTGAGAATCTCCTGTGTTTTCATATGTTAAAAGAGAAGGCAGATTTTTTTACAGGTTCATTACCAACTGCAATGCTCAGGTTGCTAGCAACCTAGTGCTCAATGCACTAGGTTACTAGTGGATCATCTCTGAGGCAAGTTACAGCATGATAGATGAACCCTTCCCTATTCCCTCCCACCCTAACTGAAATGGTTGCAGGCAACATCCCAGAAGAAGTGATGTGACTCATTTTCCTTCTCTCAGGGCCTGCTTTCTTTTCCCTACCTCTGTTACAGCATCCAAGTCCACACCTTTTTAGCTCCCATACCCCTCATTGTGCCTTTAGCACTTCAACGATTCATTAAGGTCTACAGGATTTCTTGTTGTCTGATGCCCTCTGCTGCTGCGTATTTTTTAAAAAGAAACACCTCCTGAGGTGGTTCTGCTTTTTTCTGTCCAGGTTGGAGTAAATGCCAGGTGGGCTCTGCTAATTGAGAGAGGCTCTCTTGCAGCTGGGGTCATCTCCACAGCTCTCATATTCTTGTGTTTTTTTCAGGACTTCTTGCAAATTCCATAGAAGTTGTGACAGAGAACCACAAACTGTAACTGCTATGTTATTTACTAAATTTAGAGTTCAGCAGAAAATTGAAAGCATGTCTGCAGTTACACTGCAGGAATATGTCTTTGTTATTTATTTCATAGCCATCTTCAAACACAGAGAGAGCTGGCCCAGATTGCTGCTCTAACTAGCACTTGCTGAAATCTGGCTGGAAGTCTGGGAATTACCACCTGGGTGCACCTATAGTGTAATGAAGGAAAAGGAGAATGGATAGTGCTTGTAGCCTAAGGACTTTCCTCTCAGAGTGACAACTTGGGCCCATTTTGGTGTTTGATCTTTGAAGGAGGGAAAGGTGGATGTTCTCTCACTGGTGCCACTTAAGGACGGCATTTTTAAAAGGTCTTGGCAAAGCTAATTGTGTTCCCATTCACTGAACTGACTTTGCTGATTTCCTGTGGGGAAATATTTGAAAAGTCTGTATTTGTTCAGAAGGTGCAATGAATGTTGACTTTTGCAGAAGCCTTGCATAGTCCTGTCTTTTTACCCTTGTTTTCTTTACACTGAGTACTGGAGGCAGAAACACTGTAACCCTATTGAAAAAACAAACCGAAACAAAACCCAAAAAACAAACATTAAATGAAAACATTTAGGAGTCTTAAGTTAGTGCGGTTTGATGTAGGATATGACGATTAAGAGGCTCCCTCTAGCGACTACTATTTGTTGTTTCAGAGAACAATTGATCCACGCTCCCACTTTCCAAAAGTCATTGTACAATGATATGTTATGGTGTTATTTCCTGGAACTTTGATTTACAAAAAGTCTTCAAGGCCCGGATGCCCAGGAGCACTTGCAGAGCCGTATCTGTCTTCCTGGAGCATGTAATACAGGTTTGCAACACCCAGAAGGAACCTGATTCCTGGGAAGGAATCTGATTCGTTTCTTCCAGGACTGCTCTGCAACATGAGCCAAACTGCAGAAACTGGGGGTGAGTGGGAGAGGCAGTTCAGAAGTGCACTCCTGGTCTGGGGTAAAGCAATAGTTCAGATGCCCCAATTCTTCCTAAGGCTCAACTTGTCTAATAACTGGTAAGTAATGCAATTAATATAAAAAAGGCTGTAATGCAACTAGTTGTCCACATGGTTTCTAAGAAGAGACACAATCCAGTGCTGTTTCTCGTTGCGTCACAGAATGGGTTCATATCACCTGGCTTTCACTACTTAAAAGAATTGTTTACATGTAAGCCTGTCATCCAGACTCTCTTCATGATCAGTGGTAAAGGGCAGTCACAGTGGGGGCAGTCCAGCTGTACTATACTGCCATTCTAGGATGAGATGAAACATTCTTTGAAGGTTTCAATCTATCTTCAGTGCCTGTACAGAGAGAATTTTTATTGCTCTGTATTCAAGCTAGATTGAAATTGGTTAGTGACACAAAACCAAACTGTTAGTCATTCTACTAACAGATCAAACAAAAGAATACTATCATACAGAAGTATTTATGAAGGCTGTTTTTATGACATTTTCAATAATGTTCTGAAAGGTGAGTTTGTATTTTTTAAGTTTAAGGAAAAGTGTCTGATTCGAATCCTACCGTTAGAAGAATGCAGGTGCCCTAAATTTCTAAAACTTGTGATTGAAGCTGTTAAAAGTGAAGTATTTAGATAGGGTTTTAGCTGGAATGGAAAAAGCATAACTTAAAATGCCAGAAGAGTAGAAAGTTAGCATTTGGAGGAAGATATATTCTGTATTGCATTCTTTGTGTGTATTTCTCAAGATAATACAACTGCAAGGCATAGGAAGGCAGTGACATATATGCCATGGGAGGTCATGGGGGTCCCAGAAAGGCCCACATAAGTACTTTGAGAGACCTTTGGGATTTTTTGAGAAACTATTTTTTTTCTGCAGCACTGGTGAGGCCTCACCTTGAATCCTGTGTTCAGCTTTGGGCCTTCGTGGCAAGAAAGACATTGAGATGCTGAAGTGTGGCCAGAGAAGGGCAGCAAAGCTGATAAAGGGACTGGAGGACAAGTCTGATGAGGAGTGGCTGAGGGAGCTGGGGCTGTTTAGCCTGGAGAAGAGAAGGCTCAGGGGTGACCTTCAAGTACACAACAGGAGGTTGTAGCGAGGTAGTGGTTGGTCTCTTCTCCCAAGTATCAAGCAATATGATGAGAGGAAATGGCCTCAAGTTATGCCAGTGGAGGTTTAGATTAGACATAGAGAAAAATTCTTCCCTGAAAGGGTTGTCAAGCACTAGAGCAGGCAGCCCATCCAGAGGGCTCCTAACTGCCTGGGTAAGAGGCACTGCTCTGAGCCTGCTCCCAGGGATGCTTTTGCTGCAGGGTGAGTGAGTAGGTAAAGTTAGATCCAAGCCTGTGAGTTGAATAAATGCATGACAGCTCAGCTGAATGAAATGCAGCTGTAGTCTTAATTTGGCAGGTGAAAGGATTTTATAACAGAATTAAGGGAGAAGGTGTTTCCTTCTATGGCAGGTGCAAGTAGACAGGCACAGAGGCAGAATTCACTACTGCCACTGCTGAGGATATCTGGAAGCTGTACGTGGGACCTGAACTTTCTTGCTAAGCAGAAGAAAAGGCTCTGTCTGTCTGCAAAGCCAAGGTAAAGCAATACTATAACTATTCATGCACATCTGACATGACAGGGGTTTGTGATTGTGTCCAGAGGAGAAAAAATAAATAACATTAAATAAAAACAAAAACAGAGACCAAGAGAAGCTATTGCACCTGCAGAGCTGGTCTAGTATTTAAAAGGAATTGAGAGACTCAAATAAATTAATTTTCATTTGTAAATTACTGCACAAGTAGTGGAGAGTGGTCATATGTTTTTCAAAACAGGCTGGGTAATCAGAGCTGGTGCAGCCTGCCCCCATAGGAGAGGTGCTCCATCCCTCTGATCATCTTGGTGGCCCTCCTCTGGACTTGCTACCACATATCAGTGTCCTTCCTGTGCTGGGGACTCCAGAGCTGGATGCTGCACTCCAGGTGGAGTCTGACCATAGTAGAGTAGAGGAGCAGAATCACCTCACTTGACCTGCTGGCCACACTGCTTTTGATGAAGGCCAGGACACAACTGGCTTTCTGGGCTGCAATTTGCTGGGCTATGTGCAGCCTCTTATACACCAGCACCTCAAGTCCTTTTTGGCCAGGCTGCTCTCAATCTGTTCGTCCCCTTAATGCCAAGTTACAAAGCATGCCATAAAGACTATCTTTTTTCATTTGTTTTAATATGCCATTATCTGCTTATTCTAAATTTGGATAGCTACTTTGTATGATGAGCTAATTTAAGGGCCTTACAGTAACAGACACCAAAAAATAAAAGGTACTTTTTGATATGATTCACCTCACCCATGAATCATTTACATTAGTAAGAGACAAACTGACACAGAAATGCATATTTCTCCCCATGGGCTATGGGGGGAGTACCAGATGGTTACCTCAAAACAAGAAGGCATCCTCATCACAGATGCAGATGTCTTCATTAAGTCAGAAGAATCTTGTCCCGATTGTTTAAAGAAAGCCAGCATAATCTTCAACATTCATAAACAGCAGGGTAGCAAAATGGAACAATAAGGCAGTGTTTAGCCACAATGCTGCACAATGTTGCCATTCTGCCTGGCTGTTCAACATCTTTATAAATGACTTGGACACAGGACTGGAAGGGATAATAAGCAAGTTAACAGATGATACAAAACTTGGAGCAGCTATTGACTCCCTCAAAGGCAGGGAGGCCCTGCAGAGAGATCTTGACAAATTAAGGGATAGGCAATCACCAACCATATGAAGTTCAACAAGAGCAAGTGCTGAATTCTGAATATGGCATATATATGTACATATAGACTAGGGATTTGGCTGCTTATAGTTTGCAGAAGGATCCATTCATTCTAGGAATGTATGGATAAATAAATTATAAATCAGAATTTGTCATACCAGGCTACGCTTACATTGAGAGTGTGTAGATTCAGATATGTAAATAGAGGGAAATGAGAGTTAATAACAAAGTGGGCCTGATCCATACTAGAATAGTGACCAAAATTCAAATGTTAAAATGCACAGTTTTTTTTGACATTGAGCCCAGTTCTATTCAAAATTACTCGTTCTGTCCGGGTTTGTGTCCACTTTGCTCACTTTCAAATTCTTCCTCTCAACTAAATACTGCCTGTTGAGAAATAAACGAGAAATATTTCTCTTTCCTTTGGCAAACCAAAGGAAGTTCAAGGAAGCAGTTTTGTTTTGGTTGTTTTGGGGTGGGTGTTTTTGTTTGTTTTGTTGTTGTTTGGGTTTTTTTCCCCTCAAAGCAAATGCAATACATTAGAGATGGCTTTGGGTCTCTGTTAATTAGAGGGCTGCGCAATCAAAAACTGTATGAAGTTTAACAAGGGCAAGTGCCAGATTCTGCGCCTGGGACAGGGCAGAACCTGGCACAACCCTGGTTGTGTGTGTAGGCTAGAGAATGAGATGCTGGAAAGCAGCGCCACGGAAAGGGACGTGGGGGTCCTGGTTGATGGCAAGTTGAAGATGAGTCAGCAGTGCCCTGGCAGCCAGAAGGGCCAACCGAGTCCTGGAGGGCATCAGGCACAGCATCACCAGCTGGTCAAGGCAGGGGATTGTTCTGCTCTGCTCTGCACTGGGGCAGCCTCACCTTGAATATTGTGTGCAGTTTTGGGCACTGCAATATAAGAAAGATATTAAGCTCTTAAAGAGCCTCCAAAGGAGGGCCACAAAGATGATGAAGGGCCTTGAGGGGAAGCCATATAAGGAGCAGCTGAGGTCACTTAGTCTGTTCAGCCTGGAGAAGAGGAGACTGAAGCGAGACCTCATCACGATCTACAGCTTCCTCATGAGGGGAAATGGTGGCGCAGACATTGGTCTGTTGCCTCTGGTGACCAGTGACATGACCCAAGGGAATGGCCTCAAGCTGTGTCAGGGGAGGTTTAGATTAGATATCAGGAAAAGGTTTTTCACTAAAAGGGTGGTCAGGCACTGCAAGGCTCCCCAGAGTGTTCATATCACCAAGACTGACAAAGTACAAGAAACATTTGGACAACACTCTCAGGCACATGGTGTGATTCTTGGGGCTGTCCTGTGCAGGGCATGGAGTCGAACTCTGATGATTCTCCTGGCTCCCTTCCAACTCAGGATAGTCTATGATTCTATGATTATTCATAGAATTAATTAAAAATTAATCATAGAGTCAATTCATAATTAATTATAGAATCAGGCAGAAAAGATTACTTCATTGGCATCGGTGCTCCAGAAGCTTTTTCTTTCCTCTTCTCTTTTCCTTTCTATTTTTCTCATTTGCACTTGAAGTGTCTAAAGTGATACATTCAGTTTAAAGGGGAGAGGAGTTCTTTATCAACAGCTTGTTCTGTGCGAAGATGGAAAGCGAAGGGAGATGTGGTTTGGTGTGTGTGCTGATGCCCTCCAGTGGGGACAGACCAGCTGTACTGACAAGTCTGTATGAGACTTCAGTTTTCTAAAAATGGTGATGATGATTGTGTGAAGTTATAAAAACAATTGATGATGGAGTCAATAAAAGTAACTTTTTTTGGGGGGGGGAGGGACATATTCTGTGTCTAGTAGTAATGAATGCGAGTGAGAGAGTACAAAGCCAAAAAAAGCTAGAAAAAAGGATTCTGGATAGAACTAGCAAAGAAAGAGAGGAAATAAGTGATGGGAGAAGTAGCAGACTATGTGTTTCTCCTGTTTCCACTGCTCACTGCTTCCATTGATGGTGGAAGATATGTTTATGTCAGCCTAAAAGGTAGGAAAGTGTACCATCATCATTTTACTGTCAGACTCAATCTCATTTCTCTTCAGCCTGCTTGACTTGTTTGCATCAGCCCTGACTTACTTCCAGCATAGCAGCTCAATAGAGCATCATCAGTATTATTCTACAGGTTGAGCACTGGTAATTTTGGCTGGTATTTGCAACTGATAATTGAATATAGAAATAAGGATGACCCATCATGAACTTCCTCTCAAAAAAATTACCAGTTGAGTTGAAATGCCAGACTAGCACAGGACTGAAAGGTTGCATGAAGCAACAGAGACAGTGGGGGAAGACAAGCAGCAGCAACAGCAGCATGGGTCTTCTTGCTGTTCCCTCAGCTTTACACACACCTCCCACACAGCCACATCTCAGCTACCTCTCCTGACTTCCACAGCATCCAGCATGTGCTTCACCCCATCCACTCACTTTGCTCTCACTGTCCCTTTCTTGGTCTGAGGAGAGGTGGAAAATTTACTCTTTGAAGGAAAAAAAAGTCAACAAAGTGATTACTGCAAAACAGACTTGTATACCTTTTCAATTATTTGTCATTCTTGTGACCTTCCAATTCTGAGGACAAACAAAACTAGGTAAGAAACCCTGAGACAGCAGTTTGCCACCAGACATTGCTTATCTGCCATCATCTGACAAGTTTCGCCCTTACTCTTCCTACTTTAAAAGTGCTAGGTTTGCTCTCTAGTGGCATCAAGAACTACGAAGTGGTTGTTTTCTAGTTCCCTAATGTCAAGACAAACACTTTCCAAGCACAGGTAGAACTGTTAATACCCCTTCCACAGCTACATGGAGTAATTTCAATGAGGCTTGTGGGCAGTAGAGCTTCCCTTTTGGGACAGGAAATAGGAACAGGCCCCTGGATGTTCTCTGTCTCCAGCCTCCACCAAATCTTCCAATGTGAAGCTAAATGCTCATACTGAAGATGGCCAAAATTGTCTTTGTAATCTCAGTCTGACTACTTGTAACAGGAGTTACTTTATATACTCTCACATAGACCTTCCAATTAAGATCGTTATCATACTCAACACACACAATGTCCAGTACTCAAGCAATGATTTAAGAACTTTTCTTCACAGTTTTTCCGAAGCTTATTTCTTGACTGCTTTCTCACTTCTAAGTTTTCCCCTAGATTACAATTTATTTCCCCATAGCTTTTTCAGAATATTTGTTGCTGTAGTATTTCTAAGCAGAATTACACAGAGCTCCAAATATCAAAAATAGGCTCCTGCTAATTTCATTTGCAGCTGTTTCAACACTTCTGCAAATGACGCCACAAGGACATCGGTCAGTCAACCAGAGAATGGGGAACATTCACTCAGTGACCACCTGTGAAAAATCTGGTTTAAGGAACTCTATAGTAAAAACTAGGGCAGTTTGGAAATTCTCAGACAAAACAGAGCTTTGTCAAAACCACAGTTTGTGTAGCCCAGCATGTTCTGTTTAAAATATTTCAGACTGAACAAACTGTTATGAAACTTAAAATTATGACTGGAGGAAGCTCAGCTTAGACTTTTAAAAGTGCTGTAGGCTGCTAAGCAAGGGAAACTGAAAGTTCCAATCTCCAGATTCAGAGGAACTTTTCAAGACTCTTCCCTAGGATTAGAAGCTCTGGCAAGCAAGTACCTTGGGCTCAGCTGGGAAGGAGACCTCACACATACTTTGTGAAACAGGATTCCCTGCAGCCATTGGAATAACTAACATTCAGCAGGATTAGACATAGGATCTGCAATTTGCCAAAAATGTTTTGAGAGAAATGCTTTTAAGTCAAAACAGAAACAACTCCAGATTTAAAGAAAGAAAAAAAAAAAAAACAAAGAACCAACCAACATCTGCAGAAAGTAAACATGGCTTTTCAGACAGGTTTCACAGACAGAAAGGGAATACAATTCTGATTGAAACAGGACATCATAATTTCTCTTCTTACATGTTCTACCTCATTTACTACTTCCTTCCAATATTTCTGAAATTTAGTCTGGGCTTCAGCTTAAAACATTTTCCATCAATATCCCATTTTCCACAGAATGAAGTACTTTCTATTCATCAAGTGAATTGAGGGGGAGCAGAAAAAAAGTGTCAAAGGAAATTTGTGAATGTGAATGAAGATTATTATTTGGCCACATGTTTTGATTCAATTTACACTCTAAAGTTTGAGGTCACGCACTACCTGATGACTACTAGCAGCTTGCTGTGCTTAACTAGAAGCTGGCCTGCACAGTACATAAATGTTTACTGATCCTGTTGAGGAACACCCTGAGGAACCCATGTTTCATTTGCACTCAGGAAATGAACACCCTTCCTTTCCCAGCAGGACCTTTTCTGGTCCACCAGTTTTAGTCCTTTCTCTGCGCCTCACATCATCTGGTTTCTTACCATGGAACCACCCAGGGTAAGGGATCATTTAGAAAGTCTGTACTTCATCCTGCTCAAAGCAGTATCAACAGTGAATTCAGACTATATTGCTCAGGGATTTATGCAATAAAGTGTTGAAAATCCATAGGAACAGATTTTTCACATGTCTGGATCTCCTGCTGCAGTGATTGAGTGTCCCCATGGTGCGACTCTTCACTCAATTCCTGCTCATATTTTGGCTAAGACACAGTTCATGCTATATATTATCCCCTGATGTATGCTGGGATCAGTGCCATTAGGCCAAAGGAAATGCAACACATAGGCAGGACACAGTGGCCAGAAAGGGCTAAAGGTCATTATACAGCCATTATCTCCTGCTGTTTCTTGTCTCCTGCAGTCATCATCATTGCCTATTTTTTGTCTAGCACTTCCTTCATAATCTGCTACTTCACAAAAATTGGTGTAGACCAAATTTACCAAGCTGGAAGGTGTCAGTTTACCAAAAAAGTTTTTGAAGCAGCTCCAGCAGCAACTAAATGGCTGAGGCTTTCAAGTTTCTCAATGTGAGAGAGGTGACGTGTGCTGTGACAGAGGAGGAAGGATGAGCACTCTCCCCATCAACTAGGTAACTATTTAGCTTGTAGGTGCATGAGTTACAAGTTATGAGTTGTAGATTAGAGAGCTTGTGAGTTAGAAACCTCATGACTTAAGCGATGAATTAGTAAATTCATGTTAGAGTAGTCTGTTCAAAGAGAGTTGAATTCCTCTTTGTCATGTTTGTTTTATTACCTAATGGACTTATAAAATGAAATTTAATTTAGAGAGTACATAGACCTGTAAATTTGGGAAATTCAAATGGATTATGACACCATGGTAACAGGTTTTTTTCCTCATGCCAACTATGAACTTGCTGGTTTGATTTGTGCCCATTGTGTCTTCCCACACCACCGTGGCCCTCCCAAAGGATATGTTTCTGTTTTCTTGACAGCTTCCTAACTGGTATTGGGAGATGCCATTAGGATCCCCCAAGCCTCTTCTCCAGGATGGACAAACCCATTTCCCTCAGCCTCTCTTCACAGGGCAGGAATGTCTTCATCCCGACCACTGCCAATAAAAGGGGAATGGCCTCTTTGATTAATCTATGGGTGATGTTCCTGCTGATACAGAGCAGTATGCTGTTAGCCTTTGTCTCTGACAGGGCTCACTGGGGACTTGTGCTTAGCTTGCTTTCCCCCAGGAACCTCTATCCCTTTTCCACAAAGCTGCTGTCTTTGCCTAACCTCACCTACCCCCAGGCTTGTCACAGCCACTCTATTTCATGCTCTCACATTTCTCCCCACCTCACAAGTTAGGGTATCTCAAATTTCTGCAGTCCAGGTCCAAATCTGGTTTGTTTTCCCTCCCACACCTAAGCTCTACTTAACCTGCAAACTCCATAGAGTTTCATAGAGATCCTTTCTATGAAAACTTAACATTTAGCTTCCCTCTTCCCTGTGTTTTAATTAATTTTCTTCTCATGCAGCTTGGACTGACCTTGAAAAACAACCTTAGATCTTACCAGTGGTGGTGATAATCCATGACCAGCCAAGACAAAAAACTCCTGAGAACATTTTCCTCTCCCTTTTGAAAGCTCTACAGAGATAGCATATGAGAAAGCATAAAGTATTCTTCAAAAGCATATGCTTTGTCAAAGTACGAGTGCAGAAGAAAGAGAGGAACAGAGAAAGAAAACCCTGCTTAAAACAAAGCAAAACCCACATTACGCACATTTTTATTTTCAAAGTATAGAGTCTCTAGATCTTTCCAAAGAAAAAGGAGCCAAATTGTTAAACAAAATCCAAACAATGTATCTTTTTTCTGACCTCATCTTTAGAAGAGTAGAACCTTGAGGGCTGCAGTTACCAGGGACAATTCAAGACATAGCCAGAAATACAGAAAATGTCAACCCCAGTAGTACAAGTTTGGCAAACCTATGGGACAGCTGAAGTTACAGTCTTACAATGGCAAATGCAGAGCAATGTGAGAAAGAGTCAGATGCAGGAGAGCCAGGTAATGAATGTACTCTGTTGTATATTCATGATGGCAGGGTGTGTGACTACTCATTCTATAACAGAGATATTTTCACTTTTAAGATGCAAATTACATTAATTGCACTATATTCAGAGAAGCTATGTATCTGCAAATTGTACATTACTAAAAACGAGTGAATGATACAAACTCATACATTCTGTAAAAATATACTGGAAAGAAAAAGTTTCTTGTTTGCTGTGCTGGTGCTTAAGACCACATGAAAAAGAACCAGAATATTCACTCCGTGTGTTGTATATGGAGAAACTTGTCTTAAATGCTAGATATCCTTGATAAGAATGCAAAATATCAAATGACTCAACTAGATACTACTTATTAACCTTCACACTTACTTAAATAACATCTATGAAATGCAGTAACTCCCACCAACTGAAACAGAAGCGTGATCGTGCTCTGGATGCACTTTGCTATCTTCTGTGTCACCAGTTTGTTAGCAGAACAATCAGGAACCAGATATTCTCCTTTTCTTCCTTCTTTGATCATACAATGCTGATCTGTTAAAATTCAATTTTGCACAGAAGCAGATTAATTTTGAGAAGTCTTCTCATGAAGCCAGCACAAAAGCTAAACTGACAGCAACAAAACTGCCAGACATATCAGTTGACTAGCATCCTCTGCACATGTGGGAGTTCTCATGGTTCACAGAAACATGGTTTACATTTTTTGTGAAGAAACTTGAGGTTCAGTTTTATTCTTTTAAAGAAGGGAACACCTCTGAATTTCTTTTTTCAGAAGAGAAAATTTTCCTCCAAGCCAAATCATACCCCAAACCCTTTCCAAACTTCTGCACTGTGCACATTTGTCAGCAGCAGAAGGAAGAAATACAGCCAGGGATTAAGTTAAGATAAGCACGCACAAGCCCACTGAAACCACTGGGGAACTTACACACTGAAAGTTAAATTTGCAAGTTTAGCCACAAAATTTCTGTGAAACCAACAGTAACAACAGCTTTTTTTCTTTAATCAGGCAATGCTAAAATCAACAAACTTCTGATTAGAGATCCTGGGCATCATTAATATATGTCAATAATAACAGGCAACTTGCTGCATGCTACTATTTGTTTTGTCTACATTCAGAGTCACACAGCTTTGGTTAAACTGAGAGTTACTGTAGAGGACTAAAATGCTTTTTTGGCAAATTTAGCACATCAAAGTTTGATAATAAGAGTAACAATGACAATGATAATCATAAGCAGCAGCTTCAGCTCCACAACATGTAAGTAAATAAATTTGAAAAGAGGACTTCCAGACATTTTGAAACTGTAGTTAAGCCCCACAGAATTCCCAGTGTAGTAATCCAATACACATATGCTTATTGTTCAAAAGGCTTCCCGAAGCCCAGAATAGTTGAATTAATTATTGTATTAGTTTATCATACTCTATAATTCTTAGCTCCAAATCTCTTTTACTTACTGTCTATCGCCATGAGAACTCAATCAAATCATGATTTATAAAAACAGACAAAGAGACTGCAATATACAAGGCATCTTTACTAAATAAGCTTACATAACACAATTCTCAACTCCTAAAAAAATATTTTCAAATGAAGGACAGTTCATTACCAGGGGGGTGTGTGTGCGTTATTATTTTATCTATTCCAATAGCACTTCAACAATTCTTTGAAAATCAGTGGAACAAGTATTCAGTGCTTGTATTACAATAGCTCCTAGAAGTCTTGGTGACACTATTACCTTTATATTACCTTGGCCACACAATATCTGGGGTGAAAAGAAAAGACGTAAATCATATCTAATGAACAAAACAGGCAAAAAAAAAGGAAAAAAGAAATCTGTTTAGTTTTTCTACAGCTCTGATTTTTTTTTAGCAAACCACTACTGAACAATATATTCAAAATTGCAGAAAAACCTATTGTTAACATAGGCTTTGTGCCTAGAGTTCTGGGATACAACTGTATTTTCTTAGCTGCATGGCTGGTTCCAGGTTTATTAGATTTTTCTTTTATTACATAGAAGGGAACATAGCAAGAGGCAAGAGAAATATAAGAAATATGTATGAAGTAATATTCCCATTAGATACATTTTTCAAAAGAAGATAAAATTTTATGCCTAAATGTTCAAGACATAGGTGTGTACATACTTTCCTACATACAAATATACATCTACATACTGTATATATATACACATCTATAGATGACTGCAGAAATTATGAAGCCAGAAATCCAATTCTACCCACTGCAATGTGTCTAATCGTACTGTATTTCTTTCTGTTCCTGCCTTGTTTACATAGAATTGCACACATACTCCTTGATGAGTAGCAATGCTTTGAAGATTGAGCTGTTGAAGAATCTTGCAGGTCCTTTTTCCAATAAAATTATTTCCAATTAGTAAATACTAATAGATTTTAGTAAGTTTTGTGTTCACAGGGAAGAAGCAAGACAGTGGCTACTCTTCCTTGTATTTATTTTCATTATTCCATACATTTAGATATTTTTCCTTCCCCAAAATCTTTGTGTCAAAGAAAGACAAAAACAAAACCCAGAACCCACCTAACACCTCCATTTTGTGATGAGGAGTCTATTGTTTGTTGTTTCTTCTTCATCCTTCAAACTTCAAATATTTTATTGATAAAATAATGAAAATCTAACATGTATTTTAGTTTTCCTTTTCAATTATGGACAATAACATGATAGTCTGTGGTCTTGTTCATGCTGTTAGTTATATCAGTTCCGTCTTTGATTTACCTTATGGACAACTCAGCACTTTGCAGTGGAGTCTCCTATTGTCTAAAATAAGTTGCCTTTCTGGTAATCACATGGTGGTTATATCACAAGTATGTCTGGTGTGTTTCCTGTTTTGGGTTTGTTTATTAACGTGAAAAAAATTTCTCAGAAGCTGGTGTGGATGGGGAGAGATTGAATTGGAAGCTTTATTAAAACTCAATATTTTTTCTGACAAAGGCATAGGAAAAGAAAAAATTTGCATTAAGCATAATAACAGAAATGAAGGGCTTCAGAGGAGCCTTACTGCACCAAAAAAAGTACCATCTCCATCCAAGGATATTTTGGCCCTTCTCCGTGGTATTGTAAGTTGAAGTTCATCCCCTTCTTCTAATTTTGCAATGCCTGGCAAAAGATTTGGAATAATTTTAAGTTAATATTTCAAATACATTATTTTCATAAACGATATTCAAAATGTCATATGTGTCATCCTGCAAATGTAAATGTGGCTTGTTACACATGATGAGAAGGTTTTTTTATCTTCAATCGCAAACTTAGAGTTTACAGCCTATCCAAAGCTGACACTTAATATCCTCTGTGAAGCTGGACTTAATGTCCCCTCTGTACTCAGCACAACACAGTTCACTTAAGAAAACGTTGCAGAAATTTATATCAGTGGTGTACCCAGATTCCTCCTGTTATGGTGTTGTGACAGTCAAGGTCAGCACTGAGTATTACTGGTCCTAAACCACTCCATTCCCACACTTCTGGAGCGGGTCTCATGAGCTTTACCAATTTGGTGAAGTTTCCAGACATCAGCTGACCCATTGCAACTGCAGAGCACAGAAGTCTGCTTTCTGCCAGCTGCACATCAGCTGATATGACAGCCAAATGCATCTCTCTTTCAAGCTGCAGCCACTGAGCGGAGAACACGTCTAACATCTGCTGTGACACATGCTAAGCAGCATGAGAGATAGCAGTGAGAACTGTTTTTCCAGGTGAAAAAGGAACAGTGGGAATTTAGGAAGCAAAAAGTGTGAAGATGCAGGATAAAGATCCTAGTTAAGAAAGGGCAGCAGTAATACATGGAAATGTTTGGACAGCCACAATTGCCAGGACAAAGTATTTATTTATTTCGAATTTATTTTTAGTTGCAAAATATTAGCTTCATGCTGCACACCATTTGCTTAATGCATTTAACTTGCCAACAGTCAACTTGGTGTCACCGACTCAGTGTCATCTACTTTTTCAAAAGCATTGAAAATAAAGATATTGCTGGAATATATCCAAAGACGACCCTCAAATCCACCACTAAGGTGGAAAGACAGACAGATAAGAGATGACAAATGAGGTTTTATAGGCTTTGACACTAATTCCTTAGATGCTACTGCAGGAATATACTTTGTTGATCATATACTATATTGATCATCAATATACTATATTGATAATTGAGCCTTCTGAAATTGCATTTAATATTTTAATTGGCCTTTCTTGTGGTATTTCTAATTTGTGCAGTCATAAAGTGAACCTAATAGGAATTAACTATTTTTCATCTAACCAAAGATTAAAAAATCAGTAGCCATTATAAGGAGTAGAAATACCACAGTAAGGTAAGCCAAAGATGGCTAAAATTTATATATGACATTTTAAAGCAGAACATAGCTCATAAATATTTTATTGGGATAACTAAAAGTGGAATTCAACTCCTAAGTTAAACTGAGTTCTTCAATAAGGACAGTATGTACTCCTTTTGTCTGCTTCAGGGATCTAACTGAAAGCACCAAAATATCTAACCAAATTACAGAGACAATGGAGAATGAAATTGTTCAGATCACCAAGTCAGACACATGCCCTCTGATTGCTGACACTTTATATAAAACTGCATTTTATTAAAGTATTCTGTAATCTTGCAGTTAACCAGATCCATAAATGCAGTTTCTATTCTTTACAACTGCTACAATGCTTAATCACCACAACACTACAGACTCTATTTGATACAGCCTATTTGCAAAAAAAAAGGAAAGGAAAATGCAGGTACTTACCAGCAGTATAGCAAGAATTATTCGGATAAGACTGTGGCATATTTTGGATGCAACGAAACAGTGTCACCAAGCTGAGATCATCACCAAACACGTGAGCCTTCTTCCTCTGTATTAGGTGTCCCATAGCAAATGTTGTATCTGTATATAAAACCTACAGAAGGAAGAGGTGCAGACTTCAAACTAATTGTCTGGAGGCATTAAAAAATCCTTGCAAAAGTCAGATGCTGAAATGAGTTGAGCTTTCTCACCTGGCCATATATGAAAAAATAACCTGTTTCCTTGATCACTATTTTGTTTCCTTGTTCTTCCAGAGCTGTTCCACGTTTAAAGCTCAGAAGCCAAGGGACAATGCTTGAATCATCTAAAAGAAACAATAATTTTTCATAATCAGAAAGAAAAATTATTTTCTTCATTTTTGCCTGCCAAAAATTAAAATAGCTTATTTCCAGTCAAGACTTCCAGTCTCACCAGCTGGATTTCCCCTCTGAAAAGATGATATTTGCAAGATCTGTCTAGATGGAGGGACCTTCCAGATGCAGGGACTTTTTTTGTTGTTTGTTTTTTTTATTTGTTTGGTTGTTGTTTTTTATTTTTTAAATAAACTGAGAAACTCAGTTACTGCTTTGAAGTTAGATAAAATTTGCTGAAACAGTTAATCCATGGAATAATTAGCTATAAATCATGGAACATACTCTTACCTTTCTGTTGGATATCACTTTTGCTGTCAGCGATCAGTTGCAAGCAAGCCTGCAGCACTGCAAAGCGAAAGCATTTAGTAATCAAAGAAACGTATACCAGTAATAGACTAGATTAAGCTTATGAAACTACTTAAAAAAAAAAAAAAGGACATGAAACAAATCTCTCAAGTCTCATCGCTTTAAGCAAAATCTATTGGGTTTAACACAGATCTTACTCAAGTGTGCAAAACCAGAATTCTTATAACAACATACACTAGATATCTTTCAGAGGTTGTGCAGCTAAGTGGGAAGCCTCAGACAGCACATGAGTAACACTTGCTTGTTTCAATATCTGGTCCTAATATAATTAAAAGATGTAGTGCTAAGTCAAATGAGCTAGAAAACATCAGATCAACTAGCCTTGTTGATTTTCTGAGCGAAAGCTGAAAAAATGTCCCAACCCTGCAAGCTATGACATATAGCCAATTTTCTAATGATGTTTACTGTATGATTTAAAGAAATTACTTTCCAGTTATAGTTCCTGTAAAACATTAGTCATATATACTGGTTACATGGTACTTTCATAATAAATTCTCAAAATCCATATGTATCTACTTTCATTATATTTTCAGATACCTATACTCAATCAACCCATACTAAGACTGAGAGGGAAGATAAAGAGATGACTGTTAGCAAATTAATGCACACATAACAAATAGCTTAGTATCTGTCAAAATGTGGTGCTCAAAACTGTAGAGATAGTGACACTAATGAGAAATCAGGAGTCAGATCAGAGAAAAATACTGCAGGAACTTAAAATATAAACTTGCAAGTGAAACAAAGGCCTTGTAAAAAATCTACTAAGCATAAATGTCAGGGAACAAAATAAAAAGGGAAAAAGAGATTGCTTAGAGTAAATTTTAATCAAAACATCTGGTTCTTGTGCTACTTTGAAGTTTGAAAAACTGAGTAGTAAGATTTACTACCCCCAAAAGAGACCAAGTGAATTTACTAAGAGCCAAGAGAAGAAAATTCTGCCATGGTTTGCTGAATCTCCATTTTATTTACCTCTTTTCAGATAAGAAGGCTCTGGGTCAGATTTGGCCACGCTTGCTATAACGGGAAATGGCAGGGATAAGTGAGATTCTGTGCCTACTGTGTCTACTGAGTGTCCAGCAGCACAAACCTTGCTGCACAGTAGGTAGTGAGAGGATCTGGGTAGAAAGCAACCTCTCTTTGTAACTCAGTCTCCCTTTTAAGGGGTCCTGCTTGAAAACAGCAGAAGAGAGCTGGATGCTCACCAACACTCAGCAGTGCCAACTGGCAGCACACAAAGATTCAAGTGTACATCTGGGAATGCTTCAATGTCATAATGATCACACAACCTGCAAGCCCTTCTTATGTTAGCAGGCATACTATCCTCCAAGCTTCTGTCTTTCTACACTGAAATGTGTCCTTGAGTTCTATGAATACTCATCAATAATGTGCTAAAATCTACAGATTTTCAAACCAAGAATTTGAAGGTGTCTAAATTATCTACCTTCTAGTAACGAATAAAAAAAAAAAAGTCAACACGAAATCGAAAAAGGTATTATACTTCCATCATTTTCCTATCAAATTTTTGAGGAAAAGAATTTTCTGAAAAGGAAGCTTCCAAATAAAATCAAAATGTGATTTTCTGGAGATGCACAACACAGCCCATCAGGCAATTAATTTCACAAGGTATTACTTCACTCTTCTTTGGAACAAAATAACTTCCTAGAGAATGAAATTTGCTGATTCACTAGTACTTCTGTAAGCTAAATGAAAATTTTAATTCCTGCTTTTGAAAGATCTCACTAGTGTCGCCACTAGATTTTCCACTAACCAAACAAGAGAGGATTTGTGATGATTCACTGCTATCCAGCTGGGTATCACTGAGTAGTGTCCACAAGCAGTAAAAGTTATGACTACTTTAGCAACTCTTGTGAAACCTACTCTACAAACCTGATGGGCATTTTTGAAACTACTCTAATTCACAGTGTGCAAGTCTGAATTTATGTTTCAGTTGTTAGCAGCACTGCTTTGCATGGTTAAGAACTTCTAGACAGTAATTAAAACTGGCAAGATCAGTACAGTTTGAGATCATCTCCATCATTTTAAAACACATGCCAACTGCTTTATTCTACAGGTATCAGATTAGACATATTCTCTAAAACAAACAAAAAATCTGTCTCTTTTTTCTTTAATGTATGCAGATGGGAATAAGGCTCCAGAGAATATAATAAGCTTGTTTTCAATGGAGAAAAATGGATACAAACAGTGTTGTTCATGACAAGGAAAGAGAAACTAGCACACTGGTCATTTTACCTAAAGCTACAAAGGACAAATAATATCTAAAAAAGTGCTTGCGGGATTGAACAACAACATGTTTCAAAAATATGTTCAGAATCCAAGACTGACACATAACTATTTTCAGTATATACAAGTACTTCACTTTGACCTCAGTGGAACTACATGCATGCTTAAAATTAAGTAATTAATTAAAGCTAATTCAGAGAAAACAACATTACTATTAAGGAAAAATATAGATACACAGAGTATATTTTCTGGGTAAATTAATGGGTATTTTTAGTAAAAAGTAAAATATTTTAAAGAAATGCTAGCAATTCTATTCCAAGAAGGACCCTAATCTTACCCTAAGTGCAATATGAAGAATATATGTATTACAAAACACTCATTGTATAGTTACTACTGGTATTGAGCAGAATAAATCAAAAGCTTTACCTGAATATCTCTCAGCCCAGTGTATATCAAACCTGGGCACCATCTTTGTAGTCTAAAGGACTTTTGAATAATGAATAAAGAAAGCTGAATACAGGATTCATAAAATACATTTACAAGTGGGTAAAAATATTTAGGCTGAGTGTCCCCATGAAGACTATCTGTATAAAAGTGTATCTAGAGTGATACAGCATGCCCCATCCTCTTGTGACTTTATCTAACAGCTTTGCTTTGATGAGCATTCTTTTTTTTCCCACTGATTTTAATTGCTCTGCAGGATGTGGGTTGGCAGAAGTGTGTTTCGGAGTCTTGTCTTATTGCATGAACAGAATAGCCAATTCTTAAGAAGTTAGTGGGTCCAAATGCTTTTATAAACAACAGCCAGCACATGGAAGGATGTGTTCTCCACCCGTTGAGCAATGCAGTCACAGTTTCTAAAAAAGCACAGAGTTTTCTGCATATCTGTATGATTTAAGACCCTATATTGGTAAAATCAAATTTGCCCTTACATGCAAATTTTCCTATTATTTAACTTGCATAATTATTTTAATATTTTGCAATCTCAGTTAATGATCCATTAAAAATATTAAAAAAAATTCAAGTTCATTATTTGTGAGCCCATGTATAAAATTTAGAGTTTTGATATTTGAGGCCTGAGACATCTGTTTCAATTTTTGCTGAAATAAAACCTAGGAAAAACCCTCACCTTGAAAAAAACCCCAAACAAGCCAGACCTGCTTATTTAGGTTCCCTCTTTGGTATAGATCTCTTCTCTGTAGACTTCTTGAAACATGCTTAAACACTAGACAATTTAATATATAAAGGACAAGCATGTTCTTGAACCATTTGCAGTTCTCTTAATTTCTCTATTTATCATCACAAGAGATCTTATTTTAGTTTTTGCTTGTGCATTTTTATAAACTGGTATTTGTGAACTCCATGCTAGCAGAAACCAGGGCAACTGGTTGATTTGTTGCTTTTTAATAGACAAGTCTTTATATGGCCTTAATCATGGATTCAATCAGTCCCTGCATTAAAATGTCTCAATCACAGCTGCAGGTAGGACTCAGATCTAACAAATATTTTTGAAGTATTGGTGGCGTTATTTTGATCTTAACAGAATTGCCAGTAACACTTCACAATCAGAAAACTAAGGCAATAATGTACTAGGAATTAGAAATACTTTATGTAGACTTCTATTATGCAGCATAAAGCAGAATATTGTTTTTAAAAATTGGAGTCTATTTTGTGTATTTTTTGATTGCACAATGTTCTGCATAATACAAAGCAATTATTCATTCACTCATTCATTCAATGAAATTCTTCATGTAAAATTGTAGGCAGTGCATCAAGTAATTTTATATCCTTTTCCATAGAAGGGTCTACCTCCTTTTGAGTTAGGCTGTTGTCAGCAGAAACAAATAAGAATAACATATATTTTCAAGAAGTAGGTTTTTCTTCTTTTTTTTTTAAGAGAACTTTTATATTTCCTCTCTTCAAACAATAAAATAAGAAGTACTGTGAATATTTCATGATGGAATTTTATATGTGGCATTTTTTAGGCTAGTAGCAAAAGGTTATGCCTCAATTCAAAGATCACTATAGTCAAGTACCACTTGTAAAAGTTCTTGCTATCTGTCTGTCACAGATATCTAAAGCAACAATATACAGAGTCAAAACACTTCTATAGCTAACAAATGTACCAATTTTCCAGTACAGCAATTATATCAAGAACAGCAGCAAAATTCTCACAACTTATACACCACACTTGCAATTAGTAATTTCCCCTGGACACAACTGATATTGGAGTAGAATCTCGGAATAGGTACTGAAAAAAAAAGCCAAGTCATACGTCAGGTTAACCTGCCTCACTATGGAATTACACAGAATCGCTCCTCAGCTCCTTACACACATGCAGTCAGCCAGGTTGAGATGGGCAACCTCAATACACCAAAGTATATGTAGTCCGTGGGGGTTCCAATGTGTTCACCTGTATCTGAATTTACAGAAGACCTGAATCTCACCTCCTTAGGTGGCAGGAATCAGAATCCTGCAATAATGATCAGAATGAGGGAGTGTGTAAATGAAACCTGACATTTGTACATTGAAGTGACTTAGGCAATGGAACCTGTATCTTGTTCCTGGACTCAAGGGCATATTCAGCTTAGAGAGAAACACACAGACAAGGCAATCAATAATTTTGGATAGGGTATAAAATTCAAGAAAGATTTTGTTGTGCAACGACTTTCCTCTACAGGCAGAATTTACAAAGAAAAAGATAAAAAAGAAAAATTATTTCTGTTCTTATGTGTCCTGATATGACACTTGCCAGAAATGGTTAAAAGATCCATCTTTCTGCATACCAATAATTACCCATTAACTCCCACTTATTGTTTCAAGAACTCTAGTTCTGACTGCTAACTGTGCAGCTTTATTTGGAACTGATGCTTGAAACCCTTCTCTTCAACGTACTTGAGCTGGAAATTTTCTAAGACACAAAATGTGTAACTACTGATGACTAATAGTTTCATGCCTAAACACAGACAAATGCATACCCCATAGAAACATGAAAGAACAACACTGTGTTAGATCCACTGTCATTCAATTGTCATTTTAATGAAAATGCTAATTTGTGACCACTTTTATTCACACAACATTAAAAAGTAGAAAAAAATTTAAACAGAAATTCCATATGTTCAAGAAGGGCTCTGCTGAGCCTAATAAAATAATGGGGCATCCATTCCTGGAATTTAATAATTAAAACCTAAAAAGAAAACAGAATTGAACCATGACTTTATTTATAAACAATAGTTCTAAATTTTACTTCTCCTCTCCATTGAGGCACAAGAGAAGCCACTGTATATCAGTGACCTTTTCAAATATTATCTTTCTAAAGAATTGGTCTGTGTAAAAGTAAAATGATGGGTCAACAATTAATTATGAGACCAGATTCTACTTGGAGACCTTGGTGAAACAAACAGAAACAGGACAAGAACAGGCTCCTCACTCAATACCTTAATTTATATACCATTATAACAAGAGTGCCACACATCTGCAGGACAATTTGGAAACTGCCGGGATTCTGGTACTCAGATATGGGTGCAAAAGATCAAAATGCAGGGCCAGTAATTCTGTGTGCATGACCAACTAATAGACTGGATTCAGCACCATGAACAACACCATGTTCTCTTATTTAACTCATTCTGCTAAGACACAATTTAACATTGACTAATGGGGTTATGGTGATCTGAGAAAATATAGCATCTTATTGAACTCTGGTAAGCTAAATTTGTTGTAGTTAGAACAAGCAGAAAGGTAACCCTAACAGATGACCTTTGTTATAAATGCAAGATTTGCCATTCACTTTCTTCTTTTCTACATATAAAAATATGATGTACATGTTAGAAAACAGTTTTGTAGTAGGTCAGCTTATGTAGCTTTTCCCTTTTGTGAGCAGTTCATAATCTGTGCTGTCATCCATCCTAAAAAATTTTAAAGCCAGCTGTATCTTAAAAAATACTAGTTTACAGAAATAAGTAGCGTAATTATAATTTTATGTGAATAGAGGTAAATAGATATAATCAAAGGCGGCTACATAATGAGAAGAATCTTAAGTCTACCTAGAAGCACAGCCAAGGAGCCCCAAACCCTCCTCACCCTCATAAATCCTCAAATTGCAGTAAGAATAAAGGTGAAAGCTATTGTCAAGGAAACTGGATCACTTGTAGAGTACTGATGCTACCATATTCATTATAACAAACAAACAAACAAACCAAAAAGATGTCTTTTTATTTTTTATGATACTTGTAATTTAGATCACTAGTTTTTATTTTGGAGTTGCTAGGGTGGGGAGAACAGGGAAACTCTGTGTTTCCCGTGAAAGGAAGCAGGCTACAAGAAATACAATTTAAGCAATCACATCCTCAGTCCAGTTTGCGAAATATGTCTTAGCCAAAGCCCTGGACTAAAGATTACTAATGAAATAGAATAAATCCCATATAAGCCTGTGGGTGATGTCCTAAATGAATATTCACTTTTGAGAATATTGAAAGTAAGTAGAGCGATTATAATCTAAACTTAAATTTCATTTAGCTTACTGAAGTTCAAGGGAAATACATTTTGTCACTAAGAAACACATTTTAAGCAAAGTTTCATTTATTCTTTGCTTACAAATGACTCCATTTCAACTTCATCTCTTAAAAACTTAAGATATCGGCTTTCATCAGTTAAAACAATATAAAAGTATATGTAAGAAAAAGGAACTGATTTAGCAACTCAGGAATATTTTTAGTTAGTGCAATTAAAGTATGTGTGCAAACTGGTATAAAAAAAAATCTGCATTTCATTCTATAAGGCATTACTATGTTTGGAAAAAGAAAGAAATGTAGGCATTTTATCCCCAAAAGGAAACAAATAAATCCCATTAATATGACAACACTATAATACACATTTTATGGAGCAGAGTCTTCAGTTTTCTCTGCAGAACCTTTTGAAAAAGCTGTGAGAGAAAAAATCTTACTGGATAGGCATTCTTTTATTATTTTTTCTAATATATTCATAATTTTTTTTAATGTAGAAATAATGCTAAATTTCTGAATCCTTTGTAGTCTGCCTCTTTTGTCAGGTACAAGCCAGTCTTTCTCTTTGCAAGTTACTACTTCCCTAAATTTCCTATTACTTCTCTCTTTTAGGATGAGCATGTTTCCCAGAAAAGTGAATTGGCATTTTTAATAATAGATTTCTCTCTCTACTATTGATCAGAGAGAATTGAACAACTGGAATGCAGATAACATGAATACCTGTACCTTAAACAGTATGCCCCAACTCATTGCAGGGGGCTTGGATGAGATGGCCTTTAAAGGTCCCTTCCAAACCCAAACATTCTGTGATTCTATATGGTAACCATTAAGGGAATATGCCTATGGTTAACACCATTCTTTCGGCAATAATTTTGAAAGCCAGAATAGGCTCTGGGAGCACGGATCAGCTGGCAGAAGAAGATAGGAATCGAGCGCTGCTGCTTTTCTCAAGACGCTATCCAATCCCAGCATCCCAACCCACTCCACCAGATGCTATTTACCTTTTTCTTCTGTGTGGACAACAGACCGTCTGCCCCTGTTTCTACTCCCATTCCAGATTTCCTTTTGGAAGCTCTCAGGAAGCCTGTTCTCCTAATAAGGAGAAACAGCAGCCAGTGAAAGCAGCCCCACATTTGTTTATCCCCTGCAAGCTGAAAACCACCCCTCCAGCTTACCTGCCTGGCATCAGCTGCAGACACTTGCAGGAAGGAAGAAACAGGGGTACCTGCTTTATTTTCATGAGGGGGCACAGGTGGCTGGTCTAGTGGAGACCTTGCCTGGACCCTGTAGATCAGCTCGCTGCGCAGAGCTTCTAGTTCTGTTTTCAGGGTGATAACATGGTAAAGAGACACTGCTGCAAGACAAGAGGACAGGAGCATTGCAAGCCACAGGAATGTGACAGAAAAAAGTCCCGTGGTGCCTGAAACAGCACCAGAGGGGGCAGAGGGAGAGGAGGCGGTATCCTTCTGTTGGATGACGTGCACACAGTCCACGGATTTCATCGCTGCTCTTTCCTTACTAAAGCCAGAGGGAGAGTTCAGCTGTCCCCTTCCGAGGTGCAATCCATGTTACCAGTTGCTCTCTGAAACTAAGGGCATCCAGAATAAGTGAACAAAACGCCCAGATCATTTCCTGTCATATGAAGCCGTTGACAGCACCATTAAACTTAATGTACAGAGTGAACATCAAAGATTCAGTCTTCACTTTGTTTTCATCTCTCTGTGCTGCGTTTTGGAAATGAATACTTTCTCATGAGCTACTTATTCAATCTACCTTCCTCCTTTCACTTTCAACTATTTATTTATGTGGCAACTTGTTGTAACCATTTCCCATAATCTTTAAATTTAGGCACAGTCAGTACCACTGGTAATTTAGAGCCTTATCTAGAAATGCAGAAACCTTGTGAAGTTTCCTGGCAGTGTATCAGCCAGTGCTACTTAAAAGACATACACGTATGACAAGCATGTGCCTCTGTGTGCATGAAGGCATATAGATGTACTGTGTATACACACTATATCATATATATTAATACATATTCATATTGAAAGTGCCAATATGCCTACTGAGAAGTAAAATTATTCAAAAAAATTTTTTTGTGGTTTCCTAAACACAATAGTGAAAAATATTCCCAGGTATGAGTCATACATTACTGGTCTTTCAGTTGTATGAAGTTGCAGATTCTGCAGTTCAGTTCATCAAACTAACTTGAAAAGGGATGACATTTTATTAAACTTATCTAATATATACAGTTTCTCTACAGAATTCAAGGACATGGATTAATGCAAAAGAGGACACAAGCAGGGAGAGGAAACATGGCAGGGGAGAACTAGAACAGGTGAAAACTGGAAGATGGGAAAGAATAAGAGATGAGAAATAAGAATGGAAGGAAAGGGCAAAGAGGTATAGAAAAAGAAATACTTAGAGAATTTAAAAACTAAGCACAAACTAAAACTTTAAATTTGCATGCTAACATTTTTCAGGTGAATCCTGAGTGTCTGGTGTAAGTTCACATTTTTAAGATTTTACAGGTCATCTTTTTTTCATCTTAAACCCCTGCATTAGGAATTCCTTTCTTTTCTGCAGCATCAAGGCTACCTAAATATCCCAAACATGTTTATATGCTTTTTGTCTTTTCTTCTCACACAAAATTCAACTCTTACCCCTTTGTTAAAAGTTCCAGTGGTATGAGACAGGAAAAAAAATCAAACAACATCACAATTAGGGCTAAAATCAACAGGTCAACCCCCCTTAACATGTAAGTAAACTTTATCTTTGCAAAAGAGAGAACTTTCACAGGTCAGTCCAAACACTGTAGTGAATCTTGATGCCAACACCTACCAGCGTAGTTCAGATCAAGTTAAGTCTGTTGGGAAGGAGAAGGAAGAAGGAACAACAATATACTAACAACTTCTGTAGCCTCTCCCACTTCTGTTTTTTAGGGTATGAGAAATTTAGGGTGATTATAAGCTTTATCATCTTCCGTTGCAATGCAAGGCACTCTTTTCCTTATTTTGCGACCTCTAGCAACCACACTTATCTTGCACAGATGAGTAAATCTGCTCCTAAATACAGAGGAAAAAATATACAATCTTTCTTATTGTGCCCCTAGAGCCATGTATATATTGTGAGAAATTATACAGAAATCACTGTGGGGTGGAATAAACAGAATACCATACCATTCTGTACCTACTTTCAAGGATAAGTTAAGGTGTAAATGGGGCTGCATTTTGAAGGAAATTTAAGATGAACTAATTCAGGCTTTTTTAACAGAATAAGCAATTATTAGAACTAAGCAGACATGCCTTGCAGTATCCACAGACATCAGAACATTACTAGCCTAGTACGGTCTGTTCCAAAAATAAAAAATGACAATTGGAAAAGAAGTGCTATTTTAGAAAATGAAACTAAGTGAGAGAATGAAAGTTATAACTAGCTATCCAGGAATACTGAGAAACAATTGGCCGGTGTGGTCTCTGTGGGCATTAAGGTATCAGAGAATAACAGACTGGTATATAAATGGCAGCACTCTAGTCACTTCTAGAGAAAGTAGGGTGTTCTCAGCCTCCACACCTTCTTTAAATGGGATCATTATTTGGGCTGACAAAATAATCGAGGTGACACAGAGGACTTCTGTAAGACATCTGGCTTAATCTGGCTTATCATTCTGATCAATGAGAATTTCAAAGGGGACATGAGGAAAATCACAACAATGGCAAACTGTTAAATTCAGTAGATATTTGAAGTTGAGCATTAAAGGGATCACTCTGTTGGCAACATTGTATTGTCCTGTAGATTCATAAGCAGTTACATGGTTTGAAAGAAAACTTCAGGAAACTTCTGTGATGACAAAATCATAGTGAAACAATAAATAGTGACTGTAAGAGATCAATAATGAAAAACATGAACTGTCTAGAATTAAACTAAGTTGAACAACTTCTATTTTAATACAATCAATTGAAGCTTCAATTAGTTGTGATAATTGCATTAATCACAAAAATTGCTTTTAAAACCAAAAAAAAACCAAATAAACAAACCCCAGACCAAACAAAAACCCCATGCTAGTTGCAGAACATAGAAGAATTTGTGGTAAATGCTTGCTACTGTATCTTGTCTTAAAATACTCTCCTTTTAAATCCTCTTGTTGGAAGAGCTGCAAAGTAGTCCTTATCCTGCTTAAAGCAAAGTCAGTAAGATTACCACACGTGCCATTTCTGCTGTGTTTTAAATTAAAGTATGTCTATAGAGGACTATGGAGTGCTCAGATTAGCCTCCCAATAGGAGACATAGGAGTGTGTTGAATTCAGCTTAACAAAAGCTCTCTGGAATATTCTTGCTGATACAGAAGTGTACTATTTGGATATATGGGGCAAAATAATAAGTAAAAATAAGAGGTAGCATCATGCTTTTATACTGACGAAACTATTTGCATATAGCTAAGACTAACAAAACTGAACACACAACAAAAATCCAGAATGAATATAAGAGGCCTAAAGAACTCACCACAGAAAGGGTATTCAGTTTGTGGTCAGCAGCCTGCTTCTGTTGGCCAGCTTCCCAGAAAATCTTTCTGCAGAAGTTTGTACCATATTAACAATTTTTGACTGAAGACACACATGCATGCAGAAAAACCTTTGGGCCTACCTCAAGACCAGTTCAGAGTAGCGTTTTCCAAACTATTTCTAGAAAAGAAAATGTCACTGCATTAAACTGCAGAAACCTAGTTCTTCCCATCTAACTCTGGAAGCAAATAAGAATAAACCCTTACAATAAAGGTATTCTGAAAATATGGTCCTATTTTGCATGCAGAGTACATGTCCCAAGTACACACAGTGGATACAACCATAGTGCCTCCTTAGCGCAAAGGATGAGCTATGTTGAACACTCAGGCTGACTAAGAGACCTCATTAATTTAGCCAAGGAAAACTATTAAGAAATGTCTGGGCTAGTCTAAGAATTCTACTTAACTAAGTCTTTCACGTTTGGGAAAAAGAGCAAACTTTTAGGTAAAACTCAACATAATAAATAAATAAATAAATAAATAAAAAAAATAAGAATACCCAACACATTACCCCTGAAGACTCTTACATGTCAGAATGTTTCACTACAATCCAAAGAAATTAAGGCTGGTTAAACCTCCCAAGATGTTACAGCAGAAACAAACCCTGTAATTTTATGCAATTTTTTTTTTCCATTTATGTTATGCAGAGTATCAAATTAAATTACCAAGATAGGTCCTGCTAACTTGCAAATTTATAAAAGATCCACACTATACCCATGGAGAACAAAGGCAGAGATAGTAACCAATCACAAAGGAAATTTGTGGTTGAACAAGAAACTGAATTCTTAATTTCCTGAAATCCAGTACTGTACTTTGGTCACAAAAGCATCTTATTTGTCGGGGAGGAAAATCTCATAGTGAAGTTCAATGTACAAAAGAGAATCAGATTATATGAATTTAAAGGCTTGAGTAAAAACCCAAGTTGCTGAAGAAACATGAAACTTTACTTAAAAACAAATGTTCTTATTTTAAAAAGGAGGTTGTGCAGATGTTGCAACCCAAAGATCCAGGCAAATGTCAAAGACCACACTAAAAGTACATCTCCAGTGGCAAGGGTTCAGCCTCACATACTTCTGAAATAGCCACGAAATGGTCCCTGCAGTTACTATAAGAAAGAGACCATGACAGCTTGCCTTGCTACATAAGACAGTGCAGAATAGATAGAGGAGCAAAGAATAAGCAAAGGTTTCACGTGAAACACATTTAACTTCAAGTCGTTTCTGAAGATGGACAAAATAGGAGAACTGTTTTGGAGGAGATGAGAATAAATCCTGTTTTACAGTTGTCTGCTATTACAGAGATCTGTATTCAGAGTATTCGTAGACATATCCCTCTGAAACAGTGCACATTCCTTTCAAGGACACTTAATTAGTTCTTTCATTCTTTCATTAACTGCAGTTTACACGGTAGCATATTAAAGCAAGTTCTGCCTCACATATGGATCCAAAAAAGCACTCTATTTCTGGATACTCCACTCGTATGACTGTATCTTACATCCTATTATTTTAACGTCTAGGAAGCTGTTGAATACCTTGCAAGTAAAGGATGTTTTATACAAACAGGTAAAGCCTTATTTGATAAATAACCTTGTTAAAAATCAAACAAACAAACAAAAAAACCCCACACCAAAACCAAACAACCAAAAAACGATGAGATTTTTCTGAGGTAAAAAGGGTATTCTTTTCTCTTTGCATCACAATTTCAAAATTGCCTAATACAATTGTCTCTGCACATTTTAGATATGCCATCCTTGATTTATTCCGTGCAGGATTTTATTTCTCTAGACACCTAGACAATTTGGGTCCAAATCTGGTATGCATACTCCACAAAGTAAACCTACAGCTGACTTGCAGTCATTGTCACTTTTTACATGGTTATTACAGTGCTTTCAAAGAGAATAGGAAATGACACAGTAAGGAAAAGCAGTTATTATATGTGTCTTTCAAAGTATGCAGAACCAACAAGAAATAGAAAATAATTTTAAAAATATACAGAATATAAAAAGAAAATATATGATTTATATACTACATTTATATACTACATACTATTTATATACTACAGGAGCTTAATTACAGCCCATCCCCCTTCCTCCCCCTCCCGCCCCTGTGATGTTATACAATGCCTTCTTACTGCCGAGGGAGAAAGGAGCTCTGTCATACAGCTGTAGCTCACTTCTCTTACAGTCCCACTGGTTTTGCTATCCAGCAACACGGAGTACTGCATTTCTCCACCTCTTTGACACTATGCAATTTAAAAGATTTTGCACAGATGGGCTACAAATGCATTTGTATGATGATGAAATAAACACAAGCTCTTCATGTGGGAGTGGCCACTGCTGCTGCTACAGTCTGCAGACCTTCAGTAGAGGGCACAGGACAAGGATCCAAGTATTTTCAAATCATGCTTTTATTTCTTCGTAGCTATATCTGATTGCTATGCTGTCCCTGAGTCCTAAAGGACAGAAAGGAAAGGGTTCTCTGCCTGACCTTTCTCTTTGAATTTTTGTAAATAATTAGCCCACACCAGACATTAAGTGTGACAAAAACCAGCTGTAGAACTTCCTTTCTATCTTCAAGGAGCAAAATCTGTTCCCTAGTTGCTTGTCAAAACTAGTGGCAACATCTCTCTGAACGTGGTATGTGAACATACTTATATTTCTGTCAGCTACCTTTCAGTTTGCATTATTCAGTCCATTTCTTCAGATTATTACATATGTATCTCCGATTAGGAAGTGAAACCACGTTCCATAATACAATAAAACCAAGTTTGCTCTTAAGCTGTATTGCCTTTCAGAGAAAGAAAAATTGCTGTTTTTCCAAGGCATATGAGAGTTATTCTGTCCTCATCCAAGCTGAAGCATAACAAATTAATCACATCAGTGTTTTCAAAACAATTCCAGAAAATAATCAGTGTATCTTCCTTATCTACTTAGAGAGACAGAACTATGTACAATCTAAAATGAAGACCCTGAATATGGTCCAACAAATGATTTACAGCTCAGTCATGTTTAATATCTTTGGAGCAAATAATTTTTGTTTAGCCAATGGTTCCAGTATTTTCACAAAACCTTATCTACCTATACTTGGTCTTTTTAACAGACAGCAAGTTCCCAGCCTTTGGTTCAGGTTTCATTTCACATAGAATTATAGCCCGGGTTGGAAGGCACCTTAAAGATCATCTAGTTCCAACCCCCTTGCCACGGGCAAGGACGCCATTCACTAGATCTGGTTGCTCAGATCACCCTGGTCTTGAATACTTCCAGGAATGGAGCACCCACAACTTCTCTGGGCAACCCGTTCCAGTGCCTCACCACCCTCACAATACGGAACTTCCTCCTAATATCTAATCTAAACCTACTCTCTTTTAATTTTAAGCCATTCCCCCTTCTCTTTTCACTGCATGCTCCTGTAAAAAGTCTCTCTCCATCTTTCTTGTAAGTTCCCTTCAGGTACTGGAAGGCCACAATTGTCACCCCTAAGCCTTCTCTTTTCCAGGCTGGATGAACCCAGTTCTCTCAGCCTTTCCTCACAGGAGAGGTGATCCATTCCTCTAGACTTCCTCCAACAGCTCTGTGTCCTTCCTGTGCTGAGAAATCATGATCTGGACATAGTACTGCAGGTGGGGTCTCGTTAGAGCAGAGGAGCTCCCTTGACCTGCTGGCCACACTGCTTTTGATGCAGCCCAGGACAGGATTGGCTTTCTGGGCTGTGAGTGCACATTGCCAGGTTTCGTCCAGCCTCTCATCCATCAGCACATCCCAGTCCTTCTCAGCAGGGTTGCACTTTAGTTTAGACATTCATGTGCCCTTACAGATACTTACTATGAGTTAACCAGTACATGCAAATTCTGAGAAAATTTCAAATATTATGTTTTACCTTTGTCCATGATATGAAAGCCTATACCTATCTACTAAGGAAACAAATATAACACCATGAGCCATTCCAAGACCAATCTTATGCTGGACTTTGTAGCCCAGATACTTATCAATTTTCAAGCAAGAAAAAGCAAATGCAAGACTTGTGTTCTTCAGAGTTGCACTGTGAGGGTAAGTTTTAGTGACACCGTTCACAAGACAGCAACCTGCTTCTCATTCAAGAAAGGCAATATTCACATGATGTATCTGAGTAGCTCCTGTACTTTCATTTCTTCCTTTACAAAAATTAGAAATATCTTTTTTTTCCCCATTCAAAATTAATAGATATCTTGAACAGAATGTCCAAATATACCACATCTACATCCCACACCCACACTCCAGTTTGCTAGGTAATGGGTTAAAAATGAACTATAAGCCTTGCAGTAATCCAGAAGAGGGCACACATTTTGCAGTTTTACAAGAGACAGCAGTAAATCCTTTTTTTTTTTTTTTTTTTGGGTATTTCATGTTAACTATGCAGAATTCCCATTCTGCAGAGCAGAGGTAATGTAAGCTTATTTATGCATTTCTCTATAAGAAAGTAGAAATTGCTTCTGTATCCAACTGCAGCTACATGAATTAACTATAAACCTGATAGAGTGGCCTTATAGGATTAAAAATTGACATTTGAAATATCACCAGCATCAGGTAGTAAAACTATTCAGAAACACTTCAAAATGCTTCCTAATGGACATATTTATATATCTCTCAGTCCCCCAGACAAAAGAGAAATTTTGAAACGCAAACTGTGTTAGGAAGTGATGGAGAGCTACTGCATACCAGTTCTACTTATTAACACTTCCTGAAAGTGAGGATACATGAAAAAGCTTAGAAACATGTATTTTTAATGTACTTTTCCCCCTGCTGTAATAGCTTTCCACAATGCCACATCTAACAATGAAGATGTCTAGTGCATGTGCTCTGGCTTTCAAAATTGAAATGATACCTTGCGGTGGATCTGTTACCACGCATACAAAACTACCCTTTTAAACGCACTGAAGACAGGCCACAAACTAGAACAAGACTTAACAGCACTTTTAATGTATCAATTTATTGCATATGTCAGTACATAAAAATAGAAAAGTGTTTTTTGTAAAATTAACTTTATTGTAAAAACCAGACTAGAATGAGAATGTAAAACTTTGCCACAATTAGCACATATACAGTAACATTTATGCTTTGTCTACAAAACTTAAGAATATTTTAGACAATTTTGCCTTATCTATATATTAAAGAAAAATCAAATAAAAAGCTCGCATCTTATATCCAGTGACTGTTTCTGAATTAAAAACACAAGTGTTAAGAACTTCAATACGCTATCTCTATTTACACTTTTGGAGGGTTCTATTCTAAATTATGCAAGCAAGATGGCATTGCAAATTATACCTAATGGGATACATCAGGCTGATCCCACTACATGCAAGAGGCACTGATTTTATATTTGGCAGAAGTACCCCTAGCAAAATCACATCATTAACAAAAATAAAAATGTACTTTTCAAGAATTTAATTATGAAATACAAATGCAGGTATGTCTGCATCTTTTTGCTAACAGCAGAGACCATACCTTGGACTCTCAATTCAGCCTTGCATTCTTCACTGTGAACACCCAACCTGACCCGAATGATTAGCTTAGAGATGCTGATATGCATATTTTGTATAAATAGTTAATCCTTCTGCCCCTCAGCTGAGAGATTGTCCATAGCCTACCAAATGCATTTGTGCTCTATTTCTAATTTTACCTGAGAAATGGACATGAGGGCAGCTAAACCAGTTAACATTTCTTCAGAAGAAAGCACAGCTTATCTCTCTGCATTTCACAGTTCAGAAACAAATACTGGGAATGTAAACTTGCGTTCGCAGGAAGCCTCAAGTATTTCCACTAATTAAAACCACACACATGTGTGCACACACAAGGCATTACGTTTCCTTACATCTACTGATACAGCTGTTCAACTCCTGCCCCCACCCCCCTCCCTCAAACTTTGTTTTTCCATTCTTTTTTAAACTTAAAATTTCTTATAAAGCAGACAATTCCTTTAATGAGCATGTTTAAATCAAGAGGCTTTCATATAAAGCTATAAAAATAACTCAACTTCTTCCCAAACTAGAAATGGATAACTTTTATGAGAAAACAATTACTAGTATTAAATAAAATAAATGCAACAGTACCATAGCACAGCTTTTGGCAATTTTAAGTTATTACTATTACGTTGCTTACAGTTCGCGTTTTAGCAGCAGACAGCTGTGGGTTTCCATTACACAGTCCATAAATAAAAACAAGTCTTGACTTGTTAGAACAAGTTTCTTCCTGCTCCTCCCTCCCTTAAAGGACTGTATGCACAGCAGTGGGATATTTGCATAAAATCATATCCTTCCTATTTTCTTTCAGTGGATTTCATAGCCAATGCAACAAAAAATAGCATAACATTCATTCACAAGTGTTATGTGGCCAGCCCATTAAGGGAGAAGTAAAACTGTGCAAATGTGGAATGTGGAAGAAACCACATTAAGTGTAAAGGATGCATATATGACAATTGTGTCTTCTCATACTCAATACTTTTAAAAATCAAAGTTTCATATTTATGTCCTGCAGCGAGTACAGTGAAAATATATGGCTTGATAATCAAAAGTAATGTTTAGATACAGCCCATTTTGAACAGTTTTAGATTGCCATAATCTAACATCACACATTTGACTTTGAGTTAGCAACTGTATGCCTAAATAAGAATACTTAATTTTTTACATAAATGCTGCATAATACATAATACTATTTTGTGTTGAGGGTTTTGCTTTGATTGGTGGGACGTGGGGTAAAAACCCATGTTACTTTAGAAATTGACATTTTATGAAAAAAAACTACAATCTATTTAATGGCAAGTTATGACAACTTCTGAAACGATTACTTTCTCTGAATTCTGTCTCCAACAATTAATCTATTCTTTTGGCTTTATCAATTGATTTTTCAAAAAGCAGTATTTGACTGCTAATTTTCCTTCTCTCCTTCCACCTCTGTCCTAAAGCAATGTGAAGTAGACAAAACAATCTATGCAAGCAGCTCACATCATCACTGTGGCATATATGAGGGAAAGGCAATGCTATCTCTGTTAACTCCTTTCTGCTATACAAACACTGCGTCACCTCATAGCCCCCCTGGCAAACTTCTCCAATATACCTTCCCCATGCGCCTCCCCCAACACCCTCCCACCCCCCACTGTAAGGCTGAAAAGATAGTTTTGGTTTCACTCAGATTTAAAACTATGCTGTATGATTTTAGGTCTATAGGTCCCAAAAGATCTTTAGTTTTTTCAATCAATTCTAAGAAAACCTTAACAATAGTATCACAAATATCACAAAAGATACTTACTAGAGAAAGCAGCAACTTCTGGTATGTATATATTTAAATATTAAAAAAAAAAAGAAAAAAACACATTTAAGTAAAGATATATCACCCTATCTACAACTTGCTGACAAATACTATCCACACGTACATAAGAACTATAATTCCATTAGGAGGCGTAACCATTAAGGCACCAGTTCAGGAAAGCAGTTTTATTCAACCAAAGAAATTAAGCACAAGCTTAAAATACCACTATCCCTCAGGAAACAGATTTTAGGTGTGGGCTGAGATGCTTTTCTGAATCAGGACAACATGGTATAAAAGTAGATTTAAAAATTTCAATCCAAAGGGCAATCGTACAGATTGTGTGAAAGATTTTTCAATTTGTTCTTCCCACAAAAAAATATTTTGAGAAGGCAAACTCAGCTGCAGGGAATGAGAAATTAAACCTGCAGAACAGATATAAACAACTCCCACACTCCAATACAGACTGAGCTAGCAGCGTATCTTTGATCACAGAATTACCAAGGTTGGAAGAGACCTTCAAGATCATCTAGTCCAATGATCAACCAAACACCACCATAATCACCCTAAACCATATCCCCAGATGTCACATCCAGATGGTTCTTGAACAAATCTACCACCTCCCTGGGCAACTTAGTCCAATGCCTAATACCTCATTCAGTGATTTCTTTTTTCTCGTATCTAATCTGAACCTTCCCTGACACAATGTAAGGCCATTTCCTCTCGTCCTTCCACTCGAGACATAGCAGAAGAGATTGAACCCCACCTTGCCAAAACCTCCTCTCAGGTAGTTGTAAAGAAATCACTCTTTACAACTTTACAAGACCTCCCCTGATCCTTCTCTTCTTCAGACTAAACAACCCCAGCTCCCTCAGCCACTCATCAGAGGACTTACCCTCTAAAACCTTCACCAGCTCTGCTGCCCTTCTCTGGACTCACTCCAGCACCTCAGTGTCTTTCTTGTAGTGAGGGGTCCAAAACTGAATACAGGACTCAAGACGTGGCCTCACCAGTGCCAAGTACAGGTGGACAATCACTGCTCTACTCCTGATGGACACACTATTTTTGATACAAAGATGCCATTGGCCTTCTTGGCCNAATCACTCTTTACAACTTTACAAGACCTCCCCTGATCCTTCTCTTCTTCAGACTAAACAACCCCAGCTCCCTCAGCCACTCATCAGAGGACTTACCCTCTAAAACCTTCACCAGCTCTGCTGCCCTTCTCTGGACTCACTCCAGCACCTCAGTGTCTTTCTTGTAGTGAGGGGTCCAAAACTGAATACAGGACTCAAGACGTGGCCTCACCAGTGCCAAGTACAGGTGGACAATCACTGCTCTACTCCTGATGGACACACTATTTTTGATACAAAGATGCCATTGGCCTTCTTGGCCACCTGGACACACTGCTGGCTTACATGCAGCTGGCTGTTGACCAGCACCCCCAAGTCTCTTCTTTCTGCTAGGGAGCTCTCAAGCCACTCTTCCCCCAGCCTGCAGTGCTGCATGGGGTTTTTCGGACCCAAGTGCAGGACCCAGCCCTGGGCCTTGCTGAACCTCATACTATTGGCCTTGTCCCACTGATCCACTCTCAATAATATAACTACCTTTGGACCACCTGCCCATTTTTATTATCCTTACTGTAACAACTGTATATATTAATCTCTAATATAAAGTGATCAGTGATAATTATTTGAATGTTTCTTTTGGAGGTATAAAGGATGCATATATTTAACTACACCAGCCTAAAAAAGGAACACAAATACCTACTTTTACCTTGCATGACCATGCATTTTGCCTTGAGAAATACCACTTCAAATGCACAGGCAGACTAATACCAACAGATAGTTTGCCTGTACATTAGTGAGGAGAGCTTGAGGCAGAAAGGAGCTTAGATTGCACTGCTGTGTTTCTGAAGGTTATTTCTGTTTTCAATGGCAAAATTGCCTGGGTAAAATTCTGAAGTCATGATGTTTAGGCACATACAACTTTCTGTGCACTATTACAATACAAATAGTAAAATGAAAACAGGGAAAGTGTCTTTCCATTTTCAGCTGCAGTTTGAAATATATGTTTGCATAACTATAAAAACCCAGGATAGTATACTTGCATGTATACTCTACCATTAATGTTCATTTATATCATTTAAGCACAATAAAGACTTTCCACTTTGTATAATATAAAATTTCAAGGAATAGAACACTAATCTCATGCATGGCACACTTTAAATAAACTCTAAGAGAAGCAAAAAATCATTGTGCTAACCATGGCTGTCCAAAAAGCTCACACATACAGCAGTGAATACTGAAGAGCCTCCCAGTGTTCTAAACTAATACATTCTGTACTACTTTTGTAGCAAGTTCCTTTAATAGCATCTGTTGTACATATCAAACAAATGGAATCCATGGACAGAGATACCAAAAAAGTATGAGAAAGACATAAAATGGTTCATTTACAATGCTGCAAATGTAAAAGTTATCTGGAACACCTTAATAAAATATCAGACCTTCCCAAGTTTAATTTCACTCTTTAGGCAAGTACATACATAACATACATTTAAAAATGGACATTCTTTTACCACTTATCACTAATCAAGGTACAGTGCAGGTACTTCCCCCACCCTACCCCAAAGAAGAATATCAATTATATTATTGTTACGTTAGATGATGTTTTCGCCATTTCTTCAGGGGAGGGACTCTTTATTACTTCTTTGATGAACTGTTCAAGTGCAGTGAAATAACCCTGGCACTGCCAAGTGTCATTATGAGTTCCATCAGGAAATATCGCCAATCTCTTAGTCCGAGCTGGGGATAATTCATAAAGTTGCTTCATCATAACTGGTGGAATTAACTGGTCAGACAACCCAGAGATGAAGAGAGAAGGCATTCTGCACTGAGAGATTTTCCTGTAGGACAGAAATTTATTTTTGTAGCACCACAATGGAAGATATCTCATTGGAAAGAAAGAGAACAAAGTGCTGGCCATATATGGGATGCTAAGAAAGGTGTTCTCCACCACGATGGCAGAAATCCTATGGGAATTTTCAGAAGCTAAGTGAATAGCTACTGCTCCCCCCAAGGAACGGCCAAAAAGAAAAATTTTTGTTTTATCAAGATCAGACCGAGTCATCACATAGTCTAACACAGCCTCAGAATCTAAGTACAAGCCTTCTTCACTGGCTTCTCCTTCACTTTTTCCATACCCTCTATAATCAACCAGAATTAAGTTTACTTTCAGGTTTACCAGCATCAACAAAGCATTTGGCAGCCTGTGGCCGATGTTGCCTGCATTGCCATGAAAGTAAATGATGGTTGGAGAATACGCTGCATTGTCCCCTGTGTATCTCAGCAGGATAAGATTGAGAAGAACTCCATCTTTGGTTCTGATGAAGATATTTTCATGTGGTATACCAGTAGGCATAGGAACATAAAGACGTGATGAAGAGGGCTGTTCAGGAAAGTAAAGCAGAACATCCTGGAATTTATATAATATACCCGCTATTGATACAAATATTAATATAAGTAGTATAATGCCTCCGTACAAGTGAAAAGTCACTATCAAAGGTAGAAGACAAATACGGCAGAGACTCCAAGACCAGGAAGCCAAAGCTAGTAGCCATCTTTTAACAAAGGTCCAAAGCATCCATGATTTTTCCATTGTAGAAGTCAGTGATCTCTTACTCCAAGTAAATCCTGCAAAAAAACCCAAGGGTATACATATAAATATATGGAAAAAAAAAGGAAGTGATTTAAGCATTCATACTTGCAGAAGATTAATGGCAAGTCAATATATTAGAGCATTAACATCAAATTCGGTGGCAAACTCCCTTTTTGGAAACCATTTGACTCTGTAAAACAAGCAGAAAAGCAATCATAAGGAAAGGGTCTAGAAGTCTTCAAAATCCCATTTACAGTGTCTCAGGAAAGTCCATTAACAGCATGAGAAAACTGTTTGACTGAGACTGTAGTTAACTTAATGCTTTCCCTCAATCTTCCCTACTAACCTACTAACCAAGAGAACCATACAGACGGTATCACCAGTTTGTTAAATCTTCTTATGTAAGTAATTCTAGAATCCAGAACACAAACAAAAATAGTCTTTATTTCTAACTTGCTAAGTAGCATTCAATAAGCCTGTGCACGTCACTGCAGCCAGTGGAGGCTCACCATGCATCCTGGCTCAGCTATTGGTGGCTGTCTTTCGGCATCTCAAACTGTGATTGCAGAGCAACATGTGAAGTGGTCAGAAGAGACTCTTCTATAGGATGATATTACCTTGTTAGATTTGTGACAGCTTTTTTTTTTTGATGTATTTTGATTGCTTCTGGTCTATGATTGTTTTCCACTATCAGATGAGTAATCCATATTAAGTCTTTAGCTGAATAGAATATTCTATCCTGACACCACTGAAAACACCCATCTAACTACATTGTTCTCTGACCAATGAAAACATAACTGCTGAAACATGAAAACACTCAGGACAAAAACATGCAGAGAGCATAAAAAGAGGAGAGTGATGTAAATGACAATAGATTATACCTCCTTTCCAACGATAAAAGATAAATTACGCCTCCCAGCATAAATATAATCTTTCACAGTATTCACTGCTGGGTTCAAGCGGAATATGGGAACAGTCAAAACCAGCCAAACCTACGCAAGAGCCACAGTACATCACTCAGTCACCACTGAATTGAATAACCACACTGCCTGGAAGGGACAACACAAGCTCACTTGTTTGACAACACTAAGTTACACAGCAGATAATAACTACAGTTTAGACACAAAGTTATAACTTCCTAAAATGATGTAGTGCAGTAAGAACCCAGATTAACTCCAAAGGAGTTTGGCATGCAGAGATGCAACCAAGCATTCTACACCAGCCATCTTGGTAGGATCAAATGATAAAAGGTGACCTCCACAGCCACCACCTTTGCATTCCACAGATATGGTAAGCACCCAATCTGAGCAGGGAAAACTGCCATCTATAACTATTTTATGCAACAATTAGAAATAAGTAAGAAATAATCCATCATAGCTGAAGATTCACATATTAACCAAAACCAATATCAAATTAAGACTTATACAGTGTATCTACTCCAAATATGTACCACTGGTGAAGTATAAAGTAGTCTAAAAGAGCAGTTATGCCGGCTTTGTTCTCCTATATTATTTATAAGTTCATGCTTAATATCCACATCCAAATATGCACATTTGCCTTTATGAAAATTTAATTCTTGTCATCCATTTCTCCAGTAAAGAACTCACAGTGATTAGAAGACATATAAAAGTACTTACTTCAATTTCTAAGAGAACTTCTTAATAAAGTTAACAAACGTTTCCTGCATTACATTTGAAGACTATAAGAACATCCTCATTATTTATTATGCAGTTGAAAATTTTGCTTTCTTACAAATAAGAGACTCCAAAAACGTTTTCTTGTCAAGACATTCACAAGAGTACAAGACCCACCACTAAATAACTACTAAAAGAGAAAGAAGTAATAAAAATCTCATTTAAACTGTTTAAGTTTTGCAAAATTCCCACATACACTAAAGATTGTTATTTGAAGACTGATACTCACAGCTGATTTTGGTTTCATTTGTGCACTGCTTCTATTTTCATTTCAGTAGGCTAATATCAAAATGCTATGCTAGTGAGGTACTGCAGCTGTGCAATTACTTCTGATATATATATGTATATATATACATAAAACATTGCTACTGGAGTTGCAAAACCAACGCATCCTACAACTAAAACTCAACAGTAGTTAGCAGGAAGGGTGAAGTACACAGCCACAAATGTTTCATGCTCACTACATATTTAAAGAAAGCAGAATACTCTGCACTAATGAACAACTACGTTACTACTAAAATTTTCTTCCCAGCTATATGAAACTTCACTAGTTTCATTCATTTCCAGGCCTGAATCAGCCCATATCTCATGCTTCACATCTTACTGCAAGATTTGTCAGCTAGAGAACTCAGATACAAGTTTCTCCTAGGTTCTTCCCCACTTCCTTCCAATACCAATCAAAAGATCACTAGAGTGGAAAAGGATGGTTTCTCAGAAAAGCACACAGGCCTAGAAGAGACTCTAAACCAAACCAATACAAGCTTATTCTCAGTAAAACTACAATCCACGCTTTCTACACAGCCCAATGCAACAGACTATCTTGTTTGAGCTGAGCAATAGAAAATTATCCACTTGAAGGACAGAAATGAAAAGGGTAAACCAATATAGCAATTTTCAGTGAGCGATAAGGTCAGCACTTTTTGAAGTGCATGAGACTTGACACTGTTCAACATACTGTAAGACAATACAAAGACAAAAAATTCTCTTCTTGGTCTTCATTTCCCACTACTTTGTGCTGGATGGGAAGTTATACACCTTTCAAACATTTTACAGTGGAGCATCTTATGATTCAAAAACGCTGGGTTGAATTATGAAGAGCATGTGTTGCAATTCTCCTGTATCTCTAAATTTTGTGACTAACAGTGAGCCAGAATAATCAGGTAAAGGTGTGGGAGTGGGATAGGAAAGGAAAAGAAGAACAATGTCTGATCTGGTTAAACTGAGAAACAGCAGACCCATCACCTGGATAAACCTGTCCCTCCTTCTAGACAAGGCTCCTTCTCTTACTAGACTACAAGAACCACTCATGGACTTGCTCCATAACTGCCTGATGCGCCAGTTAAGGCAAGAAGTATGCACACTTTTATGTCTTCTAAAAGAGAATTTTTAATCAATTTCTATCATCTACAAGTATGACTAGTTATTTTTTTTTCATGGCTGTTTAATCGATTATCTCAGTTATACTGCCTCCTACTGTCAAACATAACACAGCTCTACAAAGAAATAACATGAAACATCACCCAGGTATTTCAGATGGAGACACTGGAATCAAGGTAAATCTGCTAGCTGGCCAGTGGAAGTTTTGTATCAGACAGGGAAATAAGGTTTCTCTGCAGGTTTCCTTTTCACATCTCCTAGATAAAACATTAATTCCTTGAAAATAATTCTTGTTTCACTAAAAAAAATAAATTAAAATATATATATATGGTTTTTTTGAAGGAAAATTTTTGTGGCACTGTATTTTAAGTAATTGTAACTGCAAACAACAAGGTTTTCCATGGGAAAGGAAATCACACCCTACTTTACAGCATTCATAGTTTAAATAATCAGTGGTTATAAAATACTAAGAGGCTATGTAAACAAGCATAAGGACCTTTTTTTTAAACTTGTCACAAAAGTCAGTATCTGTGACAAATATATAGTAAACAAGAGCAGAACCATACAGTTCTGTTTGGTAGATACTTTCCTAAGTAACTCTTATGTTAATGTAAATTCCTACATATACTGTTCTTAGCTACTCTTACTACTAGAAAATATTTCCTAATACACTTAAAAAGAAGGGACACTTAGTAACTAAAATTCTGCGCTTTTAGTTCCATGTTTATTAACCTCTAAATACGTAACCTACCTTCAATTTCTCCAGACTACATAAACTCAGTTCCTCTGCATTCTTCTCATAATGTTTTCTCATTCACAAATACGATCAGAGTTCTTTCCTCTAGCATTCACGTGCTTCACATTTCCTCCTGTCCCTCTGATAACGTGCATTAGAAAGGCTAGCCTTTGGGAATCCTGATGCTTCCTACAAGTATTTCTTTGATGATGCTTGTAAACTTAAAACACAAGCAGAAGACAGTACTGAAATACTGAAAGGTCTGTTGCGGAAACCATTAACACACAGGAACAGCAACCTGGATAACTGCATTGCCCCGCAAAACAGGAACGAAATTTGCAAGCGGTGAGTTTCAATTTTATGTCAGAGGGATACACACATATGTTGATATACACATACATCTGTATCTGCAGATCTCCACTGCTGAATCCACAGTCCAGGAGTTATTGCAGACCTTTATGTGGTATCAAATGAGCTACAAATTCCATAATTAGGCAACTACTGAAAACAGAAAGCACTCACAACAATAAAAATTTTGAGAAAAAAAATTGTCTTTATGACCAAGGTATTTTAACAATATTCTGCTTTGTCCTAATGCTATTCTTAAACGGTTAATGCCATTATCAACTGAAAAATCACAAAACCTCAAGCGCATGCTTAAACTACTTATGAATAATTTTTCATTCATTTTAAATGGTAGCAGCAATTACTCTTGTTTCTGTCACAAATTCTGATGTTTTGTCTTTGTCTATATTTTTAATATCACAAAGTGCTATTTTCATACACCAATTGTGTTATAAAATATTTACCTTTAGATGTGATGATTTCCCAGGCTTCATCTCTGCCTGAAAGACAATTCCATTTACAAATTTTGAGTAAAACTGCTTTTGAATTACACACATAATTTACTGTTTGTCTTCAGCTACTTGAAAGAAAATTAAGAAGTGCTAACAGCCAAACCTTCTAAAAGTTACAACTGCTTCACTGATGAAATTAGGAATTTCATGTTCACGCTCCTTATATCAAGCTGAACACTTGCTTGAAACATCTGATGAACTTGAAAACATCTTAAAATGAAGTTCAAGAATCACATCAAAATGTCCTGGACTATACATACAATACACAGTATATAATATATATAGTGCATAAAAATGAAGTTATGCTAGATTTATGCTGTTTCCTTAAAAATTAACTTTTAGTGTATGACCAGTCTTAAAGTTAGTGTCTGCTTACTCATTTAAGAGCTTAAAAAAATAAAAAGCTAAGTCTTAATACTCACTGCAATCTTTTGGATTTCAAACCAACCAAACAAAATCAGGTATTTCTATGTGTTCTTAAGAAACACCTAAAGATATTTGTTGGTTTCTACTGCACTGCCTTCTTCTAGACTCCACCTGCCCTAGATATAGGTAAGATTTGTACAGTCTTTAAACCTACTCATACATACTCAGAAGACTCCTCTAAGTAGGAATATTAAGTCCTCAACTGCAAAAAACCAGTTTCAGAGGGGAATTGGCCCAGAAGAAAACTTACAAGGTACAACCTACAAACGTACAAGACAGGGAAAATACACTTTCTTAGAACTAAAATGCTACATAGACACTCTCTCCCAAAAAAAGGAGAAAAAGGAAAACAATAGCAAAACAGTGACTCCTAACAAAGCATGAAGCACAGTAAGAACAACGAGGTGTCAAACGTATAAGGGCTCTGGCTTTTAAAATCATCAAGCCACTTGTTCTACTTATTTAAAACAGGGAATTTTCAAAACTCTGCATTCAAGTTGTACATGTTCATAATCGATTGTGTTCTCTTCTTAACTCCTACTATACCTCCCCTCACAAGTGACAAGCCTTAATGAGCCTAAGAGCCATGTCTTGAATTATGATACTGTGAAAAAACAAACAAACAAACGAACGAGAAGAAAACCCAGACAACAACTAAACAAGGGGGAGGTATACCAGAACCTTATCTTTCTAGTGAGCATAGGCTCCTCAAACATACTTCTTCCTAAGTATGTTAAATCATTCCCTTTTACCTAAGAAAAACTCCCGGTTCAGCCTTTTCAGTAGTCACTTGACACATGAAGAGCATTAAAGACAAAACCATCAGCCCCACCTTCTACAAGCATCTCCAGCTGCAAGAATTATTCCATACAGCAGCGGAGAAAAACGAAAAACACAAGAGCTAGACCTTGCTGCCAAGAAGCTACGGATCTCCCGGTGCTTCCCAGAAAGGCACCTGCAGGAACTTTTGACGGCGCTGTCAGCGCAGCAGCTCCTCAGGAGACACGTCCGGAGAGGCCGGCAGGGGAGCCACGCATCTCCCGGGACCGCCGCTCGCAGGGACGAGCTGCCCTGCGCCACGGAGAGACCCCAAACACCGAGCTGGAAGCCAACCCTGCNCGGGCGGCCGCCGCCGGAGCCTCGGGCCAGCGCGGGCCCCGACGCGCAACTTCAACCTCCGCTCCTTCCTCCCAGGCAGGACGTCACCGCGGCCGCGGTTCCGCTTCCAGGTCACCGCCAGCCCGCTTTCCCTCGCCGCCCCGGCCGGGGGAGGAGCGCGGGCCGCGGCAGCGCCGGGCACTCCTCCTCTTCCGGGCCGGGGCGGACGCTGCCACCGCCGGCTCTGCGGGCACTCGCGGCTCCACAGGCACCGCCGGCTCCGCGTAAGTGTCCCCCGGGGCCGCCGCGCCTCCTGCACCCCACCGTGCCCCCCGGCCGGAGGGGCAGGTGCGGGCGGGCGTGGTCGGGGGCAGGCGGCGTTCTCGGCGAGGGTAAAGCACGGCGTCCGTCTCCGAGCAGTGAAAGCTCCTGCCCGGGCAGTAACGGGAGGGGAGCACGGTGCCTTCTGCCTTGCAGGCCTCTCTCGGGGGGATGCCAGTGCTTCAGTGTCACAGCCTCGCTGCTGAGCGTGACCCTTAACTAGGGACCGTGGTACCGGCCGGTGACTTGTAAGTGAAGATAACAGTTAAATCTTAGTTAGAAAAAGGAGAAAGAATCTCTAATCCTGATTAGAGATGGGAGGCTGTTTTAGGCAGAATAACATGCTGGTGTTTTCTCTATAAATATATACTCTTTTTTTGTTCTTAGTGAAAAAGCAGACTGATGGCTTCCGCACCTGTTTCACAGCCTCCTCCTAAAAAAACGGTGGCCTCTCACGTGCCTTTTGCAGATCTGTGTTCTACTCTGGAACGAATACAGAAGTGTAAATCCCGTCCAGAGAAAACCAAGTATTTTAAGGATTTTCTGGATTCCTGGAGGAAATTCCATGATGCACTTCATCAAAAAGATAAAGACGTCGCAGATTCCTTTTACCCAGCTATGCGGCTTATTCTCCCACAGTTGGAAAGAGAAAGGATGGCATACGGAATTAAAGAAACTATGCTTGCAAAGCTGTATATTGAACTGCTTCATTTACCAAAAGATGGAAAAGATGCTGCAAAGCTTTTAAATTACAGAACACCTACGGGGTCACGTGGAGATGCTGGAGATTTTGCAATGATCGCATACTTTGTGCTAAAACCTAGGAGCCCAAAACAAGGCAGACTGACCATAGAACAAGTCAATGAACACTTAGATGCGATAGCTAATAATAATGCTGCTAAAAACAAGGGTCAGTTAAAGAAAAGTCTTCTCCAGTTAATTACCCAGAGCACAGCACTGGAACAAAAATGGCTCATCCGAATGATTATAAAGGATCTAAAGCTTGGTGTTAGTCAACAAACTATATTTTCCATTTTCCATCCTGATGCTGCTGAATTACACAACGTCACAACTGATTTGGAAAAAGTTTGCAGACAATTGCACGATCCCTCTGTCTCACTTAGTGATGTTTCTATCATGTTGTTTTCTGCCTTTAAACCAATGCTTGCTGCTATTGCAGATGTCCAGCAAATTGAGAAACAAATGAATAACCAGATATTCTACATAGAAACTAAGCTGGATGGTGAACGTATACAGATGCACAAAGATGGGGATGTGTATAAATATTTTTCCCGCAATGGGTTTGACTACACTCAGCAGTTTGGTGCTTCACCCCTTGAAGGTTCATTAACACCGTTTATTCATAATGTATTTAAGAGCAATATACAAAATTGCATTCTTGATGGAGAAATGATGGCTTACAATCCTGAGACACAAACCTTTATGCAAAAAGGAAACAAATTTGACATAAAACGAATGGTGGAGGACTCTGATCTGCAGACCTGTTTCTGTGTATTTGATGTATTGATGGTTAATGATCAGAAGTTGGGGCACGAAGTACTAAGCAAAAGATATGAAATCTTAAGTAGCGTATTTACTCCGGTAAAGGGCAGGATACATGTTGTGCCTAAGAAAAGTGCCAGAACAAGAAAAGAAGTAATTGATGCTTTAAATGAAGCAATAGATAACAGAGAGGAAGGGATTATGGTGAAAGATCCCATGTCCACCTACAAGCCTGACAAACGTGGGGAAGGCTGGTTAAAAATCAAGCCAGAATATGTCAATGGACTCATGGATGAACTAGACCTGTTAATTGTTGGTGGTTACTGGGGGAAGGGGTCACGTGGTGGAATGATGTCTCATTTTCTGTGCGCTATTGCAGAGACGCCCCCTCCAAATGAAAAACCAACCATTTTCCACTCAATTTGTCGTGTTGGCTCTGGCTATACTATGAAGGAATTGTATGATCTAGGCTTGAAACTGGCTAAACACTGGAAGCCCTACCATAGGAAAGACCCTCCCTGTAACATTTTGTGTGGAACTGAAAAACCTGAAATGTACATTGAACCTTGCAACTCTGTTATAGTTCAGATCAAGGCAGCTGAGATTGTTGACAGTGATATGTACAAAACTGACTGCACTTTGAGATTCCCCCGCATTGAGAAGATAAGAGAGGACAAAGAATGGTACGAGTGCATGACTTCAGACATGTTAGAAGATCTCAGAAGCAAAGCAGAAGGGAAGCTGGCTTCTAAGCACCTTCATATAGATGAGTATGATGAGCCACATGAGAAAAAAAGGAAAACTGTTTCAAAGGTGAGGAAGGTAATTGGAATAGCTGAGCAATTTAAAGCTCCTGATCTTTCTAGTGTAAACAAAGTTTCAAATGTATTTGAAGATGTTGAGTTTTGTGTTATGACAGGAACAGAAAAATACACAAAGTCTGAGCTAGAAAGCAGAATAGCTGAATGTGGTGGCAGTGTGGTACAGAACCCAGGGCCGGAGACGTACTGTGTCATTGTAGGAGCTGAGAATGTCAGAGTGAAAAACATTATTGCTTCCAACAAATATGATGTGGTGAGGGCAGAGTGGCTCCTTCAGTGTTTTCAAACCAAAATGCTGGTGCCTTGGCAACCGTCTTTTATGATTCACATGTCTCCTGACACAAAAGAACATTTTGCTCGTGAGTATGATTGTTATGGAGACAGCTACACAGCAAACACAGATGTTGCACAGCTCAAGGAAGTCTTCACAAGAGTGAAAGACAATAGGGCAATCCCTTTGGACGTAATTGCAGAATTAGAAGAACGTTATTCATGGAACAATTGTCAACTCAGTATATTCAGAGGAAACACTATTTATGTGGATTGTTATGCTGTCGTTAATGAGCCTAAAAGCAAAATCCTGGGAACAACACTATCAATTAGAGCTTTGGAACTCCGTTTTTATGGTGCAAAAGTAGTCTCTCGCCTGGAAGAGGGTGTCTCCCATGTTGTTATAGGAGAAGATTATTCGCGGGTAAAAGAGATGAAAGCCCTCAGGAGAACGTTTGGGAAAAAGTTTAAGATTGTATCTGAGGTGTGGGTGACACAGTCAGTGGAGGAAGGAGTTGCAAAGAATGAAAATCAGTACTTAGTTTAAAGTAGTTTTTAAGATTGGAGCAAAGGTGCTGTTGGAATGATTGGACTCAGATTTTATGAGGCTGCCTTAAATTTTTTGTATATTTTCATGTCTGCCTAAAACTTGCTTGGCTAAAGAATAACACTATTGCTGAAATCAGAGGAAGGCTTTTAACCATACTTTTGTGGAAGCAAGAGGATGCAAAGCTATGTTGGGGCAATAAAAACCACCACAAGGTAATTAATGCAAACCTTTTAATTCACAAAAAGGTCTTAGGAGAGATCTAATATTTTGCATAAATAAAATATGTTTGAGCCTGGCTAGTTTGTCCTAGCTGTTAATAATGCTTACCTCCGTTTCTCAAAATGGAGACAATAATTTACTATTTTATGGAGATTCTACTATTTATTATTTATTTATTAATTTGCAGTCGCACTCATGTTTTTGTGGGCATGTTTTGTGTGTATTCGATATGCTACAGAATTCAGTAATTTAAAAACCTCATCTACTGTTTTAATGTATTTACATTGGTTTTAGCATTGAGCACCACACTTTGATTTTAGGATATTGCATAGATCCCATGTTTCTTTGTGTAAATAATCCTTGGAAAATAGAACCCAAACTTTTGATTGAGGTATTAATGAATTAATAATGACCTATGTATGTATGAAATACAAATCAATTACTTAAAACCTGTAATAACCTCCTGTGCTCATTACAGTTAAACTGTGAAGTGCAATAGAGGTAGGCTTTTACTGTTAACTATCAGTTTATCTTTCAAAAAATGCTTCCTAAGCTATTTTAGTAATGTAGGATTAATTTCCAAATATCTAGTTCAATGTATATTTTTTCCATAGCTAAATAAAATCTATTTTTAAAGTCTGCTTTGTATTTATTTTTAGTAAGCAATAACTCTTTTCAAAAGCACAAAACTTAGTTTCTGATTTTACTGTTAGATAATTTGTGCATTAACTGTGAGGGGAAAAATGTTGAGGCCTCAGTTCTTGTTATGTCAGTACTGGTATCAAACAGAACTGCCTTTGGGCAGATCACACAGAACCAATTTTTAGCTGACCTGTTTCTTCAGTGCTTTTTGTGGTCGTATTCATACAAAAGTTACTGCAAAAAGTTTTGGGAAATGTTACATGAAAGGCTATATGAAATTAAGTTTATTATTATCGCTTATGGTTAGTATATTAGGAGCTCCTTTATTATTTGAAGTACACTAAACAGGTAAAATGTGATAACTGCTGACCACAGATTTACTGTCACCAGGCCCGGTTTGCTCATCTTCTTGAGCGGGGCTTGTATGGTGGGGCTGTGCCATTTGTTGATGAGGATATGGTCTCATGCCAGTCTTGCTGTGCTCCCAGCATTCTCTCCCTCATGGAGCAGCCCGCTTGCATCCTTGACACAATAGGGAATTGAACAAATGGAGGAAAGTCAGTTCCCTTGCTTCTTTCTGTTATGGAAATTCACATCCCTCACAGAACAACCTTTCTTTGTCCCCCTGTTATTCATCTGGTATTTGGTTTGGATGTGAACTTCTTGCCAGGACTGAATTACAAAATTGTGGAAAGCTTACAATTTTTTTTACTGTAGTACATCTGTTTGGTGAAGCACTTAAAGACTGTGTGGTCCCTATTGCTCAATTTCCAGTCAGTCTTTCCTGAAAGGGTACATCTGTATATTTTGAAAGAGTCTGTATTAAGAAGACCCATTTATTCAGGTGAAATCAGTCAAATTCTGTCACCTATAGTAAATAACAGATAAGGTGTATTATTCTGTTTATGGCACCTCAATTTAATGGTTTGGTGAGAGATTTTAAAAAGCCCTGTAATTTGCTAATGGTTTTTTTATAATATTCAGTTTCATTCTTTCTGTTGAAAAACCAACCAAACAGCGGTCACTTAGTCTTTTCAATCCATATGTAATGGCAGTTTGAATTCTTTCAAAAGAGGGACTTGGAGTTATAAAATTTCATGAAAGGGATTAAGATATGTTTCTCTGAAAGTGACTGGGGAAATGCCTTTTAACATAATTCAACCAAGTATAAAGCATCTCCAGCTGGTAATAATTGTACCGCAAACAGTAGATGGGTTGCTAAAATTTTATGGTACTACTTTTTGCTGTGAGGAGATAGGAGGAACTGTAAGTTTGTCTTATTATACAAACTCAACAGTGGAGTTTATAGGCATAATTAAAATGTTTCTCTATGTTGCTTTCTGGAAGTAAGGAAATTAAAAGGCATCTACCTTGAAATTATTTTCTTTTAGAAAAAATGTATTTAACATTATATTTGCATGTTTTTAACAGGTACAGCTTTTCTTTCTTTGTAATTCTGGGGAAGAGTATTTTGAGAACATATAAGGGATAATTATAGTTCTAACTGCAAGTATTAATGTTCCTTGTTTTTCCCTATAAAAGATGCAGAAAGCCTAAGGATGTGATTATGATTGAAAACTGACATAACAAGAAAGTTTCAAAATGTATACTTGTCACTAGGTTAGCGACAACATATATTTAAATTCATTCTTCCTTTAATGTTGTGGGTAGAGGAACTGTGTAAAGCCATGAAACCAGAGTTCATTTTTCACCTGTGTCGTGTATAAAGTAAAATACGGTTTTCAAGTCTGCAGTTGGCAGAACTAAGATACCAGGAAAAAAAAGGATTGTTGCACACAAAATGAGTGTGTATGATGTGAGGGATTGTGTATTTCACTCTCTCATCCTCAATCTTTCCCAGAGTAGAATGAATATAATAGTCTGGTTCTGTGTAGAGCTAGCAAGAAAAGGTTAGCTATGATATTACTATGGCATAGCTATGATATTACAGTTGCTCTTTATGAGGTTGAAATTAACCCTTTGAAATAGGTTCAGGTAGAAAGTTGTTTTGTTCTTTATAGATGTCTTTGTGGTTCTGATTTAAATTTTTATAATTTGTCTAACATTATGTGTTATAGTATAAGACTAGCTTGGTGAACAAGAGTAGAGCACTAGATGCTGTTTTTCTTGGCTTTAGGAAGCCTTTTGACACTATCCTGTAATATTCTCATAGACAGCTGATGAAGTGTGGGCTAGATGAATGGATAGGAAAATGGGCTGAAAACTGGTTGAAATTAAAGGCTTAAAGAGTTGTCATTAGCAGCCCATGTACAAAACAAGAGGCAATGGGCTCAAAATGAAACGGGAACTTTTGCTTCAAACTAGAAAAATACTTTCTTACACTAGGTAGTGAAACACAGAAACAGGTTGCTCAGAGTTGTGAAGTCTGTCTTTGGTGACATTCAAAACACAATCAGATACAGTCCTGAACAACCTGCTCTAGCTGACCCTTGAAGTGGATAGGAGTTGGACTAGAGGTTTTCAAGAGGTGTCATTCAGCCTCAGTTGTTCTGTGAATCAGGTCTGAACTGAAGTTCCCAGTCTGTTTTCAGGGGTCTTGTGAATGGGTAGTGTCAAATGGTGACATATAAATTGCAAATTTAATGTTGTTTTTTTTTTCATTTGTAGCACAACAGGTATTAGAATAGCTAGTTCTCTTTATCAGTGTGATTTTGACAGCTACAGCATAAACTGGAGAAAAACCGTAGAATTTACATAATCCTGTGCTGGAAAACAATAATTAACTAATGAGTCCATCTGCAAAACATTCCCCTCCCCCCCCAAAAAAAAAATAAACCCAAACCTAAATTAAAACAACAAAACAACCATGTTGCCTTAGGATTTCATATATTTGTAGATTTTTATATAGCTATATAGTTTTTTATGTTCTGAAGTAGTAGCTAACAGCTTCTAACCTCTATGACATATTCCTGGATCTTTGTGTCATGAGGAAAATAATAGCTAGGATATATTTTCTGAAACTCTTGTACCAAAACTAGGATAATAAGATATCATTTTAGTCAGAACAAGGAAGAAGGCCCAGAAACCTTGGAGAAGCTCCAAAAAGAAGACATAATGCAAAGATGGTGAAGATGAAGTACAAAGGGTCCTGAGACCTCCGACTCAATTTCAGAGAAGGTGTTTTTTGGGGCAGATCTGGGGAGTTTCTGGTGAGGGACAATTACTAGATAGGATAATTAAGTAGTGTTATAAAATCAGTAAGACCCCGATGCTAAGAAGCATAGCTCAGCAGAGGACAGCAGAGTTAAGATCAACTGATCTGGTGCTCATCAGCTCATCTCCAGGGCGCATCCATAAAATGAGGGCCTGGGGGGCTCCCCCCTTTGCCTCCTTGCCCCCTTGGTGAGCCATGAAGAACCTCAAGTCCTGCTTGAAGAACATGAGGATGGTATTGAGGGAAGGGTGCGTGTCTCTCTGCATGCTTTCTATACTTTGTGTCCCTAAAATCCTGCGAGTAAAGAACTCCTCTCTAGCTTACCCAGATAATGATGTCTTGGAAAGTTTTTCCCTAGAATTTCAGGCAACAAAAAAACCCAACACAACCAAAATGAAACAAGTTGAGTTATAAGGAACATGAGCATCCCTATCAGTGGAAAGAACTCTGTTAAGTGCTGTGTATAAATAACTAAATACTAGCCATATCTGAGAGAACAGAAAAGCGTGTTTTCAATCTGAGATGATGCATAGCTGTATCAATTTTAAAAGTGAAAACAGATTTCAGTAACTTAACCGCTTTCATCTGATTGCCCAGTCTTGATCCGGGGTGCTAAAGCAACAGCTTCTTTCTCATGATGGTGGATTTTACAAACATAAACTCTACGGTTCCAAGGAGGAGGTAGGATTTCTTGCTGTTCTTGCACATGGAAACTTCCTCCTGCAGCTAATGTGCTACAGGCTGCCATCCCTCAGTAGGCTTTGCTACGGCAGCAACCAGAGGCAACATGCTCTTTGAAATTCATGTTTTCAACCTCCTCATCTTGCACCTGCAGTTAAAGAACTAACGGTCTGGTCAAAGGCAGGTGGATATGTGTGGGTGTCTCTGCATAAATATCTGCATAAATACATGAGTTCAAACAAAAGACAGCAATAGATGTGTAACATAGCTAGTCTCAGTTTAGTTTTTGTGGTTTCTTTTCTCCTCCCTGGTCTCCCACAGCTTCTCCCGGGACCTGGCCTCTTTTGACTAGTGTATTATAGATTTTAAATACCAGATTTCTGTGTGGCCAAAGCGGAATGATTTTATTCATCCAGTTTAGAGCTAGTTTGCATACCACTATGTTATGATTCAATCTGTCCTATAAACATGTTCACATATGGTTATACATAATTACATACATCTTGAATTTGTTTTGGGAGTTTGTTTTTAATTTGATTTTTTCTTAAAATCTCTGAGTGCTATTGGAATAATCAGAAATTAAAGATTATTCAAGACAAAAATGAATATGAAGATGACAGGTATCATTGTTCAGGTCTCTGAACATGATTGTATGAACAAAAGAGAAATAAACAGGATAGCAGGTTTTGTTGACTACATCTAGCTGTAACTGAAACACAGCAGGTGCTGCAACTAGACAGCCTGAATCAGTGCTGTAACAGGAGCCAAGGCAGAGCAGAGAGATCACATTAACAAAGTTATTATATAAAAGGCAGGAGAAAGAAAAACCTAATTTTACTCTTCCCACCCAAATTATGTGATAACTCTAGAATAATTTTTTTCTATATTGATATGTCTAAATTTTTACGCTTGTTGAAGAGCGGTTTAAACATACTAATTGCTGTACAGATCTCAACAGATTCCTGGCAGACAGTAAGTGGCATCTGAGGTGAAGTACAGGTAATATTTAATTTTTTAAGGCTGAAATATTTAACTTTTTAGGAACAGGGGTATATAAAGGAATGTTTTACCACTAGGAAGAGACCCAGGTCTTAATAAGTAATGGGACAGGAAAAATACTCTGCTGTATATGTTTTGGATAATCTGCCTTTCTGATCTGTATTTTTGGCAACCTTTCAAAAATCATGCTTACATTTTCTCTCAGAGTGTATTATCTTTTAGTGTAAAATACTTTGAGAATCACATGGTAATTGTCTCCACATGCTGTGTCCTGGGTCATCTTTGTTTACGAATTCTAGTCTGATTTACACAATTCTGTGGTTATTTCATGATGCTGAACTCTTGACCCATGTTTTAGCTGCTGCCTTTGGATGGACTGTGGCTTGGTCATGACCCTGCTCTGGACTGCTGCAACTGCATGACTATCTATCAAGCATGTGGGTGAGCTCCAGAAATACAGATATATATGAAGAGAGAGAGATAGATATTTATGTGGTACTTATGATGGCTGTCTTCAGCCCTCACCTCTTTATTCCTTCATCTTTACCAATGCTGAGAAATATTTTCAGAGGTCCCAGAACCAGATGGGAAGGCTAGACAACAAGAATTTGTGACAGTGTTACAGGATTAGTACCTAAAACTGCGCCAGGCTAACCAAACTTGCCCCTGAGCATGACCATGCCTTACAGAAGGACATCTTTTCCCCCATCCAGGAAACAGACTGTGGAAGTTTTACTTGGTCAGCAGAAAAGAGAAGTTGCTAGGACTAGGCACAGACTGCATGACCATTTCTTGTATTCGGCTGCCAAAATAGTAAACCAAAAAAGTGGTTCCCAGTTACAGTTCTTTAAACTGTGTTGTCAACCACCAGCCATATCTCATTCATATGGCTAAAGTTCTCATTTCTTAAAACAGGCTGGTCATGTAAAAGCTGCACCCTTAATCCTGGGCAGGCCCTTCTAGCTGGTGCTGTGTCACTGTTTTGGAAAACTGTATTTGGTGTATTCAGTTTAGCCTTCACCCACAATTATTTGCCCTTGGCTAAGTTCCAGAATTCCTATAGGGAATTTTAATATTAATTTATTATCTCACAAAGGTTTTAGCAATCAGACAACACACAAATCACAAATTATCTTTTACAGTTATATTAAAAAGCTAGGAAGAATTAAAATAAAGATTAAAATCATTTAGCAGCATTCATACAATAACAGTTCCCCAAAGATCAGCACAAGCAATGGAACACTGGCAGGAAATAGTTAGGCAGGTGGCCAGCATAGAAAACTTGGCTCATCAGTATCCAAGCAGGAACAGTCTTTGCTTTGGTTAGTCAGCCTAACCTCCCCCTCCACATGTTTACTCCCCTGCCCCCTCCTCCTTTGCCCCATTTTATTCTCTATTTACTCCTTGTAGGTGGGGTTGCACCCTGATGAATCCTGTGCTAGGTCTGGTTTTAAATGCTGTTGAAGGAGGGAGACAGGCTGTTTCAATTAACATGTTTATCAGGATACCTTGGAAGTTAGTTGAATGCAAAAAAAGAAGTTCATGCACCAGCATTAAGCAGTATGTGCTAAAAATGGTGTGAAATAATTTCTGTGTACAAGGATAACAGGCTGGATTGGCTGTATTACATCCATGACTGTACTGTGAGCAGGCTCAAGACAATCTCAAGGAAGAAATAATTTCTGCCAGTATATCCTTCTAATTTAAATGTTGACCCATTTGCATTATGTGCATCTAGCTTCAAAGCAGAACTGCTTAAGTTTGCTGAACAGTCTTTGGAGATCTACAGAGAAAAATCAGGTCCACCTGTTTCCCGTTACTCATTCAAAAACTTTCATCACTTCCATGGATTCATGTAGTTCAGTGATTTGGGTGTCCAGCCTGTTCACTGCAGCTGTAAACTGAGTGCTCTGTGAAGACTTTCCAAGATAAAGTTCTTCACGCGTTCCACTGGGAGAAGAAAGGAATGGTTCACAGCCGAGGAAGGGTGAAGAAGACTGGAACAATTTATTAGGGCGCATGGGACTTATATAGGGTTCAGTGGAGAGGCTTCTAGAAACTGGGAGAAGTTAGGGCAGAGTGTGACAAGTATGGGTAGGGAAAGGAGGGGTGAACACAAATATGGGGAAACTGGGAGTGGCTAGCCCTATATGGCGATGCTGCAATGCACCACTGGCTAGCCTATGGGGAAACAAGGATTAGGCAACCAATGGGCAGGTAATAACTGGGGTAGCAACAGCCAATGGGCACAACCGTACAAATACAGATGAAGTGGAATAACTATAACTGTCTATCTAATACACATAATCACTGTCTATGCCAAAAACTTTTTTGGAACATCAACTACTGCAACGTGGGGTCATCATTGATCCTTGTAATAAATTATTTGACAGTCAAGTCCATCCATTCATGGCAGTGTTCATCCTGGTTATCTTCTTGGTTCCTGGGACGGTGTTCCCCCACAGGTTCTCTTCCCTAGATTTCTTCCTTGTAAAATGATCAACATATACCCCAGAAAGCCACAGGTAGAAACCCTCTTTTCATCTGTCCCAAAGAAGTCCAGAAAAGTAAAATCTTATTACCTTTGGCTCTTCACACCTCTCTCTCCATGACTTTCATAATCCTTCATGGATCCATGCTTTGGGAAAAAGTTAATAGAGTTTTCACCCTTCTATATATATCACCTACTTTATTTACAGTCTGTGATTTGAGTGTTGCCCAGAAATGGGAGGACCCTGCAAGTATACTGTACCCAGAATATCTTACTGCTTCGGTAGGCTCTCTGACTAATGGACTATACCAAAAGGGGCCTCTAGAAACCTGATAAACTGTATGAAACACTATTAAGGGCAAAGAAAGATCTCAAAGGAAATTTGCTACTTTTTTTCCCTCCCTCCAAATATAGATATCTAAGGCAAGACTGGCACAGAGCTTGAATTCTTCCTAAAGTCAGCTGTACATAAACTAGTCTTTGAAAAGAACAGGTAAACATCCATTTTTTATAATGTCTTTGTAACCTGGATTCCTTAATGAAGTATTTGCCATGGGACCTTTCAGTCTCCGCTCTCAAAACTATTTATTTGTTTGACATCACAAAGTCTTTATATAAAAGGAGAAAACATTATAGGAACTGATAGGGAAATCCAGATAAATGCCCTAACCATTGGCCCACAGGATGTAGTGAGAAGTCTGGAGCTGATCCAAGGAAGATTGTATTTCCAGCAAGTTGCCAAATAAAGGAGAGAGACTTCACAGTTTTTCTGCTGGTTGAAAACATCTCTAAGTTTCCCAAATGTCAGGTCACAGTTTCAGTTTGGGGCAACAGCTTATCTATCAGCTGCAATATTGCTCCTGACTGATCAAGAAATGTTGAAAAGTACAGTGGTGCAGTCTGAAACCTTACGGAATTTTTATGATATCCCTAGAGTCGAACTAAACGTGTATGTGTCCTACAATGTAAAAGAAAACAATTAATGAATAATGCACTGGCAGAGTTCTACCGCTATATGTGGTTCTACATGGAGTCTGCAGAGATGGTTCCCAAGCAGAATCCTTGCATCAGCACTAGTTGATTGTTGATTGCATGTAACATTTCAGCCCAGCTGTGGATCCATCCCCCAGGCCAGCTCTGCTGCCCAAAGGTGGCCCCTGAGCTTGGGTCCCTGTGTGCTCCCATTCCAGGATGGTTTACAAGGCAATACTGAGGTTGTTTCTCATCTCATTACCCAGGGAACCTTTGTTCCCTTGCAAGGAATCCATCTGTCTCTAGCATTCCTGCTTCCAGCCAGGTTAACCCCTTCTTGAAGATGGATCTTGCCCTCCATTCCAGATCATTCCTTGGCCACAAATTGTCAATGCTGAGCAGTTACAATTAGAGCTTCCCCTTCAATAGACAGATTTCAAATGCCAGATCATTCAGTGGAGAGTGCAGATCATTTAACACCTCTCCTCTTATAAACTATACCTCAAAATCATCTCCCCATTCAGGCTCTGCCACCAATTTCTTTTGATCTATTTTATTTTTGATGGTATCAACAGTAACTCAGCATGACTGAGTCATTACCTGTTTAGCCAGTTGATGTAACTGTTTTGTAACACTTTGGACACCTCTAGCTATTTGCAAAGAGACTATGACAGCACAGTATATACAGCTGTACAGTATATAGCAATTATTCATTACTAGGCAGAATGAGAAGTTAGCTACACTAATAAAGAGTTAGGCTAAATGTTACTGTGCTCAGTCTTTGCCTCTCCCCATATGACACTCAGAGACTCCTTGATAGCCAAGTGGGAGTCAACAATGATGTCAGGTTGTGAAGATCCTGAATCAGGTTAAGTCACAAAGTCTGGCCCTTGATGCTCTCTGGATTTCACCTCTTCCTGAGTTGTTCACTCCCACCTCCCTCTTCTTCCTTCAATCTTTTCTTTTGTACCTTGACTTTTTTTCCTCCTGAATCCTTGAAAAACTAACAGCCCCAGTTTCAGTAATCCTATCTCCACTGGCAATTTTCCTTTTCTTACCTCGCATGACTCCACTCTACAGATGTTGTCTCAGCTCTGTCTTACAACTTAACCAATTTCCTCAGAATTCTGAGACAGGTTTCCCTACCAGAGTTGCATAAATCAGGCAATTGCTAAGCCCACAGCATAGGAAAAGGGATTTGATCATGAACAGACATCCCTATCCAAACAATGTGATTTGATTATGGTTGGGTTTAGGTGGTATTCCAGTGCTTCACCAGAGTTACTGGGTATTGTGTGGGATGAAGGGTTGCTGCACTAACCAACCCTGTAGGAAAACTAAATTTTATATTTTTCTCAGGACAATGCAGTTTCTTCCTTAGAAATTATAGGATTTTGGTTCAGCTCAAGTCTTTGACAATGTTGTGCTCTTCCTGAAATGATCACAATAATATGTCACTGAAAAATGTTTTCTTTTTTAAAAAAAACCCCAAAAATAACTTTTGTTCTTCAGGATCCAAAAATAATATAAGAACAGGAGTGATGATATAATTTCTCCTTAACCTTATTCTGAAATGATTGGGTAATGCCGTAGTTTATTATTATTAAATACTGTAAGTTTTAATAGTCCTGTGCTCAAGAGATGTATCTGCTTTCTCTGGTGTTTGCAGTGTAATGTTATTTACACTAGTAGTACCACCTTTTATTTAGGGGATAGTTATAAGAGCTATAAAGTCATAAATTTAAGAATAAAAAAAAAGTAAAAATAAAATGGGGGGGGGATGTTCTAAAAATTCTTCTCCTGATTCAAAAATTCCACCTTCACTGTGAAAACTTAGTGCTGTGATCCAAAGGATAAACTAAAATTCATGGATGGTATTGGAAACAGATGTAGTAGCTAATATAAAAATTAATTATCCCAGGAAAAGCAAACTCAAGAGGGAAAGAAACATCCTTGTGCTGTGAATGATTTAGACGTTAATGAGTCCATGTTCATTAACAGTGATGATTGTTAGCACTTAAGACAGCATAAAACATCAATGTCTCCTTTTAAAGACACTCATAAAGTAGACAAATTCTACAGCAATCAGAGTTGAATGAAAGTACTTAGAAATGAATAACAATCAAATTAAGCAATGACTTTGGGTTTCTTTTTTTTTTTTTTTTGGCTGGATGTTCTTGTGCTCTGTAACCCAGTATCACTGAGAGCAGCTGGCTCTTAATGCAGACAAAAGATTCCTTATGAATACTGAGTTGACATATAAAGTCTTCTGATCACTGAACTAAATCTGCTAGGGCAACATAACTTTAATGTCCTGAACACAAAAATAAAGGAAACATATTACTCTATGTTTTTGAATTTACCTGTAAAAGTTAAATAAACGAAGTATTGAATACACAGTTCTTGAGTCACTGGTTAGCATTCCCAAGTGCAGAAGTGAACAAGACCAGTGTATGAACTACAGTTCCTCTGGAGTGAAATATTTTATCAGAAAATCCCTGCGTGAAAGACACCAATCAGTTTGTATAGGACAATCTTTACCTCCTAATTTATAGTAGTTCCAACGATGTGAGGATTTTCACTTTGTATCATCAACATTTTCTTTGTCACAAAAGCACATTGTTGTCATTTTGTTAAAGTTAAAATGTAGTATTTGTTACAAGTACACCTTAGGCAAAATTTAGCGACTTCCAATTAGTACCACAATCCGATAAAACCTCTTTAATTGTTACCAAAGGCTACTAAAGGTTTGTAAGTTATCCCTGGTAAGGTCATGTTGGATTGGGCTCTGAGTGACCTGATCTAGTTGAAGGTGTCCCTACTAATTGCAGTGGAGTGTGACTAGGTGACTTTTAAACGTCCCTTCCACCAAAACTGTTCTGTGATTCTACGATTCTGCTACTGAATATGGAGAGCAGCATGTCAGTTTTCACAGCATTGAGCACTGTTGCCAATAATAATGCACAGCTATTCCCCCCATATCTCTACAAGGACTCATCTCTTCACAACAAAGCTACTGCTGTCGTTCAGTCTGACATGCAATAAAATTCACTGTTTCTTTAAAGCAACGCTGGATGTTTTTATAACAAATATTACCAGGCAGGATGTGGGTGACCTGTGTTAAATATCCTGTGGTTGGGAGGCTATAGACTAACTTATGCCAATTTTACAGAGGAAACCTAGGTGAGAAGGCTGGAGGCCCTGATATACTGTGCATTCCTCGCTTTGCCCATGGAAACTCTGCAGGAGCACTGCGTTGCCAGCTCTGATTCAAGAACTGGTTATACACTTCATCCAGTAACAGCTTAATGCAGAATGCATTAAAAGTACGTCACAAATAGATTCAATTTAGAGCTTTGCATCCTAAGCCAACGCAAAGCTAATGGATTAATTTGTTACTGTACATATATATATATATACCTTCATATATACATATATACCTTTGTATATACATATTAGCTTTTTATATAAGTATATACACACACACATAAATAAAACTGATGTGCTACTACAGAAGAGGTCCTGGCTGTAGATTTTAACTAGATGGAAATGCCTCTGGATAGCCAAGGGTCCTATGTCTAAGCCCTGGATGTATGTGATCTCTCAGGCACACCCACATCCTTGCTTACTGTGTCATGCCTCCTTAATAGCCAAAATAGAAAAAAACATCCTTTTTCTATATGCACCTGTGTATAATTTTGTTTCCTTTTCCTGCAGAAATACTAAGAGAAGGATTATAGATAGTCAGAACTATCAAGGGATAATCAGGGACAAACCATATCTGACTATTACTAATGTGTAAAAAGAGTTGCAGAATATTTGAAATGCAAATCAAGAATTAAAATATGAGTTTACCTTAGTGTTTTACAGAAAAACAAATGACTGTGTTTATAGAAATCACATTTTAGAAAAGAAAAATTAAAAAAAGTAAGAGAAACATATCTAGATAAACATCCTCTATGGTTTTGTACATCTGTGTAAATATGTCTCTGAAATTAGAAGGATGTTCATTTGTATCAAAGTTCTGACTTTTGAGAAGAATGTCAGTTTTATTCTGATGGTATCATCAGTGAACAAATAATGAATCTGCAGTAATAATTGACCTTTTCTGTTTTCCACTTTTTTAAAAACAACCTGAAGATACATTGGTCTTTCATTGCTGAAAATGGCTTTGCTCTTTATTCTAAGTTAAATCAAGAGAGACAAAACCCCTTGTGTCGGTAAGTGCATCAAAAGCAAACAATTTCATTCATGTGCCATCCTCATAGCAGATGAATGATCAAAGGCCATCAAAAAAGGCAAAGGAATTCAGTGCTTTGGCTTGTAGCCATTTTGTTGCTCTCATCCTGCCAACTGCTTAAGAATGTGATTAATTTCAAGCATGGAAGTCATTCTACTGATTCACATGTTTATAAATCCATTTCTTAAAAGGCATGGATTTAAATTTAAAATTCAGTTTTCATATCTGATATGCACGGATTATTCTTGGCATCTATACACACAAGTGACATTTTGAGCCAAGCCTTTAACTTACAAAAGTCAACCTGGTACAGTTTTGGCGTTGACTGAATGGTACTGTTTTACACTAGCTGTGATCAAACTATTTTGTTTAGTTTAGAACAGAGTCAATTTTTAGTGGATTTGGTTGACAGATTCCGTGGGTGAAGGCACAAAAGAGAGTGGAAACAATTTCCTTGTCAGACAGGATTTTTGGAGACAACGTGCAGAGTTCAGCAGAACACAGATAGCAGCGATAAACTGAAATGCAGTCTATTCTCCACTCTGTTTTGATTAACCAAAGCAAAGTAAAAGGTAAAATAAAAATATTTGGACGGAAAGAATGTCACTAAGATAGATTCTCTTGACTAATCTTGTATATGGATTTATCTGACAATGAAAGAAGGGATACTTGCTTGAAAAGAACACATATTGCCGCTAAGGTGTTATCAAGCATGTACCAATAAATATTAAAATATTAAATTTATGAGGCTCCTACATGAAAATGCCTCAAAAATTGTAAGACATCTATTACAAGAGCAGGAAGATTAGGAAAATTCTTCAAGATGAGATATGTTACCACAAATCATACTTATTAAGTGACAAGAGGGCAAGAAATGGCCTATATAGTTAGAGCTTATTGTTAATGGCTAGGAAAGGCAGGCATGGCCAGTAGCTTCATTAGGTCTTATCCTAAGAATTTTCATTAGCTTAATTTGGTAACCTAAAATTTTCAGCCATAATTCCTACTCTCACAGAAAAGTCTTACTGACAGAAGAATTTCAGAAGGTGTCAAGAAACAAAAATCATCCAGAGTTCCCCAGCAGACTCTTTTCTCATAGCCTTTCTTGAATCTCTCCTCACTCCAGTTTAAGCTAATTCTGACTCAAGGGTAACTCAGTGTGATGCTGAAGGAATCCTGACTAATGAGGGCATGCAAGTAAGTAAATAGCCTTGCCTTTCTCCATTCCCCAGTAAGTGGAAGAAGAGACCTTCACATTTCCTGGTGTAGTGGATCCGAGGCAGCATATACAGTTTTCTGCAATGTTCGGGATAGAAAAGTCCCAAGTGAGGTGTGTTTCAACGCCTTTCCAGGGATGACATATGCTGGCACTGCTGCTGATGGAGGTAATATTCATCCAAAAACACTTGGGAAGCTCTGCTCTAAGGAGGAAGGCAATGGGGCTTTTGAAAGTGATGCACGAACATATGGCAAAATGTTTTGACATTGTAACTGTTAGGAAGAAGGAGTTTTGAGAGTTACTAAGCCATGAGGAAATCAATCAAGTCTAGCAAGATAATCGTTATGACTGAAAGATTTGAAGTCTATAAATATAGTGGGGGGAAAAAAGAAGAAAAGGAGAACAGTCATATTAGGGGGAAAAAAAGAGAAGGCATTCTGTTTCAGAGAGGCTATACCTGAAATGACACCTGAAATCACTAATAAAAAACTGTGCAGGGGCTGCCTTAAATGTCAACCTGGACAAAAGAAGGAAAGAGCAATAGGCATAATTTTGGTGGGGTTAAGGGGTAAAACAGTGGGAACAAATGGAGTTGGTAAGGGAAAGAAAAGGCAAAGTGACAAGACTAGTGATCATAAACCCAAAATGAATACTGAGAAAAAGGAATAATTAGTTACTTTCTGTGCTGTTCTTAATAACAGCATTTAGAACTAAACAAATTATTCCTGTCATTGACATGGGTAGGCAGTGAAAAAGCACACAATCGCCTGAGCAATAGGTTGCACTGGGGTGGGAAAGCCTTTTCACGTTTTTGACCAGATGCTAGCTGTGCCTTAGTTACACTCTAACCAGTGTTAAACCTCAGAGGATACCTGCATGGGCTAGTGAGGGAACTGGTGTACTAGTCCTGAAGTATGGGTCTGCCTAGGTGATAAGATGAGTAGGTAGGAAAGTACTCAGCTCTAGCACTACTATTAAAATTTCCCTTGTGGGTGTGTGTGTTCACACTACCCTTGGAGCAGGAGAAGCATTTCCCCACTGCCTGGCCTACATAACTCTCCAGCAGCATGGGAAAAAATAGCTTCATCTACATTGCACAGGCTCCTCTGTTCCCCCTGGTCTTGAGATGTGATTATGCCACCAGACATATCAGCTGTTAGGAAAGAGTTTTCCTTGTTGGGCTTTACTCTTGGAGAGTGGCTGCTGCCTTGGGCAGGAGGAGAAGGGAGCCTAGAGGGAGCTGCCATTGCCTTCTGGTGTCCTTACGGCTCTGGTGGTTCCTGCTGCATCCCAGGCAACACTATCCTACACTGTGGAAACACCAGAACAGTGTTCCTCAGCTCCAGACAGCAGTGTAGCATGAGTGTCCAACCAAATTCATCCCAGCATGGGGCTGACTCTGCTCTGCATCGCCAGTTGGCAGCCCTCAGCTGATGAGGAGCTGGGCCCCCTTTGTGGACTGAGAAGAAAGAAAATTCTACAGGCTGCAAGATGACTGGCAGCAGGGGCAAGATGACTGGGATTGTTTTCTGATAAAAAGCAACCTGGAAAACCTGAAATAAAAAGAAGATAGAACAAAAACTGGATTTGCTGCAGAACAATGTGTTTGGCTTTTTTATTAGCTCCTTTTGTACTTGCACTTTCTAATACAACATAAGTAGTACTTTTACACATGTATACTTAGTGATACAACATAAACCTCTTTGTGCCTTCTTTCTCTTCTCCCTTAGACAATCTCTTTTTGTTCCTCCTCCAAAATCCTGAGTGAAAATGAAAAATCATTTTTCCAGATTGTGACAAGCAGCCTAAGCCTTGATAGTACTTACATGGATTTATACCTGCTGAGGATTTGGCAAATGAGTTGTTTACACATTATTCAGCTTCTTAATTGGAGGCAGAGAAATGCCCTCGAAAAAAGCCCAGAGAAGCACATATTAAAATAGCCATATAGAATGTATCCATTACCCCTAAAATATTCATATTCTAACAAGTCATAAAGAGATGTCTTGATTTCCTGAACATTTCTTAGCTTTTCTTTGAGTCAAATGGGCAACTGCATAAAATAATATTTTAATAATTTATATTCTGAATTTTTGATCCCTCATGTCCTGATTTATTAAAAGAATTCCATTCACCCTGGAGCAATTGTTAATGTCTTAACTAAATTTTCTGTATTTGGAGATGGTTAATATTCATAATTATTATTGACATAATGTATGAACAAATTCATATCTACAAGAGAACTTTTTCCTAAATTTCCATGCATCTTAGAGACTGCCAAACTCCAGCTATTACAAATCATATATAATTAAGAAACTTTTACAGTCAGAAAATATTTGGATGAATAGATAATTAGATTAGTATCAGAGAGAGATGCCAATAATCTAGCTGTATTTTAAATCTAAGGCTGGCTGCCCTATACAGTTCTAAAAGCTCTGAAATTGCAAAGGCAATTTCAGTTGCTTACAGCAGGTGGTAGTATGTGCTATTAAAATAAAATATTTACTCCCAAGAAGGACTGTGGCTTAGTTAATAAGAACATGAGTAGAATGAGCAAGAAAATGACTGCTGTAAATATGTTAAAAGGTTGTAGATTAGAAAATTGAGTATTTATTACTTCTTTAATTTCAAAGCATCCTGTTTCTCTGCCATAAGACTACATCATAACATCTTGCAGGATATTTATGGACAAGCCATAGACATGTTACCTAAAAGTAACTCAATAAACCTAAGTCTTACAGAATGGTCTTCACCCATAAATCCCACAGTCTTTTGTCATGAAGACAAACATGAAGTACTTCAGAACAAGATGTAAATGGAATTTCAGTGTGTAAAAACAGACTGGTAATTCTGATAATCCTCTTTTAGTTGCTACCTGAGACTGAGGTGAGTGGAATTTCCAGTCTCTACTCCAGAGCCCCAGCCTGAGACTACTGTTTTTGTACATGTGGAGCTGCGCCTCAACCTTGCCCTAAACTCAGTTGAGTCTAATCCCAAAATCACTGGCACTAGAGACTAGATGTTCCTACAGCAATATCCCTGAACCAAATGTGTGTATACATGATGCATACAGCCGACAAGATGAGATGACTTACAAAGAAAATGACACACATCACAAGTGGAAAAGATACCTTTTTGTGTTGTTTTAGAATGGACTCATCACATATCTCAATTTTCACTTTCCATCCAGAATATATCAACTTCAGACAGATTTGAATGGTTCTGCCCCTATGCCCTTGGGAGAAAACCTCCACAAGGCCATCAATTCCGGTCACGGGGACAACATATGAAAAACAGGGTTTAAGATACCCACTTTTATTGTCAGGGGTAGTTTTTTACAAGTATGAACCTGAGTTTCTGTTATCGGGTATGAGATATTGTAATCAGGAGCAACGTCCCCTGCACAGCTACTTTATATTTTCCTTGGGGTAAGTGAATTTTGACAGCATCTTCTGGTCTAGGTTCTAGAGGTAAGATGAGGGGCAGTATGATTAATGAGTAATTAGAATCAGCAAGACGTCTACTATCTTCTTGGCTGTAGTTGATTTTGGGTGAAACTAGCAGCAGATATTTAGGGCAAGTTTATCCATAAAATTATAGTTACCATGGCATTTCAGATGACTGCAAGAGTGATAAAAGCAGCAAACATATTTGTTGAGCATCTCAAAGACACAACTGTGAACCTGAGTTTGTTTGTGAATTTTTATAGGTTATTTTTCAGTCTCTAAAGGTCTTTTGCCCTCATTTACTACATTAATATTATATGTCTAAAGGTTGTTGCTTTAGTGATATTAGTTTAGCACAGCATGATCTTTAACTGAACCATCTTCTTGAGCCTGTATAGTTATTTGCAAGTACACAAAATCAGCAGTTAATCTAGGAAAGTATTTTTTCTTCTCACAGAAACTTCTAATTAAGATTTTGATATTTCTCATAATAAAATTTTGGCTATCAGTTCTGCTCAAACATGATAAATGTAGGACCCATAGGACATTTGGTTGAGATGATGTCAGGGCATGAAATAATAAACAGCTGCAAGGGCACCTAGGAGCATAGTTCTTTATAATGCATTACCATCCTTATGTGCCATTGGTTTTGCACAACTGAAAAATTTTTTCTCAAACAGTATGTTTCCATTGCAAAGTGGAAAATCTTTTTTGTCTTCTTCCACCTTGGAGGCTCATTTTTAAAACCAAACAAGTCAAAACGACTGTAACTTGCAGTCCCTGAAAGAGCAAGATTTCCCTTCATGGAACAGCATCTTAAAAATTTCAGTGTCAGCTTTGGCTGAAGCTGGGCTGTTACTCTAAACTCCTTTCATTTTATGCTGACTTACAATAACCCCATCATTCCCAAACTCCCTTGAGCGAAAGTTAACATTTGTACCAAGCTGTGTTATGGTATCTTGATTACAAACACCCACTAGGAATTAAGCTGAAACACTCCTGGCTTGTGCACTACATAAAATTTCAGTCCAGGAGCACAGTCAGATAAAAGAAACTATAATCAACTGTGAATTATCTGTGGGTTGTTTATCCAGTTCCTGATTAATCACTCCATTAATCCTTGTAAAGACAGTGAGCTAACTCACTGCAGAGCCAATTTCTGTGAGCTGGGCTTCTAAACTCAACTGTGGTGCCATATGAATCTGGCTGTATGTATCCAGAACTAGTCACTTTGCACAGTTTGGATCTCAAGTCAGTAAATGTGCCATTCAGAAGCTCCTGAACTGCTGCTTGTAAATTAGGTTCAGATTTCCCCATAATCATTCCAGTTACTGAGAGTTCTGGGAAGAGTTACACAGAGCCACCAGCGGGATGCTGCATAAAGTCAGTGCAGATCCAGCATGGCTGGGACAGAGGGCGTGAGTATCTGAGGGAAATTCTGCAGAAACGCTTTGCAACAGGCTTGCTAACAGGATTTTCCATTTCTGGTGCAGAGTGCGGAAAATGAAGCCAACACAGTTGCAGTGCTGTATCTGAAGTAGTATACCTGTGTGAAACCAGAAGCTTGATGCAAGGAAGCCACTGTGATAGTAATTTCAGGTCCAGCCAGTGATTCAGTGATTATTGTGAACTAGAGTCTACACAGAGTCTACACAGAGGTATTTTAAAGCCTCTGTACAATGTTGCCCAGCATCCTTATGACCTAGGGTGGTCCACCTGCTTGTGTATCCATCTGTCCTAATCCACTCCAGTACCCTGGATGGAAGCTACAGTAGTGTGATAATAATTCTGCTGAAATGCTGCAAAGACTGCAAACAGAAACTTGGAAAACTGATGCAAAAGTATTAAAAAAAGTAAGTAGTAAGCCTTATGCTTGAGTTATACTCCAGTTTTCTAAGTTTTAACATCGAGAGGGATGACGGAAAGATATGCCCAGGTTTGACTGAAGGTGCAGGCATGAAGGAAATAATGAAAGCCTAAGGCTAAACTAGATTACTGTATTTGTTGTTTTCAGTTTAAAAAGTCAACATTGTGATGCCAGCAATAGAGATAAAGCATGAGGTAAGTTCTGTGAGTCAAATCTATTGATTTACAGGACTGATGAGTCTCAGGTTTAAACTTTTGATTTTTGTGTCTAGCTTCCACAAAGCTATTATGAAGAAACAATTGTAAGAAAAGTGAAAGGCTTTCCAAGCACTCCCTTCCCAGGTGAAACACTAGTATGACAGAGGCAGGTAGGTGGCAGTAACAAGTGACTAATACGCTGCTGGATAATTACATCTGCCACAGTCTTATCTCTTAGCACCAAATGCCTCAAAATTAAAGCAGGGAGTATAAGACAAATGTTAGACATTGAATTAAGCAGGAGGGGAAAAATAGCCTGTAGAGAGGCAAAGAAACTGTAGGAGTTTAGATGGGCAATAAAGATTGTAATTTGACAGAGAGAAGCTTCAGTGTGGAAGGTTCTGAGGGGAAAATGCTCAATAACAGAATCTGCAGGTGTATTTTCGGCCTCTGACACTGATGTGGCAATGTACTGAATGTAAGGCTCTTTGCCATAATATGCTAAGTCAAGGCGGGGTGCCTAGGCTTTCAAAGTGGGGGGAGAAAGATAAGTACTTTCAGATCTCAGAGCAAGGAACTCATTCTTTGCTGTGTAAAGAGCCAAGGATTTCTATAAAAGGGTTCAGTATTTCTTGTACAAAAGCTTATGCCCCCGATTCAGAATTTCACAGTAGGTTCCCCCATGTCATAAAGCTGAGCCTTCTTTAAACACAAACAAAAGGAGAGGAAATCTCCACTTTAGCACAAATTGTGTAGTTGCAGCACCTGAATATGCAAGTAAGTAATTTGAGCTATGCCTTTTGAAGTACCTGTCATGCTTTTTTAAGTGTTTGAACCACAAGACTGTGGTGTTGCAGAAGGAAGGTCGCTGCACATCTCTTCTCTTGAAGGAAGAGGATTTTGCTGTACTGAATGCAAAATTTAGGGCCTTATTTGTAACCATGGCTATTCACTCAAAATAGATACCCACTTTCAAAAGGGCATTCCTCACAGTAGATATCAAGTGGGTGAAGATATAGCACTATAGCCCAAGAAAAACATACTGGGGGTGGGCCTGATCTCCAAAAGTTTTAGCACATTTTTTGATCTTTAGTCCTGTAACCATGAATAACAAATGCATCTTATAAAAAATGTAATAACAGCTTCTCCTCATCTTGAAAAAAAAAAAGAATGGAAGGGTACACCAAATTCCATGCCAAACTCCCAAATGCCTGTTCTTGCCAGTCCTACTCCAGTAATAAGTGCAAAGTACATCCTGTTCTGGAGACCACTGATTTAAACATGTTTCTAAATAAAAAATATCCTGGAAAGTTCTAAAACTGAAGGACTTGTTGAAGCCTGAATATTTTATTTTTGATCAGAATATTCTAACTTACATGTCTTTGCTGACTACAGCCACAGCAATAAGGTACATAGGAAAGCATTGTTTTGGGACAAGTACTCCCTATACAGTTGTGTATTACTAAATCAAACCTTAATCTTAAACTCAATCTGGGAAGTGATAAGCAACAAATCTTGTGGAATTGGCTACACTTGCTCCCATGAGATTCAGTACTCAATATTCCACATCAGCATTAACAGGGTTGATTTAAGAAGCCAGCTTTCCATCTCATCTGAACCTGTTTGGCATTTTAAGACTTCCTTTGCTGGTAAGGATTTAAGCCCATACAAATTGTAAGGACTAGGAGACGTATCTGGGATTTGCAGAACACACACACTTGTATTTCCTGTTAAAATGTTTTCTCCCATGTTAAAACCTGTTTTGCAAAAAACAAAAAACCCAAAGAAACCCCCCAGATGACTGATGATTTAAAAAATGTGAAGGTTGGCACTATTTGAAACATAATTAGTTATGACAGAGTGGCTAATGAACCATGGCTGGGTGCAGTCTGGCACCTGGTGCATAACACACTTGAACTGTAGCAAGTAGCTTTGCAGACAGTAAGCCACAGAAATACCACAATTTTGAGAGAAATTTCAGCTATGGACTTGAACTGAGGAACCTTTCAGATTCAGAAGCTGATGGAGAATGAGGGCAAACTTGAGTGACAGTAATGGTGACTACACAGATGTCTTGCAAACTTCTCTCCTGTTCCACAGAGATATACACATATGAACTCCAAGGAAATGATGTTTGCACATGCTCACCTCCAAACTCTGGCCAAAACCCTTAAGATTCACTACTGGAATAGCATTGTCCATTCATGTAATTCTCACACAGAAAGAGCAATGCTGATGTTATTCTGCCCCTGAAAGGTTGTAGACAGTTTACAAAGGTGTATTGGGTTCCTGTGGCCAAATCCTGTGGCAGGTTTTGGTATCGTGGGAGGGTGGGGTGGGGGGGTAGGAGGTGCTACAGGGGTGGCTTCTGTGAGAAGCTGCTACAATCTTCCCCCATGTCCAGCAGAGGCAATGCCAGCCGGCTCCAGGATGGACCCACTATTGACCAAAGCTGAGCCAATCAAAAATGACAGTAACACCTCTGAGATAACATGTTTAAGAAGGAAAAAAAAAGTTATTGGGCAGATGAAAATTGCAGCCAGAGAAGAGCAGAGTGAGAACATGTGAACAGCTCTGCAGGCACCAAGGTCAGTGCAGGAGGGGCAGGAGGTGCTCCAGGCACTGGAACTGAGGTTCCCCTGCAGCCTGTGGTGCAGATCATGGTGGAGCAGCTGTGCCACTGCAGCCCACAGAAGTCCACCTGCAGCCCGTGGAGAAGACCTGCGCTGGAGCAGGTGGATGCCCAAAGGTGGCTGTGACCCTGTCAGAGGCCCATGCTGGAGCAGGATCCTGGCAGGGACCTGCTGATGCATGGAGAGAGAAGTCCACGCTGGAGCAGGTTTTCCTGGTAGGACTTGTGGCTCTGTGGGGGACCCACGCTGGAGCAGCCTGTGCCCAAAGGACTGCATGCTGTGGGAAAATGACCCACATTGCAGTAGTTTCTGAAGAACTGTTGTCCAAGGGATGGACTCGTGTTGGAGAAATTTGTAGAGAAAAGTCTTTGGTGGGATGGACCCCATAGGGAGCAGGGGAAGAACTTCTCTTCCTGAGCAGTGGCAGAAGCAACCTGTGATGGACTGACTGTAACCTGCATTTCCATTTTCCCTGCACTGAGTGTGGAAGAGGTACAAATGGAAGGAAGGAAGAGAGGGTAGGGGGAAGGTATTTTAAAGATTTAATTTACTTGTCCTCTTGCTCTGATTCTGTTAGTAATAAATTTAATTATCATCCCCACTCTGTTTTGCCCATGATAGTAATTGGTGAGTGATCTCTCCTAGTCCTTAACTCATGAACCCTGGGTTATATTTTCTGTCCTCTGTCCAGTTACAGAGGGGAGTGAGAGAGTGGCTTTAGTGGGTATCTGGCATCCAGCCAGTGTCACCCTACTGCAAAAGCTCCAAGGCTTGACATAGGTCAAATTGAAAAAAAAAAATTAGGGAATGGCTATAGCTATTCTAAAGAAAACTGAATTTATCTCAGCACAAGGGGGATGGAGAGTGGCCTTTTTTGGGGGATGAATGTCTGTGTCAGTCAGTGGATCAGCTGGTTTTGTAAATTGCCTTCCCTGAGTTGATCAAAAGGTGTGAATTTCATCCCAAGCCCTGCAGACTGGTAGTGTCTGTACTTTGATTCAAACACATGAGGAAACAGTGTAAAGAAACAGTTTCCACAAGGGTATTTTTTTCATGCTTGCACTTAACACTTTTCTTTCAGGTTCATATTGAAATTCTCAAAAGGTTTAATTTAATACTCAGCCATGAATCTGTCTTTTTTTTCCCTTGTTCCCAGCTTGTTACCAAAGCTTTTAAAATGTATACTATAGTGTGGGAGGTAGATTAAACTCTAATCATATCTAGTAAAACTATGTTCTTGACAAGAACAAACAAGATATATTGATCATAATAATAACTGTTCATAGCTATACACATATTGAAATGTCCACAGTTGTTATTCTGTCAGCATTGTCCTACTGCAGTCACAGAACTATTCATCATGTAAAATTCAACACAAGTTGCTTTGAATCATCCAATCTCTCAATCATTCCCAATCAAGTGAAGAATGTTCATAACATCATTTCAAAAAATCTTGCTACCATTCCTGTCCTGGCAAAAATAATAATTTATCTTTCACCTCTGGGTGCAATGACAATTGTGAAGAAGAATTGTTTATGGGTTATCAAGGATGCTTGAAAGACTGATCTAGCTATAAGCCAATATGACAGTGAAGTAGGCTGAGCTGTTGTCCTTGTACTATGTCTTAATATTTATGCAATATTAGTCAGTAGTATTCAATGCAGGCAAAAATGTCAATTTTAGTTTAGCTTGGAAAAGTGTATGCCGGTTTACTAGCTTAGTTTCAGAGGTAGTTAATCAAGCATACCAGTTTAACGTCATTTAAAGGACTGTCTTAGTGGGTATCTTATTTACAAGAACAATAATTAATAATTTTCAACACAATTTGAAGAATACAGACCACCAGGACACACACATTGTTTTTTACAAGTTTCTGACCTTGTTTTCTTTCCTTTAAATCAGTTGTTTATCAACTTAATGTAATAAACTGCTTTCAAGATTAACATGCCCTTCGGGTGAACACTGAAGATAAAAGAAATATCTCTTTCAGTTGAAAACTAAATACAATAAATATGACACTTGCCTACATAGCTAGCTATTATAATATATATTTTAATATTAGTGATATCTGCATCTGTGTAAATAGAAGTAAAAATAATAAGAACATATTATTAAGTAAAATCCACCTTTAGCTTAGGCTAGTATTATGTGACTATTAATCATCATTGGAATTTGCCATAATTGTGAGAAAAAATTATAAGCTGTATTAAAGCAAATATACATATAATTTCAAAATACTAAATTCAAAAGTAGACACATACTTAATTTTGTAATATTATAACCTTTATGATAGTGATACAGTTTTACCATGTAGGTTTTGCCCTTTAAATTTCATTTCTAGACTTTTATACCTTTATACTAGCAATTTTTATATAGTCTCATGGAGAAATACTTAAAGATGTGAAACCTGTTGTAGAGGAATAAATATGGCTTATATTTACTTTTCCTTATATACATGTTTATGTTCCTGTATTCTTCATAGCACAACATGTTCAGGGCATGTTTTAAAGGGATGTTCACAGGTATAATTAAACAGGTCTTCCATGACAAGCTGCTGATCTCTGTGCCAGTTACTATTGCTTTCCTCCTTCAAGTACTGACAAACTTTCCTAAGGGACTTGCTGTCCCAGTATCCTCTTTAGTTATTTGGTAACTTTCATAAAGGTTTGACTATCCAGTGTGGGAAAAAAATGGTCAGAACACAATGCTGATCTCTCATGCAACTTAAGTAAACAGAATTTTTACTCTCATGGCCAGGTAGAAAAAGAGTATGGCACAGAGTGGTCAAACCTGAATGTAGTAGTCTCACAGCAGGTAGACAGAATTCACAAAAAACATTATGTTGATAAAAATAGCCTAACAAATAGGAAAACCATGCACCTTTTCAAAAATTATTAGTAACTATAAGACACTTTTCAAACAAAATCCTGACAACAATAATAATAAAATTATTGTATTTGGCTCTAGACAACCGGTGCAGTGATTCATTTGTTTACTTTCTCTTCCCTTTCAATACACTCTCAAAGCTAATTTTTATAATTTTCTTTTTTTTTCTTTGCTTTCTGTCTTGAGAGAGTCAATTTGTACTTTATGTTTTTTTGTTGGTTTGTGGGATTCTTTTCATTTTTTTTATACTGTGTTTTTAGTTCTGTAGAAGGTGGTATTTCAGAAGGAAACTAACACTTTTTTCTCAATTCCATTAATTCAATATAATTGATTTGAACCCAACTTTATCTTCATTGGGTTATTCTACCTACAGAAGTATGAATGCCTTAAGTATGCTACATTCAATATTTTTCTTATATGTTCAGTTCAAGATGGTTTAATTACTTTAGTCACTGCAAATGGGTGAGTTAAAACAACAAGTTTAAGTTTATGCTTAACAATATTTTTTCTAACATTTGTAAGAGTGGATTCAACTTCCTCTTCCTTTTGGGTTCCAAAATGGTCTTTAAGTCTTCACAATATTTTATTCTCTCACATAAATGTCTGCAGACATTACACTACTGCAGAAGGGTAACCAACCACTTCTTTCCCTTTAGACTTCTGTTTTAGTAAAAAAAGGTGGTGGAAAGTGAACTCTCCTCCCTGAGCTTAGAGTTTTTCAGGAAACATTTGAAATCCTGCTGATTATCCCCACTGAATTACCACTGCAACATTTGTGTTGTTCTCTAGAGATTTTAGAGGTCCTTGGACTTTTTCTGAAATCTTACTATTGAAGGGATGCTTCCTTCATTAGGAGTCCATTACCATGAATAAACACCTTGGCAAGGAGAAGAGAAAAGGAAGAGATGCCACCTCAGCAATACAACTGAAGTTTCAACCTTCATATTTTGAAGTGAGATATTTGAGTTCCTTTTGTATCTTCTTCTGGCAGTCAAACATCTGAATACTCCCTCATTTTTTAAATACAACAGCTAAAACCAAGACAATAGTCCCAAATTCTAGATGCTAATTAGATGAAAATGCACATTTTTCACATATTGAATAGAAAATACAGGTGACAAATAACATTTGCCTATATGGTTATATTCTGATTTTACAAAATATGATGACAGTGCTCAAATTTTATTGTGATTGAAAGTTCTGGTGAGATGCAATTCACTTTCTATTTTGATTTTGGTCTGAAGAGCTCTTGCCAGAAATTTAGTTTCAAAAGGATTTTTATGTCAGAAAATTAATATTCCTCAAACACAAAATTCCACAATTTTGTTGGAATGTTTCATTTTTCAGAAGAAAAATATCAAATTCAGAGGCAGAAATGAAGTTACTAACCAAAATGTTAATGATTTCATGGTTGTGGAACATCTTTAGGCATTAGATAAACAGTCCCAAGTCTGTTTTATTCCAAACTATTAGGCCATTGAGTGTTTTGAGGTCAAAGTCACATTTTTTCCTGTCTACTTTATACTGTAGGAATATATTGAAATCTAGGACTTTTTTCATTGTAAAAGAGGGAAAATTTCATGTAAGCTGTGTCAAAATAAAACAAAGGGTAGGAAAGGCACTTTCTGTTTTATTCTCTGATCATTCAAGCAGCAAATAATCGGGATTCCCCTTGGCATGCAGGACACATTATGTATAAGCCTGGGTTCTAGGACAAGTAACACTGGTGTAAATGAAAAATGTTTTGCTGACAAGTCTTTATTGAAATTCATTTGCTTTCAAAGAGGTACGACAGGGTTTGTGATGGCCCTTCTCTTCAGGATCCAAAGATCATGTCTTTATTCACACACGCAGGAGTCTGCAGATTTGTTGCTCAGCTTAACTGTGTGACACACTAGCAAGGGAGACATTTGGATCAAACACTTCTCATGGAAGGGTTATAAAGTAATTTATTTAATTCCTTTCTGAAGTCGATTCCTCACATTTGAGAAAAGGATGTTCTTGATATAGAGGGCAGCGTGAGAGGCAGCATTTTTGGTTACTTTTTGTTATATCAAATCCTAACAACTGCTGTGAGCAGAAAATTTAGTTACATTAATAGATTCAGATCTTGAAGGTGTCTTTCAACCTTTCTGCCAGAAAGAGGAAAGGAGTTGTTATTTACATGCCACTGTTTGGTAGAGGAACAAGCTTTGACCAATAGGCAGAACCTTTGAGGATCTGTGTTTGCAAGAGATTACTTATGAACCATGCTAAATCAGTTCATTTTCTATATGCCATATGCCTTTATTATTTCATAATTTTTTTTCTGACAACTAGCACTTTCCTCTTCTGGAGAATGTACTTTGGGTTCTGTGTCTGAATGAAGAAAGGAGTAATCGAGTGGTGCAGTATGGATACTGGTCTCTGCCTGACATTTGCTGGCATCATACAGCTGAAGAGTGTGCCACAGGTGACACAGCTCCACACCAGCATGGCAGCTCTGCTCAGGGATGAGAGGCATGAACCTTTGTAAGGAGCATAGTTGTAGATACTGTTTTACTTTTCTGTTAAGGTTTGATGTGAATGCATACCACATATTGTCTTTCACCTATTATTTCTCTGAGGCTGAGTGCTACTGCTAACAATAAAATTTCACAGGCTTACTTTAGCAGAATATTAATGAAAATTTTCTAAATCTTTGCACATACACATGCAAGGCAGCAGCTGCCTTTGGCACTCAGAGAGATTTCAAACATTTACTTACTGTTGAGCTTTATGCATAAACGTGCATGTGAAAGGTCAGGGATGGTCGTTCTATCATTTGGGATGAACACAGCTGAATTGAAATGTCACATCAGTCGTACCTAGCAATTTAAAAGCTTTGAAGTGTTGCAAGCCTGTGGATTCTCCTACCAAGCAAATAAAAATCAACTCTGTGACTGTACAAATTTACATGATTACAGATAATATATTTTACATCATGCTTGTGGAGTTTCTGAGCACTAGTAGGCACAGGCAGCTTTTGGAGTTGATTGGAGTTGAGAAGCTTGCTGTGCAGCCCTGGAGCAGGGAAGCAGGCTCTTCATAGCAGACCATGGAAGACATCAGGCAGCCTGATATGTGGCTGATAGATGTCAGCCTTTTCAGGTCTCTCAGACATTACAAAAGAAATATGCAGAAGAAGTCAGGGGATGTCATAGTATAATAAAAGAGGATGAAGAAAATTAGTTTTAAATAATTAATTGAAGAAAAAGCAGTATATCTGCAAGAAGGGCTGTACTAAAAAGAGAACATAATCTCTCTGTCAAATGTTTGTGTCTGACGGTTTCAGGACTTTCTCTGTTAGGAACAAATGCTGTGCAGGAACTTGGTGATGCAGGGAACGGGGGCTGCTAGGGCATTTTTAGGTGCTCCTTCCCTCAGAAAGCACTTTGCTGAAAAATGGTTCAAGTAAATATGAAAGCCTTATCAATGGAAATAGAAAATGCCTGTTAGAGAAAAACAATCCAAATATATGAATACTCCAAAAGATAATGTGTATTTTAATTCTGTGATTGTGTAAGGAAAATTAAATCGAAAGGGTAAGAACAAGAACTTGAATTCCATCTTTTCATCTGAGATTCATCCTGAGAAGAAATTGAGATTGTTTTATTTAGCATATGGAGCAAGTACAAACCATAATGAAACTCATCTCCATGTGGAATTGCAAACTCTACTCCTGACTGCTTCTAAAGTCATTAGGCATTTTATTCAAACAATCTTCCAGAGGAGATTATAGCAATAAGGGTCTAGGTAAGTTATGTAGAAACTTTTTTGAAACCTACAGAATTTAATATTAAGTAGGAAAATGCCTATAAGATTTTGAATGAAACTATGTTATTTAATATGTTTTAAATAAGATAGTTTATGAGTGTCTAATTAAATTCTGCAAATAATTTTTAAAAGTTTGTATATTTTACTTCTCTAGTGAAGGTAGATATTATTTGTTTAGGTAAAAACAATTATTCAAAAATAAACTGTTTTCAACCTGCCCACTCTTAGCATACATTCTGCTTAGCAAATATAAAATTAGTTTGTATCTTGTACATCATCCACTAAGTGGGTGCTTTATGGCATCAGTGAATCTCAACATATGTTGTTAATGACCTGTAGCTGTCCTGATTTTCAGCATAACCATCTTTTATATTTATATTTGAAAACAGTATCTGGTTGACAACAGGCACAAAATACCCATAAAGACTCAAAAGAAGGGATGATCAGACTCTTAGGGATCTAATGACCCTTTCCTCAACCATTCCTCTGTCTTAATTTAGGACAAGAGTTAGTTCTTCCTTTTGTCTAGCACAACGAAGCTCTGACTTTAGCTGACAATACTGTAGTGATATTTTTGGGTTTTTACTAGTAAAAAGATAAGAGTTTTGGAAGACAGTTTTATTCCCTGTGACTGCTTTCAGAGGCAGAAGACATAACCTTCTACCACCTAAAGGTCCTGCAAGAATAAAGGTATCAAGCAATTTACCCACTCTAAGCAACCCTCTCAGGCAAAGAAATGCCACTTAAATGACCTCAGCTGTTGCCAAAATCCCAGCAACCTGGATGCTGCTTTTATCCTTAGCACTCATCAAAGCTTCAGAGAAGATGGACAGGATTTTGAAGTTGCTCATTTCTTGAGGGAATGAAGGCAACAAATTGATAGATCATTTGAAAGACAGAATAAAGACAGCTGGCTGAGGAAAGTTGAGGATAAGAGTGCAAAGGGCTTCATATATTGTTTGTTGTTTACTAAAAGTCACTAACTAACAGAGAAAAGCCTTGGTGGTAAGGGTCTGGTTAGAGACCTGAGACATCCTGGAGGAAGGATTTAAAAAATCTAAGAAAAGGTCAAGAACCAGCTGCAGTGTTTGCATTACTGTGGCTGTGGATAACAGCAGATGGGGAAAAACCACAAGAAAAATTTCTGTGAGGTAGCCCATTAAATGCAGTCTGGTTTACACACAAGGAAGGATGGGTTGAGACATGGTCTATCTCTGCCAACCAGTCTGCCCTTGGTGTGTTTGGTACTGATCATGGTAGAAGTATCCAGGTTACAGCAAATGCCTCTAGAGATGAGGGAATGGAGGTAAAGCAAAACATGTCAGTATTTAACCCATTATTATAAAGGTGCATCACTTTCCCCTACAATTAAAAAAAAACAAACAAAAAACCCAAACAAAAAAAGCCCCAACCAACCAACCAGAAAAAATCCCCCCCCCAAAAAAAACCCAAAAAACAACCCAAAAGTCACTCTTCTTACTTGTCCCAGAAGACCTAAAATAAACAAGCAGAGAGAAAACCACAAACCATTTTTTTCTTGAACACTTGTGGGGTGAAAACATAGAAGCAAAAAGGTAAATGATGTTCTGGGGCCGACCTCACTCTTACATAGAATGGAGAAGTTTAGATTCTCTTGGGCTGAAAGGAGCTATGTACATACAAACTGTAAGGAATATATATTTATATGCTCAATTGTAAAGAAAAGAGGGATAAGAAGAGAATTAACCTCTAAATTTGGTAAGGAAAACTAAGAGTTTTTTGCCACTCTGACTTCTACTTTGAGAAGGGAAAATGTAACCTTAGCTTTGGACATAATTTTTAAAAAGTCTGCAGTAGATTTTTATAAGGAGCAATCAGGACAAGTGGTTGTTCTATTAAGCTTCAGAAAGCAGGAAGACACAGGGTTGCTGAGTGGCAGTCAGGCACCTGCCGGGTAGCGTGGGGGGACTGAACCAGTGGGTGCTTTCTTCTCTCCTCCACTTTGAGTGTACTGTGACAGATGGCATTTAGGATTGATTGGCATATCATAGAGGGTTTGTGCCAATTTAAATTATCTTTCAGATTTATCATATAAAACACTGAAGTGAACTGTGTGACTTGGTGAATCAACTCACTGAGACTGAAAGAAGAAACCCCACTTTGAAAAACTCCCCCAATCTGACTTCTATAAAGGAGGAGAAAAGAGAAGATACTTGCTCTACATCTTGGGACGAGCTGCATAGCATTGTCAGTTTGCAGCCTTGCAAGGTGACTGTATCAGAAGTCCTTCAGATCTCTATCAAAGACAAATGGTCTGTCTAAGCAGAACTATTCTTATTCAGAAAGAAGGAGGTAGTATAGAGTATACAAAGCTGTTTCTTTGTGCTTAAAATTTGTTGTATGCTTAAAATAATTGACTTATATAAACCACATATGAGGGAGAGAATTAGGTAGCATTCCCATCATCTCTTTGTATTAAGTCTTAATTTTTCTAGTATGAGTATTGTGCATAACATTCTGCACTTGCATTTTACTATAAGTCAGTTCTGTTCATGTTCAAACAGGTGCCATAGATTTGATCTTTCTGCTTGGCTTATCAGAAAGGAAAGCCCATTTATCCAGTAGGTCACAATATCATTTTAAAAGTCAGGAAGAAGGAATCAGGACAAAGCTGTATTACAGTTGGTAATTAGAAGCAGTGACAGTAGCACAAAGCTGCTTCTTGGTTCCTAAACTCTGTCAAGGACTACCCTTGAGAGAATAAAATTTAAGTGCTTCTCTGGGATATCAGTGAAGTTGCCCCATTCCTGCAGAGGTCTCGCAATTCTGAGCCAGCACTGTCCCAGCAAGGCTCCTGGCACTCTCCCAGCCATGCCACTGGCATCCCTCCCCTGCTGTCAGCACCGCAGGGCAGGTCACCGCCTCCTCTCCTCCCGCTCTTGGCTGCCAGCAGCAAAGAAACAATACTGCTCGGCCCGCCGCCAGTTGCCTGGTGTGACGGTGTTGGATCAGCTCCTCACCTGACATAAGCCAGGCAGAAGGAAAGTAGACAATGTTCTGAAAGGTGAGAAGAAGCAAGAAAAAGGTGACAGCAGCCTGGGGAACTGTCCAGAATGGGGGATAGAGAGAGAAGTGAATCTAGGAGGGTCACCTTGAAGGAGAGCACCCACTTCTCACAGCACAGTGACAGATAGTTATTTGTCTATTGTGAGGACTATCTTGGGCGAGAGAAAAGAAGAGAGAGGCTGTTTTTTAAAACATGTAACTTTCTTTGCATAAAGTAAATATTACCACTTTAAAGCAAATTTTATGTTCACTGGAAAGCAAGGTATATATTTTTATCAGCATTCTGCTACAGTATCTATGTTGTAAACATACTCCTAAAGCTGTGGAGATGATCCTGAACTGAACTTTCTACTCAACACTTTCATCTTTTAGGATCTTCTTGACAGACAGACTGCCAGTTGTCAGAGTGTCTGTCAACTGTGAAAGCTAGCAGCATATGCTGAGACAAGCTGGTAAGGGCAGGGTAAGAGAGATGACTTCTCTGTTTATAAAACAGGAGCTCAGTAAAGTGACTACAGCAACTCTTGGGAGGAGCAGATGCAGCTGAAGGTATGAAAACCAGGCAATCTGAAGTACTGAGGGGAAATTCATTTAATGCACAAAACATATTGTCCTAATTCATCTTTAGAACTAAATAGTGCTCTATTTTCTTTCTGATGATTCACTGTTATTATGCACATTATTATTTACTGCTAATGATTACTTAGCCTATCACTTTGTCAGGTCTCTAAGGTGCAGATCATATTATCAATGCTTAATGGGTGTTACTGCTCAGAAGAGGGATTTACCCTTTCAGTGTTTGCAGCCTGCTAAGTAGAAAAAAAAGGCAAAGCTGCCTCGATATTACAGAAGATACTTGTACATCTAATGAGCCACTTAATGCTCTTTGGAAGAGGAAGTTTCAAGATTTGAAAAGCTCTGTTGGAACCCTTCAAGTCTTTCTCTGTGGTCATTCCTGAGCATCCTTTTTCTGCCCATGGAACTCTTCAACAGATGGTTTTACCTAAGTTGCCTTCATAAAACTGGGGAAGATAAAAAGAATTAAGATCCATGGCCTATTTTCTTCACTTTGGCAAACAGGTTATCATTTTTTGTTTTTGTAATATTTGGAAGTTATCTTGTGTTTCAGGATTAATTTAGGCCACATCCAGACTGACCCATGGCCTTGTGCCATTCAAAACACAGGGTCCTAATATCCTTTCCTTCAAGTTACTCAATTTTTTTTGTCCTTGGACTGGCACATTCAGGTCTGCCTCTGAAGAGCAGAAAAATGTAGAAATGTAGGATTGACCACAGCAGCGATATAAAATCACAGAACAGTTTGGGTTGGAAAAGACCTTAAAGGCCATTGAGTTCCAAACCCCCTGCTGTGGGCAAGGACGCCTTCCACTAAATGATCCATATTAAAAGCTCCATCCAGCCTGACCTTGAACACTTCCAGAGATGGGGCATCCTGTTCCAGTGCCCCACCACCCTTAGAGCAAATAATTTCTTCCTTATATCTAATCTAAATCTACCTTCTTTCAGTTTAAAGCCATTGCCCCCTGTCCTGTCTCTACATGCCCTCTCCAGCTCTCTTGTGGCCCTTTTAAGTACTGGAAGGATGCTATAAGGTCTCCCTGAAGCCTTTTGTTCTCCAGGCTGAGCATTCCCAACTATTTTAACTTATCTTCAGAGGAGCAGTGCTCCAGCCCTCTGGAGGACCTCTCATGCAAATGCAAAGATTATGTGGAGTCAGCCTGAGCTAACATCTGCACTCCATGTAGAGCATCACTAGTTGCTGCTGTGAAGGACATTTATAACTTGACCTAATGAGTAAATGTATCTCCTTGTGTCTCCCTTTGTGCATTTAGGTTAGAACAATAAGTTTATCATGCAATGCTAGAAGTACAGTATCAAACTGGTCTATGAGGCAGTGTGTACACCTTGGCGACCAAGTTATCAAGGAGACTTTGTGACACTGACGTGAAGCAATGCCCTCTCGTACTATGAAAGTTCCTCTAGGAAAAAGGACATCATGCCTCCTTCCCTGGACTAGAAGTTCAGTAATCATTGTAACTCCTTATTAGCTGGAAGCACATAGCCAGGGAAGGGTTACGGATCTAACCACATCAAAAGGCAGTTTACAACTATATACCTGAGGAGGATTATAGAAGACATGCTTAAGAGAAAATTTTCAAATCCACTGCATTTGGGAATTTATCATTAGACAGCAATGTCAAATTTTAATAAGTGAAATTAATTAATGCACATACAGTGCTTTGAAGATATGAAATGCTGTTTACATTATGGGAAGTCAAATCAAGGTAAGGAATACAGGCTGAAAAATGGGAAAAGAAATATTTTTATGTAAGGATACATTGGCTTCAAGTCTACTGAAATTCTATGTACTCCTTGGTCAGCAGAGAGTCTTCTCTCACCTTTTGGGTGGGAGTATTCTCATATTGCTCTTTTACCTTGGACTCAAAACCAAAGCATCAGCTTTTTTTTTTTTTGAGATTGCATAATTTTTCCTCCATTTTATCAAAAGAAAAATGTCTTATTCTGCTTTTTCTTTTGTAATGCATATTTCACTAAGGGAACTGTGACACAATGATGTGACATTATGAAAAAGCAAGCTAGGATTTGAGGTGATTATTATCTCAGCTATAACACTGATTTATGCATCTTTAAAAAAAATAGTCTCTTTAGGGAAACGTGTATTTGAGGATTAAATGATACTTGGAATAAAGCATTAAATGTGCTGATAAATCTTAAGAACAAAATGGATAAAATGATGAGTTTTTAAAATAAAAAATGTGACATGATTTTTGGTTGAATTTTCATTTTTTAAGAAGTCTGATAACACAATAAGCTGGTGAAATTTCTGAAAAATATCACTTTATGCAATAAATTTCTCTTTTATAAAAGCAAATGATTTTTACTGGTATAAAACTGATTTATTCACAAANTTGAGATTGCATAATTTTTCCTCCATTTTATCAAAAGAAAAATGTCTTATTCTGCTTTTTCTTTTGTAATGCATATTTCACTAAGGGAACTGTGACACAATGATGTGACATTATGAAAAAGCAAGCTAGGATTTGAGGTGATTATTATCTCAGCTATAACACTGATTTATGCATCTTTAAAAAAAATAGTCTCTTTAGGGAAACTGGAATAAAGCATTAAATGTGCTGATAAATCTTAAGAACAAAATGGATAAAATGATGAGTTTTTAAAATAAAAAATGTGACATGATTTTTGGTTGAATTTTCATTTTTTAAGAAGTCTGATAACACAATAAGCTGGTGAAATTTCTGAAAAATATCACTTTATGCAATAAATTTCTCTTTTATAAAAGCAAATGATTTTTACTGGTATAAAACTGATTTATTCACAAATATTCTTTTTCAGTATTTATAATGGAAATTCTTAATCATTACAGCTGACCTGGTGTAGTGCTCATGACAATTCTGCTTCACATGGGAGGCTGAATCACTGAATTTCCAGAGGTCGCTTCCAGTCAACATTTCTGATTTTCAGATACTCAATCTTTTACTTAAAACCACAGATAAATATAAATATATGCCAGTGTAATAAGTTGACATGGGCTGGACACCAGGTACCCACCAAAGCTGCTCTCTCACCCCCTCTGTAACTGGACAGAGGGCAGAAAATATAACCTAGGGTTCATGAGTTGAGATAAGGATGAGGAGAGATCACTCACCAATTACTATCATGGGCAAAACAGATTCAAAGTGGGGGTATTAATTAAATTTCTAACTAAGAGAATCAGAGCAGGAGAAGGATAAGTAATTTAAATCTTAAAAACACCTGTCCCTCCTGCCCAAGTTTTACCTCCTCCCCACACAGTGGTGCAGGAAGACGAGGAATGGAAGTTACGGTCAGTCCATCACAGGTTCTTTCTGCCACTGCTCAGGAAGAGAAGTTCTTCCCCTGCTCCCTATGGGGTCCATCCCACCAAAGACTTTTCTCTACAAATTTCTCCAACACGAATCCATCCCTTGGACAATAGTTCTTCAGAAACTACTGCAATGTGGGTCATTTTCCCACAGCATGCAGTCCTTTGGGCACAGGCTGTTCCAGCGTGGGTTCCCCCACAGAGCCACAAGTCCTACCAGGAAAACCTGCTCCAGCATGGACTCCTCTCTCCATGCATCAGCAGGTCCCTGCCAGGATCCTGCTCCAGCATGGGCCTCTGACAGGGTCACAGCCACCTTTGGGCATCCACCTGCTCCAGCGCAGGTCTTCTCCACGGGCTGCAGGTGGACTTCTGTGGGCTGCAGTGGCACAGCTGCTCCACCATGATCTGCACCACAGGCTGCAGGGGAACCTCAGTTCCAGTGCCTGGAGCACCTCCTGCCCCTCCTGCACTGACCTTGGTGCCTGCAGAGCTGTTCACATGTTCTCACTCTGCTCTCCTCTGGCTGCAATTTTCATCTGCCCAATAACTTTTTTTTTCCCTTCTTAAACATGTTATCTCAGAGGTGTTACTGTCATTCTTGATTGGCTCAGCTTTGGTCAATAGTGGGTCCATCCTGGAGCCGGCTGGCATTGCCTCTGCTGGACATGGGGGAAGATGGTAGCAGCTTCTCACAGAAGCCACCCCTGTAGCCCTCTTGCTACCAAAACCTGGTCACAGGAACCCAGTGCAGCCAGATATACAAGGTATTTGCAGAGGTGGGGTCCAAGAATGTTTCTTAGCGCTACAGATAAAGTGTTCTAGCTATTGGCCTTGCTAAAAGCAGCAAGGCATTAATATTACCACCAAAGAAAGGGATAGATTTGTGCTCTGCCTCATAGAAGAAACACATATATATATTTTGGTGGGTAACTTGGCCTTCTTTTTAATATATTTTTGAGATCTCAAACACTTTCCTATAGAGTCAAACATGAGCTTCACTAAAGGAAACAAAGACTTTCTGACAATTGGTTGCTTTTTTCTCAGTTATCTTCCTTTGACACTTGTAGTGTTTTTTGATTTTGAAGCTAAAGTAGATTATAGGTGCTTTGCGCTGTTATTATTAGCTAAGGGAAAGAATGCATTGTGCACAAGCCTAAAGTCTAAATCTTTCATCAGCATCCTCTGCTGTGCTAGTTGAAGTTTCTATGTCTAAATTAAAGGTGAAAACATCCCCTTTATATTTGTTTAGGTAAGACTAGAACTAGAAGCAATTGTTATCTTTATCAATCCCAGCAACTGGTTGTAGTGGGATGACACTGGCTGGGTGCCAGGTGACCCATCAAAGCCTCTCTCTCACTCACCTCCTCAGCTGAACACCAGAAAGAAAATGTAACAAAAAGTTTGTCCTTTGAGATAAGGACATAGAGAGATCACTCACCAGTTGCTACTTTGGGCAAAACAGACTCAACTTGGGGAAATTAATTGAATTTAGTAGCAATCAAGTCAGAGTAGATCAATGAAAAATAAAACCAAATCTTAAAAACACCTTCACTCCACTCCTCCCTTCTTCCAGGGCTCCCAATTTTCTCTACCTCCTACCCTCCAGCAGTGTAAGAGGATGGGGAATTGATGCTGTAATCAGTTCATCTCATGTTGTCTCTGCTGGTCCTTCCTTCTCAGGAGAAGGGCTTCTCACACTCTTCCTCTGTTCCAGCATGGGATTCTTCCCATGGGAGACAGTCCTCCCAAAATTTAGGACATTAGTCCTTCCCATGGGCTGCAGTTCCTCATGATCTTCTCCAGCATGGGTCCCTGTCATGGGGTGCAGTCCTTCAGGACTAGACTGCTTCAGCATAGGTCCTCCTCGGAGGACTTGGAGGACTCCTCACAAGTCCTTTCAGCACATCTGTTCCAATGTGGGCTCCTCTCTCTGTGGGTCAACAGGTCCTTCAAGGATCCTGCTTCAATGTGGACTTCCCATGGCATCACTGCCTCCTTTGGGTTCTACCTGCTCCAGAGTAGGGCCCTCCACAGGCTACAGAGGGATCCCTGCTCCAGACTTCCATAGACTGCAGGGAGACAGCCTGCCTCACATCGTCCTTCACTACAGGTGACAGGGGAATCTCTACTCTGGAACCTGGAGCACCTCCTCCTCATTCACTGCCCCGGGTGTCTGTAGAATTGTTTTTTTCACATATTCTCACTCCTTTCTCTGGCTGCAGTTGCTGCTGGGTTTTGCCCCTTCTCAAATACATTATGCCAGAGGTGCTACCACTGTCACTGTTGTGCTCAGACTTGGTCAACAGCAGGTCCGTCTTATAACCAGCTGCCATTGGCTCCATCGGGCATGGGAAAAGCTTCTAGAAGCTTCTCACAGAAGCCACCACTGTAGCACCCAGCTACCAAAACCTTGCCAGCGGATCCAATATACTGCTCTCTAATAGAGAAAAAACAAACACAAACAAATTATTCAGTGGCTACATGGGTCACAGCTGTCCTGGAGAATGTATTGAGACAGTAGGGAATTCAGCACAAAAATAACCCTATGCCCAAAGTAGGTGCTGCTGTGCTGTGGCTTACACTGTGTGATTTACAGAAGGGCAGATCCTGAAGGGCAGATTGGAGTACTGCACAGGGCATCTGCAGAGAATATTTTCAGAGAATAAAGAGAGTTTGGCAGTGGAAAATGCTCACTTCTTGATGCCATTCAGAGTTTTGATGCCATCTAGTGCTTTAATGCCTACTCAAGGTTGCAGGGTTCTGACTGTTTTCTCTTTGACTTCACCTCTTAGGTAATACACTGGTAACAGGGTAGAAATCAGTTCTTTTATTTTAAGTCATTACTGCTGGAATACCTATGGTTGTCACTTACTTTATTGTAGCCTAACAGGTCAATCATTGATCCAGCAAGCTGCTCATTTGTTGCCTTTGAAATCCTCTTTTCTTATAGCTTTACACACTGCTTGGCTAGAAGGGAAGAGATGGAGGATACTTTCTGCACATTTAGTTGAAGGTATTCCCCTCGTCACTAACACTGGGCCACAGAAAAGCAGTCACTGGACTTGAGCCAACACAGCCACCTCCCACCTGGAGAGAGAGGAAAGAAGTCTTGAAAGCTCTTGTCATCAAGATATGTAATGTACTTTACATAGAAACACATAGTAAATACAATGTATAAGTAGTCCTTCAGTTATACTGAAGATTCTGGGATCGGAATAGGCCTTGTTACATGATTTGAAAGATATTGGTAAAGCTGTCAAGGGAAGCCAATGTAATGTCCCTCTGCAGTACATCTGCTTTCGCTGTGCACAAAAGCCACAGACATTAGGTTTTTCTTATGTGAGCTCCGAAACCATTCTGTTCAATATAGCAATATTGATTCTACCTCTGGGAGTGGCTGGGCAAGCTGCATTAAGGGAGCTGTACTGCTTGGAACAACTGATAACTTGTCTCTTAGGCTCATGCTGTTAAATGAAGTGAAGTAAAGCCTACTGTAGGATAATAAAGAGAAGCTTACCACCAAAAAGTTGACAGAAGCAAAACTGTTTCCTTTCTGATTTTGACGTTAAAAGGCAGAAAAGATGAACTCTAACAGAATGAAATGGATGTACACTGCAACATTTGAACCACACTAAAATCCATGGAATACTAAAAAATATCAAACTGAACTTTCAGCAAGTGACAGTGGCTGATCCTTTCTAAATTGCTTCAGTTATTGTGTGTGTTGTCACCCATTGTATTTTGGTTTGGATGGAGAAGAAAATTGGTGTGTCACTAAATTCTCTGTCCAGCTCCTTTCTGATGTAGGTGATGTCAGGAAGTAGGTTTGGTTATTGAATCAATTGCAACTTTTGGATGAAACGCCCCCACAAATAAACCCAGCAACAAGACACTCAGTTGGCAGATGCAAGTGAAATCCATTATGGAATGTATCATACAGGTTAGAAACATGTGGAGCAGAACACCAGAGCTAGAACTTTCAGCTAAGAATCATCTTCTAGTATGCTTATGGCTTTAGTATTGTGTGTTAGCAGTTCTGCCACTGAAATGCAGAAGACCCAAAACCCTCACGTGTGCTGAACTTAGGGAGCACTTTAGGAAAAATGATGAGCAGGAAAGCTCTGAGTGAGATGGCCAGAAAGGAAGTTTGTTATTACCCAGCACTACAAATAACTCGGCTCTCATGTAGCAAACCTGTTTAACTAAGAACAAAAGTACATGAGTAGGACATAAGTAGAAAGGCTCAAATTAATCAAGCTTGACTCTCAGTGAAATTACTTCTTATTCTTTTTACTACTGGCTGTTCACGCAGCCCCTTCCCAACTGGAACATTAAGATTAAATATTATACTATAAATGTGAAAAAAAATGGAAGGATGTAATATGCCAGAGCTTGTGAAATCTTCCAAAACTGAGTGGGATAAAGATCTGCACACTGCTTTGGTAAGAAAGCACCTAAACTGGCTGCAAACCCTACAGGAAAAAAACAAGCTCAATGCATTACGCATTCAGATACTGATTTGTAATACAGGCATCGAAAGTTCTTCTCTATTACACCTGGAAAACCTGTTTGAAATGTGTTCAATCCAGAGTGGGTAGCTTTAATCCTACATTTTATTAGCAGTGGTAAAAATGACTTCTCACCCTCAAGGTCAGTTGATATGGGGAGCTACTACGAATAGCTGCTGCATCAGGCTGGGTTGTGCCAGGTGGTATTCTGTAAGTTTAGTTCGGAGCCCTAGTTTATGACAAAGATCTGGTTCTAATGCATTCTGACCCTCCAACCCTTCCCTGAAAATGAATCTATTAGAAAATATACAAAATGAAATTGCTCTAGCTCTAAAATTCAGAGGTCTTTTTTAAAAAAACTGGTTTTGTGTTAGATAGTAATGTTGGTAAGTTAAATATCCTCATTAAAGACTTGATAAAATGGTTCAGGTAACTAACAGCATATGGAAATGTACAGCTTCTACACAATGAAAGAAGAGAGGGAAAATGGGTCTATACCAATATTAATTAATTACCTAAGCAATATTAATTGGGCAACTACATAATTAGGTTTGGGACAATGAGGTTTCATTTGCTCTGTTTGTTAATATTCGATTCCTTCAGACCCAAGTCTGTGTTAAATAGATGATCTTGGCTTACTTGCTGTGTTTTCCAGATAAGAAACTGTCAGATTTTCCATTGTGACAGAAAAGCATATTCTCCAAAATATTTGTGTAAATACCATAATAAAATTATTTTAACTTATTGACTTTTTCTAGGAAAACATTTTTTTCTAGGGAAAAAAGTTCCCTAGAGAACTGTGGAGTATCTGAAAGAATATGAGTGCCTGAATAATTAATTATGTGTTTGATATTAAAGTATAAGGATGACTGCTTTCAATTTTGATTATATAATAATACACTATAGGGCTTTGTCAGTTATATTTTGAAATTACAAAGACTTTCCAAAACATGAAGAGTAATAATCAAATAAAGCTGGTGATTACTCTTTAACTGTCATACTATGCCCCCATTCACGTGAAATTAGTTTTATTAGATAACTGCATAAGGATGTTCAGAAACATCAAATTAGTGATTCTTATTGTTGAAATTGGTTTGTATTAAGTTGCTAACCTTTTTCTATCTTGTTGTCATTCTATCTTTATCTTCATATTTCCTCAGTTCTTTTTGTCTTCTCGTTTGCATTGAGCATCTCTCTTTAGTGCCTAAATCTAACTGGAGAGAGTAATAGATGGTTACATCCAAACCTGATAGTATTCTTATAATGATCTTCAAAAGGCAAACAGTAAGGAATATAACAGTTAGTTCACTTAGCTCCTCATAAAGATATGTCTCTCCTGTTCTCACTTTGTTACCTGTTTATCTCTACCTATAATAAACTTTTACATGCTGTTGTCATTTCCTGGACAGCTGGCAGCAACTACTTTTCTGGCATGCCTATTTTCTCAGTTGGGTTTTACTCCAAATCAGTGCACTTCTACTCTTTGCAGAGCTTTACTTCCTCTGAATCTTGCTCTTGTCTAGGAGCCAGAATATTACTATTTCACGACTCAGGGAACAAATGACTCTATTTCAGCATTCTTCCTCAAAAGTAATTTTACTTTTCAAACTACCCCTTCTTTCTGGTATTTGGCAAAGTAAAAACTTCTCATCATGTTTGATTAGCATTTAAGTGAAGTCCTCTGAACCAGCCCAGAGTGCATATTGATGTAACTAGGAGCATGGAGGGAGGAGAGCAGGGAGGAGTCACTTGCAATTAGAATCATAGGCTCATAGAATATCTTTAGTTGGAAGATACCCAAGAAAGATTATCAAAATCCAACTCCTGGCTCTGCCCAGAACATCCCCAAGAGTCACATTAAGTATCTGAGAGCATCATTCAAACGCTTCATGAACTCTCTCAGGCTTTGTGGTGCAACCACTTCCCTGGGGAGCCTGTTCCAGTGCCCAACCACCCTGTGGTGAAAAACCTTTTCCTAATATGTTACCCAAATCTTCCCTGACACAGCTTCATGGCATTCCCAGTTTCCTCCTCTCCAGGCTAAACAAGCCAAGTGACCTTAGCTGCTCCTCATATAGCTTCCCCTCTAGATCTTTCATCATCTTTGTAGCCATCCTTTGGACACTCTCTCATAGCTTTATATCTTTCTTATGTTATGGTGACCAAAACTCACACAGTACTTGAGGTGGGACCACACCAGTGCAGAGCAGAGTGGGACAATCACCTCACTTGGCTGATTGGCAATGCTGTGCCTGATGTCCCTTAGGACACGGTTGGCCCACCTGTCTGCCAGGACATGCTGCTGACTCATATTCAGCTTGCCATTGACCAAGACCCCCAGATCCCTTTCTGTGGTGTCTCATTCCCAAATCTATATGTACATTCAGGGTGTCCCCATCCCAGGAGCAGAATCTGGCACTTGCCTTTGTTAAGCTTCACACAGATGGTGATTGCCCAGTCCTCTAATTTGTCAAGGTCTCTCCATAGGGCCTCTCTGCCTTTGAGGGAGGCAACAGCTCCTCCCAGTCTAGTGTGACTGTCAGCCTTACTTAGTATACCTTTGAGTCCTGTGTCTAGTTCATGAAGATGTTGAAGAGAACCAAGCATAAGACAGAGCTCTGAAGAACCTCACTAATGTCCATCCACCAGCCTGATGTAATCCCATTTGATAAACCTTTGCACCGGACCCGTGATCCAGTTGCTCACCCATTGCATGACATGTTTATACATCTCTATGTAGGATATTTTGCCCAGAAGAATACTGTGAGAGACAGTATCAAAGACTTTACTGAAAGCCAAAAAGATTACATCAGCTGGCTTCCTTTGTATATGGTCACTTCTTCTATGGGTGCTTCCTCCAAAGGATGGCTTTCAGAAAGAGAAAATCTGACTGTGTTGCCAGTATTTAGAGTGCATGCAGAAGGGCCAAGGATTCTGGTCTTCTACCATTCAATGAAGTGTTTTAGTTAACTCTACATGTGGTTCTTAATTGCCTTAGTATATGGAAACCAATGCAGGCTGTTTCTTATGTTGTTTTTTTAATCAGAAACAGAACACTTAAGAAAAGTAAAAAAGTGAATTAATGGTCTATAATATGAGAAGATCATCAATTTTGAAAGTAAATAGTTTCTCAGTTTGTAATTTGGCTGATGACAACCAACTCATGAAAAACAGGAGAGATTGATGCACTGTAACTCAGAAGATCTGCACCAGTTAGCATTTACTATCAGTGGGTGCCCCCTTCTGTCTCACTGGGACACCCTGGTTTTGACCTTGTCTTCTGTCCACATACATATGTATGTTAATTCTCACTTTAGATCTACTACAAGGAAGGATGACTTAAGAACAGATATGAGGCAGGGCAAACTCTGGCACCTAGATGTGGTACCTTCTGATCATAGTTGCAGAATAGCAGCAAACCACCTAGATTTCTGGCTCTTGTCTTTCAGAAATATCTATAATACCCTCTTGCCTTACAGAGGATCACTATCAAAAAAACCCAAAAAACCAACCCTCTGCAGAGCTCCAAAGCAGCTGCCTCATTTTTGTGCATAACTCTACAAAATTGTACACTTGCAGAGGGAAATGACTTGTTTGTCCAAAAAAGAATGGGACCCTTGTCAATACATGCTGGGACCATTCTTTCAGAGACAGCTTTGCAGCTGGAGAATTGGCTGGCAGCAGAATGATGAAAAAGACCGATGCTGGCTCAGTCAATTAAACCAGCAAATGCACTTAATCTTAAACCAACATGCATTTAAATAAGCTGAGCTTCTACTTCTATGAGCTCAGCATAGTTACCTTCTCTTTTGCAGGACTGCAAAAGACAAGAAAGAAAGGTAAGAGGCTGTCAGCATCCTGAGAACACTAAAGGACATTTCAGTTCCTCCTCAGTTTTGCCTGGGGCCACCTCCTTCCCCTCCCCATGGGTCCAGCAGCCTCACTGCAGGTCAGCCTTAATTCTATCCCTAAGCTGTGTTATAGGTGTTCCCATCTCAGATCCTACCTCCCAAATGGACCTCAGACCTATCTTAGGTCTGCCTTCTGGATGGGATGGGCCTGTTGGTTCATACAACTCTGTATTAATCTGTAATCTCCCTAACAGATTTTGGACTTACATTGTTGCCTTCTCTTCAGTCCTATTTCTGGTCTGGTCTCCTTTAGCTCCTGACAGGACCCTGGATCTAGTTCATTGATTGACATATCAGGGGCTACTGAAGCACCCTGTGACCACCCTCTGGCCCTACTTTCAGAGAAAGAACAACTTGCTTAGTTTTTTTGCACAAAAAAGGTTCTGCTTCTTTGATCTAGGGTCTGAAGGAAAAAGTGAACACTTTCATCAGGCTCTTTAAAGGATGACTCAGTTGTTTTCTCAGCAGATATAGATCCTCTGTGGGTATGTGATGTGAGAAAACTCACAGAGCAGTGTTGAATTTGCTACCAACTGTCCACAGTGGAGTTGATGATGCAACTCTACATACAGTGCTGATGAGCTATCCCTTTGTCAGTGAGTTGGCCATACTAGATTGTTACTTGTGTGGAGGCTAAAGGACACAAAAGAATAGCTCCTCCTTGACTTCAAAATCTAGAGAGTTAAAATCTCAGGCTCAATCTGTCTGAGTTTGGATCATCTTTCTGATGTGTTAGCCCAAGGAGTCAGAGCATAGTCTACTCTCTGTGGTTCAAGTGTTGTCAGTCTCCCTGTCAAAAGTATGCAGTCATTTGATGGAAAAAAGTTATATTTGGAGAAAAGTATTTAATTAAATGCTTGATTTTGTATAGCTATAAAAAATATGAAAATCTTCAGTCATGGGCAGTTCATTGTATGCAGATATAGTCGTTAATTATCAAGTTATTCAGCTATAATTATACATGTAATCTGAAAGAAAAATTACCTGAGACTGACAATTCTGTAGCTTGATTTGTACTTCACACGTAAAGCAGACATATTCACCAAATTTAATGTTGCAAACTATTTCTGCTAAAAGGATGTATTTAATTTCTAATGAAGACTTAAAAAATTCCTCTGTGGAAATAATCCATGAATGTGACCAAAAGCCCTGGGAGATTTTAATCTCTGAGTACTTGAATGCAGAATATATTATGATATATATATATGTATATATTATGGTTTTAGGATAATTTCCCAGTACAACTTTTATATGTCCTGTTTGGCTCATCAAAACACATGTGCTGGTGAGAGAGTCAACCTGCATCTAGTTTCAGATTGCCATGCTCAGTTTGCTTTATGGGTGTTAGGGACCTGTGTTTATTGTGGCAAGAATGGCAGCAGAATGAAAGTAAGAAATCAGTAAGAAATTGTCACTAGTGTTTGTGACAATTTTTTGTGCTATTAACATTTGACATTATATTAAAAAAAAAAAAAAGAAAAGGAATTGCCATACAAATTCTACAAACTATGTTCCTTGTAACCGTTCTAGTTTGCTGTAATAAACTCCTGGAAAGTTTTTGGCTTGAGATAAATAGAAACTGTGGCAAAGCCTCTATCCTATTAAGTCAGTTGGCATTTGCTGTCAAGAAATTTAGCATTACCCATTAGCATACAGCTCACATTTTTCTCATATAAAATTGCAAAACCTTCAAGGTAGGTTTTGAACAGTTTAAACCCTGCCTGCCGAATATTCACTACTGTGCAACCGAGGGTAAAATGTTCTTGAAACCAGGGAGAACAAACAACTGAGAGCATGACCTGCTTAAGAAACTAAAATATTTTGGGGAATCTAGCCTTTCTGTTTTATCCACTTTTTTATTTTTTTCTCTCAGATTCAAGAGACATATGTATTCAACGCCAAAAAGGTGATATTTCCATTAGCTAAGAAAAAACTGACCAGGGAATTAATCTTTCAAGAGACAAAAAAGATACTAGGAATGATAATGATAAAAGTCTATGGCTTTATCACAAGGGGTATCAGAACCAGTGCAAAAATTATCTGTATAGTTTGAGGTAAGATGAGATATTGTGGCTTAATTTTATATTCTTGTTTTCAAATTTATTTTTGTAATGGACTACCAAATTCAGATTAGAATGGATAATAGAGGTAGACTAAGTAGTGAAAGCCATTTTTAACCATTAAAAAGCATGAAACTAGAAGCGGTTATATTTTAGCCATAATTTTATATTATATATATATATAATATTTTTATATATTTTTATATATAAATATATATAATTATATATTTAATATTATAATTTATAGTTAACTTCTATTGAAGTATGAAGAAGACTCAAGTCTTCTGTAACTTATTTACATTATGAAACAAATTGGCTTCTATTATTTAAATTTCAAATTAGATAAATGAAAGTTAGCACTAAAACCCATTAATCTTAATATTATCCAAAAATTACTGGGTTTAGAATTGAAAAATTGCTTAGCTTGTTGTATTCTGATAGCAATTAATAGCTTTGGTAAAAATCATTTTGTACCTAAAGTCATAGAATGGTTTGGGTTGGAAAAGACCTTAAAAGTCATCCAGTCACTAAAAGATAAAAAATCTGCACCACACAACTTCTGACATCCTTACAATAGTACTTTCTCATTCTTTGATATAATACCAAAAACCAATATAGCACAATCAACTAAAAACAGAATAGTTTGAAAATATACATGTTCTTTAAAATACACAAGGATCAGACTCTGACACTGTTATTCAGTAGAATATCATTCATGTTTTCTAGCAGCCCAAGATTCAGAGCACTTATTTTGGAAGGTGAAATATACCAAACTTGAATCATTAAACAAGCTTTGTGATGAATACTAAAGTAACATTTAAATTTTTTTACCAATACTGTATACTGTTAACAAATTTAAATAGATTGATATATGCTTGATAATCAGTACAGATGTAGTAACATTAATGAATAGTGTTGTTGGATGCCAACATAATTACTATTTTCTTTTGAAATTAAGTTCTTATGCCTTTATCTAGTGACTATTTAATGTAAAATACATGCTTACTCTCTGTTCAGAGAGCACAAAGTAAAATCACAAGCTGAGGTGGTTTCACGTTGAAAAAGTTCTGTATTCAGCCCTTTTTGTACCTATCTTGCTTTTATTGCTGTATTATGGGATACTTTCATTTGTAGCAATCCAGTAGGTCATTTACCAGAAGAAGTCAGCAATATTTTTTCCTCATTCTGGGTAGTCTGAGGATTATGAGACTCTCCTGGAAGTTTAGAAATATGGGATTGAACCCTCCTCAGTTGAGACAGAGTTTCAAAGTTGTTTCCCAATTTTTTCTTTTCCAAGTGCTGTAATTGTTAGGCTGCTAGGCAAAATCCAAACCATCATCTGTGTGATTTTTTGGAAATATTACTACCACTTTATTGTAACTGGCCTTAAGAGACCCCCCACATCTCAATCACAGTGTAGCTATTGAACCTAAACTGTGGAAGGAAAAGATTCAAGTGAAATATATGTGTGTGTGTGTGTGTGTGTGTGTTGTTGTTTTTTTTCCTGTTGTGTCCTTCCTCTAAATTTCGGTTACTTGCCAGAGGTGCTTTATTGTCTCTTTTGGCAATGCAAGTCCAGCTCTGGTGCTTGGAGTCATCTTGACGGAGTCAGATATATCCAAGTGCTCATTCCTCAAATTTTGGGACATGTGGGTAAGAAAGTGATAAAAACTGCAGTGCAGGATTGCTATTCACAGAGATTTCAAGAGGTTTGGAAATGGACTGACAGAACTCATGAGGTTCAGAAAACACAAATGCAAAGTCCTGCACCTGGAGAGGTATAAGCCTATGAATGAGTACAGCCTGGGGCTGACTGTCTGGAAATCTTAGCAGAAAAAGCCTTGGGGTGTAATGATAGAAAAACAAGATGAACATGAGTAGACAGTGTGACCTTGCACCAAAAACCTCCAACTGCATACTGTGCTGTGTGAGCAGGACTGTAGAGCAGATTGGTAGAAGTGATTATTCCCTTTTATTCAGCTCTGTGCCCAGTTTTGGGTTCCCCAGTAGTGGACCACTGAGATGACTAGGATGTTTGAAAGTATGTGATGTACAAGAGGCTGAGAGAGTTGCACTTATTCTTCTTAGGAAGAGAAGGCAAAGAGAAGACATTGCTATCTTCAGGTACTTAATAGAAGGGAATGCTCAAGGACAAAAGTTCCAACACAGGAAATTTTGAATATTAGGAATATATATATATTTACATACCTATTTGAATATTCGGGAAAAAAATTCACAACACGGTAGTTAAACACTACAAGAGGTTGTCGAGAGAGACTATGGACTTTTTATCCATGGAGATATTTAAAACTTCACAAGGCCTTGGGAAGCCTGATCTAAGCTGAAGAGTGAGTTGAACTAGACGCGTGATCTTCACATGCCTCTGCTACCCTAAATTACTCTGTGCCTCTATAACTCAGTGAACTCCCATTTTGTAGATTTTAGGTCTCCATAGTTCACATGATAAAATATACTTCATTAATATGATCATGACATAAGAATTGACATGACTTGGCCCTTTTTAAAAAATCCTGTGACTATTTGCATAGTTAGGGTTCCAAGTAGCTTTAAGGCATATTTCCAGCCCTTTTCCCCATCTAACTAATGTGTCATATTTCTGTTATCCTTCCTGTCTTGAAACAGTTTCCAGTAGAAACCCTAATCCTCTCTTGTATAAATGCAGAGTAGCCAAAACTATGGGGGACTTATCTATGGGAGTCCGGGGAACAAAACATTGGGGTTTTTTCAGAGGTAGACATGCAAAGCTAATACTTCTGATTTGACTGGACAGAGTCTAGTGTTACACATCATTCAGACAAAGATCACAATCACTAGACCAGCACACTTGTTTGCAATTCTAACATATGGAGAATCCCGATTGTGATATGGGGATTAAATTGCTGAAGTACAGTTTTAGTTTTGATAGCATTCCCTCCAATGTCACTCTTCGTAAAACCTGTTTACTAAATGAAATTAAGCTCCATAGAGAGTGTTTTAAAAAGGGGTTAAGAGGGTTTAAAAATGATCCCTCTTTCATACATAAATTTTCTTGCTTCCCCTGGTGTAGTGTAGGAGACCTAGAAGATAATAAACTAATACCTTAACAAAATCTCTGTCTGGGCAAATTTCAAAGAGATAGCTCTCTGAATTTGAAGGGTATGAACATACTATTATTGTCATGTCCCTGGAATATTTACAAGTCCCTTGACAGAGAGAAGATGTGCAATATAACTAACTAACTGTAATGGTATGGAGTACCTTGCCTGTATCTTGCCTAGTTGCTGTTAGGTCCTCTTTACAATCAGTGCAGAGAAACAGACACTTCTAAGTCACTGTTCTTGTCTTGGAGCCAGCATGTGAAGTGAGAGAGTTCTGTGTGTTGTTACTATAAAAAGTTTTGAGACACAAACAATTACAGAAAGTGACAACTCTCATTTTTAAAAACCTTGTTTGATCATATTCCCCCAAAGTAGAGAAATGTGGGGGTTACCCAGGATTAAGCTTTCCTTTTGTTCTCAGAATGTATTAATGGGAATAAAATAGGTTTCATGACTTGTAATTTGCTCTGCAAAAGCTCCTTATTTTAAAACATAGAAAAAGACAAAATGTTTTTGTCAAGTCATTCTGATCTGACCCGAATACACTGAACTGGTGCCACTAAGCAATATTTTTCTGTTCAGAGTTATTGATAATTTATCTACTTGTCTGGAACAGAAGGTAGGTCCTAGTTCAGAGGCAAATATACTTGTCTGTAATGGAACATGTGGGCCACTTGATGGAGCCATGAGAAGCAAGGTAGCCAGCCTACCTCTTGCTATGGTTCTGTGATTGTCCTATTAAAATGAGAGTTTGTGTAGCAGTATCTAAAACATATATATAAACCATAGCAAAGACATTAAAGGGGAGAGGGCAATAACCTTCCTGTTGCCTCTTCTACAGTTTCAGTTCCAGCATATATGAGCCCCACTGGACCTTTTAACTGTGACTGGCCATGCCTAGTTGTCAAACACACAGACGTTTTCCAAAATTCCCCCAAAACCCAAACCCACTCATGCAGGTGTTCACTAGCCACAAATAATAATGACTGGCCTTTGTTGGATGAAGCACTGTCTTGTTGAATGCACAATACTGCATATATATTGTTTCTGACATACTTGACAAAATTTTGACAGAAATATGCAGCTGATATACTTGAGGATGTTTTTTTTTTTATTCAGTGGAGTGGATGTAGACTAAACCAAAACATACAAAATAAGAAGTATGCCTTATAAAAAGGAGGTATCTTAAATGATTGCAAATTGTACTCAAACATTCACTCAAAATCATTTTAAAACAGCAAAACCACTTTGAGTAATATTTACTGCAGTATTCATCTCCTTTTGAAAATATTCAATTGGAGAAAGAGCAGATACAATCCCTTTTTGATTCTTTATTTGGATTCGGGGTTTAATTTGGATTTAAGTATACATACTAAACTGAGACATAGCAGTGAATTACATAAGTTGATTCACAATCTGACTTCTGTGTTACTAAAGAATGTAACCAAAGAAAACTTGCTATTTCTCTATGACTACAATGAAATATTTTAAGGACGCATTTTTCCTTTACAGTGCAGATGTTTATATTGAACAATAAATGTTGATCACAAATGTTGGCTCATTCTGTAAAAATTATTTTGTAGAATTACTCTATATTTTTTAATCATCATAAAGTCTTTATAATCATCATCAACTGAGCATACTAATACATACAATGTAATTGTTCCATAGTTTCCATGGTTTATGGAACATTTGATGATTCATGATAAGAGAAAAGGTTCACTTTTTGAGTAAAAGTGGGCAAAATATAAGGAAAAACATGGAAACAATATTGCCTAAAATATCGTATTCCATACTGAGAAAGCAAAACTCCCTTTTTCTGAAAGTTTTTCTTCACAGTTAAGAGAAACATAATAAAATTAAGTATGCATGTGTATAAAAGAATATATTAAGGGAAAGAACTTTGTGCAAATACAGAAATCTCAGTGAAATTAATTAGAGGGACCAGTGCTATTGTTGTCATGTTTTATCTTCTTTTCCAACCCTTCATCTGGTTGTTGTTGGTTTTTTCATCACAATTCATAATCCTACCCACAAGCGTAGTATGATTGGAGTTTATTAGACAAATGAAACATCTACTGAGTTCTTTGTAAAACGCATTGCCTTAGCCTGATTTTTAAGTGGATATTTGCTTGAGTGGCAGCTCTGTATTCTTAAAAAGAAATATTCTGTGACATTCCATACAACTAAGATAAGGGTTTACAGCTATGCTATATTTAAAAGCATGCAACCAAATCCCATAAAAAGTTTTATCATAATATAGATTCAAGTATTTGTAATTATCCTATGGCTACAAAATCATAATGATGTATGGCAATATTGAGCACTTATAGCAGTTAAGTAAATATGTGCTAGAAATGTTTAATGTCAGTTTAATATCTAACATTAGCAACATAATGAGGTAGTTTGATTTTTAACATTGGAAAAATTCTCAACCCTACACCTGAGTCAAGAACATACAAGAAGTAACACAGCAGTAGCCATGGAAGTTGTTTAAAAATATTCCATGCTGTCAATATGGCATTCGTTTCTATGTTTCTGATGTCTTTAACAAAGCTTGTTGGCATATTTACCTTCTTTATGTGATTTCATAAAAATTTGTTTAATGCTTTGAGAGAAGAGGGGTTTGTTCAGCTAAAAATATCCTTTTTTTCACTCTGTCACTAGTATGCTCTATGGGACACAAAACAATCTTTTCCACAGCTTTTGCTGCTACTAGGTTAAGAAATTTTTTCACTCACAGATATGAGGAACAAACAAATTTTTTCTAGGAACTTATGAAAAATCTGGAATTTCTCATAATGGGAATGATGATCAGTTGTATATGAGTGGTTATTAAAAGCCCGTTTGTCCATTAAAGAATTTGTCTTTTCCCCTCAGTTTGTTGAAGCTGCTTTTGCTGAGCATCCTCCATTTGTCTGAGACTGCTGTCTATTAACCTGTCAGTGGTTACTATTTTTACTGTTGCTTCTACCTACTCTGAAGCCTTCATTTTCAGATGCAAAAAGGCAAGAACTTTATATCTTTATCCTTATAGTTCTATTCAATGTATCTTCTCCCACAGTTCAGTTCTGATTGTCATTCCAGAAAGGATTGGTTGTTCCAATCTGAATGCTTCATCCTTTCTTTGATGACTTACTGACCCCTACACTGTACAAAGCCACAATTTCTTTAACACAGCAGTAGGTGCAAAAGGAGATGTCTAATTTCTCTAACCCTTTAGTGTAATTTCTGTGTAGGATCACAGGAGCTATTTCCTTTCCCCTGCTTTACTAATTCTAAAATCAGATACCTGAAGAACACCAGAAAATTGTTTTCAAAGATTATAGTGATTTTCCTTTAAGTAAAAATCCTGATAACAGTTAGATTGCACAAAACACATGCCTTTTTTTTTTTTTTTTGAGACATGCCAAGGAAGAGAAAGAACCAATAAAATAGCCCTTCTTAAAACTGCATACCTATACTGGTGGAAAACCTTAACATGCTATTGTGGAATGCTGAAGGACCTCTTAGATGTACAGCTGGAGACTAAAATGTACAATGTCTCAGTTTTCTTGACTCATATTAGTTTTTCCTCTGACAAAACAACAGACTGGTGCTTTATTCCCTATTCAAGTAAATTATTCAACACACCAAACAGTCAATAGTCAGTTTTCAAGACAATGAATAGTTGTCTCTTTTCATTTGTATATGTTTCATCACTGTTCAATAAGGTTTCAGAGTAAATAAATGCCAACTCTTAACGCCTGGTGGGAATTAAGGGAACTTATAAAGGAACTGGAATCTGGGAGCTAGGAGAAGGGCTGGGTTTCAGACTAAATAAAGGTAGAGCAGTGAGAAACTCAAGTGAGAAAAACTGTATTTGTTGCTTCTTATTAAAATGACTTTAATTAATGTATACAGCTTCACACTGTAGCATGATGGGCATGTTAGCATTCTTGTCTGGTGCTTTTTCAAAAGGTAATAGTTCTTAGTATGTTCCAGTTCATGTTTCAGATCACAGAAATAGTGGTTTATTACAGCTTGGAAAACAAATGACCTGGTTATTTCCCTGGCTGTATGGCATAATGGATTTAGGATGATGCTGCAGCTCAGTGAGATGCTAGGGCAAATAAACTTACACTGTGCAATATTAACTGTATTTTTTATTAGTGTTCTGCAGCAGCTTCCTAGGTGGTTTTTTTAGGAAGTGTTTTTTAAGTGTTTTCTCTTGCCTTGTCAGCTATTTTCAACCTTCTAGCATATTCTTCTAGCCATACATCCTCAGAACTTTTATGAGTACCTAGAGTTATCAATCAGTGCTTTTATTTATTTTTCCCAAAGTAGCGTATGGCTAAATCAAGTATTTAGTGATTCTTCTGAGCAAAGCAATCAGATGTTCTTTCTTTATTCCATCAGTCTCTTTCATTTTCTTTGCAGCAAAATTGGTATCCTTACTGTATTAAAATCCAAAAGACAAAACTGGCATTGACCATAATGAGACAATTTAACAGGAAACAGTGGCCTAAAGGATAGTTTAAAATATATGCATATCATAAAAGTAAGTATAAAGAACTAGAACTTTAATGAAAAATGCATTGCAAGAGTTCATCTTAAAGAAGGTGTAAGTAAAACTAAGTACTGTTCTATGAACACAACTTTCTATTTAATGTTCAACTGACCCTCTCAAAATATGGTAATTTACCATAATTAAGTTTTCGGATAATTTTCTGTCAACTACTGACACAAGATAGCGTAGTTTGCAATTGTAAATTTCCCCATGATTTTAGAGAGACAATTTGTACAGCTAACTTTAACAATACATACTAATTTAATTTTTTATTAGAATGGAACTGTTTAATTAGAGAACCAATACCTAACACATAGATATCAAGGAAATGAAATATCATGCTTTGGTATAACTAACCTGTAGCTTTCAGAACACAGGACAAGTGATCCCTGAAACACAGTGTCATTGGATGCTGCTGCTACTCTTCTTTCATGTTATTAATATATGCTTCAGGATATGAAGGATTTTCCTTCCATTAGTGTCTCCATATGCAATAGTTTGGAAAGGAAATTAGTGTACACTCATTAGTTTTGAACTCTCCCCAATTTTTTTACTGTCTGTGAAATTTCCACATTCTGCTTCTGGTCACTATTACAAAGCTGCAATAATGAAAATTTTCAGATTGCTGAATTGCTATTTAGCAATTCATGGTGGCTGAGTAAGACTGAACCCTGCATATATCAGCCTAGAGTCAAGAGCTAATAAATGGATTCTGTTGATTGCCTATTCACAAGGTAGAGTTAGGGATTAAAATGACAGAACAAATAACAAAGTTAGTAGGAAGAAATTAAAAGAATGGATGCTTATTAGCAATGAAAAAAACGGTGTGTTATAAATAAAGAAAAAGGAAAGAACTAAAAAAAAATATTTTTTAATATGAGATAAAGAGGTAATTTTTTTTTAACAATTAAGATTAGAGGTATACCTCGGAGACCAACAAAAAGAAAAAATAAATCACTCTAAAGTTTATTTTAAGCTCTTTTTCTTTCATAGGAATGATTTTTATGTTCTGTGTTGAGCCTCTCTACCTCAGTATGCTTAAAAATGCTGGGAGACACCTAGTCTCATGCCCTTAGCAAGACTTAGTGAAATAATGCTTAAAAACTTGACAGGTTTTGGAGATGTGGTTGGGGGGGGGTGGGGGCATGATATTCAGGTAAAGAGTCTGAACTGAGGAGTTCAGACTAGGGATTGACAGATGAAATAATAACTTAAGTTTTAAGGGTTTTAGGCAAGGTATATAAAGAAGAGGGTTCACATTTCAGATGCATTTACATACTCCAAAGCAATGTCAGAATATGGATCTGGTCAGTGAACAAAAGCTCAAAACTTTTGGGAATTCGGCAGGTGCAATTCCTTATAGCAATGTGTTCAATGGCCATGAAGGAGCAAAGGACAAATATCATAACACTGAGAAAAAAACACAAAGAAAAATTATAGGAGGAAGCTAAAATTTTTAGCTAATGCATTGAGAATATCATGAAATAAGATGCAAAAATATTTATTATGAAATCCAGAAAATGTGCACTTGGCAACACTAAATGCAGAGATGCAAAAATCTCAAATGCAGAAAGAGTTTAAAAGAGTACAGAGAAACAAATAAGAGCAATTACAGGCCTAGAATATATATGATATCTTCTGAACAAGGAAGTGTGAAAAACAGTGTTAAAATGGCAGGATAGCTTTAAAGCTTTTGACAGATTCCTGAAGGGAAAAAAAGAAAATAAAAAAAAAGAAATAGTAAGGTTGTGTTCTGAAGAACAGAAACAGTAGTTTTGCTTCTGTTTCAGACATTTTATAATAATGTCTACAGGCATTTTAGGGACCCGTGGAAAGGAGTGCTCCAGAATTTTTTATGTAAAATATAGAATGCCCTGCATCAGTTTGTGCTGTGTGCAGTGTTGACGTGCTTCTCTGAATTATGTCAGGTTACTGCCAGTGCTGGGGTGCCTTTACAGGCTCTCTGGCTGCCCGGTAGCTTGGGCATTACAATATGTTGTTTTCATTAGTATCATATTTATGACTATATACTACATGTTTACCTGCTTTGTAACAAGGAAAAGCTTATTGAAACAGTTTCTAAAAAGAAAACCTTTTTTTTTTTTTCCAAGAAACTGATTTGCCTATTTGCCACTGAAAATGTTTATACACATTGAGTAAAAAAAAATCAAACACAGATATTCAAGAGAGTTAGGAAACAGCAGAAACCAGGAAAATAACTCTCAGTCTACAAGGCATTAATGATAAGTCTCTGAATTCATCAGTTTGGTATTTTTGCTGATATTTTATATATGTCTCAAGAAAAAGGTACCTCTACTCATTGTTTAGATACGTTTATGTAAAATTAAGAAAGGGGCTATCAAAGACCTGAAGCTTTAAGTCTAAATAAGTATACTGATTATATGTATTCATACACATTTTTAAAGATAATGAGAGAATTTTTTTTAAAAAGATATTAAGGTGACTTGTTGTTTAATGAATCCTGTGAATACTGAGTAGACACTTGTGTTATGTTCCTGTAACAGCTGAAGAAAGTCAATGCTGTGATAGCTGAAAGTTTGAAATTCATACAGAGTGTGCTGAGAGAAAATATTTGCAGAATTTTACTAGTGAGAATTGCCATTATCTGAATTCTTGTCCTGACAGAGGGAAGGGAAGGGAAGGGAAGGGAAGGGAAGGGAAGGTAGCAGCGTGTGGGGCGCAGGCTGGTGTCCCACAGGTGGGCGCAGCAGTGGGCAGGGGCACAGTGCCAGCCCCACACACTGGCCANGAAGGGAAGGGAAGGGAAGGGAAGGGAAGGGGTTCACACAACAGTTATGCTTTTACAAATTGACTACTACCTGTAAATAGAAAGCTGTATAGTAAACCTTTTCTTTTGTTTTGTTTTGGTTTTGGGGTTTTTTTGCTCCTGCAAAGAAAGGTCAGTACAGAAAGAACTACAATAAGTTCTCAAAGAAAGAGAGTAATTCAAAGGATCTAAACCAAAAACTATAAAGGACTGGAACTATTACAAAATGAACTTAAGCCACTGTGAAATAAAAGGGAGGGTAGCAAAGGCAGAGAATGACAGGAAGATTGCACCAGAGGTTAAGATAAATTATAAGAAATGTTTCAAGTAAATAGAGAACAAAAGGTCAGCAAAAGAGATGACAGGAGCTCTAATAGATAAGGAAGAGATAAGGATAGTTTATTGACATAAGGGTTGACAGTACTGTGAAGAAATAGATGAATCCTCTTTGCACTGTTCACTGAGAGAGCCAGGGAGCTGAAGCTGGCAGAGGTAATAGATGTGCTTCCACCTCTCTCCTGCTGGGAAAGAAGAAATGTAGACAGAAATCGGGGTCCTTTCAGAACAGGCCACCAAATTACAGCTGCCACCTCCCTGGCCACTATCTCTCCAGCATTTGTGCAAGGGTTTTCTCTGTATCTCCTGCCATATGATAGACTCTCACAATGTTTTTCTTATCTCTTTGTTGGCACAAGTCAACTCTATCACACACTACCAAATTGACAGAGAGGCTCAAATCCCTTAAATTTATAGCTGTACTCACCTGTCTACATCTTACTTGTAGTACAAGATAGTGACTATTTTCGCAAATTACAATCTATCTTCATAGTACCCATATTCTGCTTTGGCTGGCAACATTTGAAAACAGTGGAGAAAGACACCACACTCTAAAAATGTTACAGACTTGAGAGGATTACAGATTAAATGAGGTCTGTGCCGTTATTTAGAGGGAAGAATGAAGAATAATCCCTGAAACCAATGGAAAGGATATATATTATACTTCAGTACACATGTAACGACTTGTTTCTGATGGATTTCAATTTAGAAAGATATAAAGAAAATGTCTACATTTCTTTGTTTCTTCAAGTATCAGGACAAGATCAGAATTTTGAATATTTGCAAAGCTCTCATGGTAGCCTTGCTTAAGCCATAGAAATGCCATTGAAATAAGGCCAATCTAGTTATATTAAATGAAATATCTTTCTCACTAAGGATTACTCTATTGTAAAAAAAAAAAAAAAAAAGGAAAAAGGAAAGACGATAAACTAATGTCTTATGCCATCAGGAAAATTCATTAGCAGGTCAATAAAACTCTGAACAGAATCTCAATATTTTGACATAAACAAGCATGGTAGGTCTATTTCAAGATTAAAAGTCAGATTAATTTAAATACAGTGTATTAAGTATGACAAGAAGTCACTTGCATTTTTTCTAGTAAACACAAGATCACAGGTTTATCCTGTGTTTTCAGTAAGGGATATTTATTATTATAATATTTAAGCTAAATAAATACATTTTAAAAAGTGATCATAATCAATATAACGTATATAATTTACATTTAAAACTTTATTTTATTTTTTCCTTTAGTTTAACAATTCTGATAAGTCAAATATGTCAAAAAGCCATAAATTTTTATACAGGTCAACACTAGGAACTTAGTTTTTAACAAATAAAACTAAAAAATAGCTCTAGTGAAAAAAAAAGAGGGTACATAAGTTATTCAACTATTTCAAAGCTATTAGCATGCTCAGTGTTTCAGTAGATGTGTACACATTTCTTTCCCTTATTTTCTGTTAATTTCTGACCTCACTTCTCTCAAATATCCTTAATTTTCTTACTTATCTATTACATCACCAGTCTTTACTGTAACATTAAGGTTGCCTATTAGACTGTAGAAGTATTTAATTTGATTCCTAGGTAAATTTTGCCTTTGTTGTGATGTAACTGTTGGTCTTCATGTTTTCTTCTGAACTTCTCTTTTGTCTATTTTACAGGACTACTGAAAACATGGTATAATAACACTAAAACAGAAACATAATACTGATACAACCGACAAAAGCTAAGGTATTTTTTTTTTAAAAACAGTCTCTCTAAACTTTATTTTTAATTATAAAAACATTTGTGAAAAAGCGGAAGCAGACTTATCAACAAATTTTTTTTGTTATTTTCTTTCCTATTTAGGTACCTTCATCGACAGTGAACCTTGCAGATGTCTTCAACATAATAAAGAATTCTGGAAGCTCTGTCTACAGCTTGGAATTTGCATGGTGCCTTATAAATGGGAAATTATCCATATATAAGTATCAGTGATCATGGATTTAGCCTTCCAAAGATAGTCCTTTTTGTCTTCAAAGTAATTATATTTCTAGATTTAGGACACTCCAAAATTTTGTTGACATGTTAAATTGAGTCCATTCTCACTGTTTCAGAGGGCAGACAATTTTGGAGGGGTTGTTTTCAAAAGTTAAAATAAAAAACTACAGTGATTCAAGATAAAAAAAAGCAGTAGTATTGTGTAAGTATTTTCCAATTTATACTTAACACATTACTAGTGGGCATCATGGAAAAAGTGGCTGCTGGACATGACTTCATAGTAAAAGCCTATATTTCATAGGGTTGGTGTTTGTCTTGTGTGCTATGGTTAATCATGCTGCCCTTCTGCTCTAGAGAAGGACAGAAGACATTGAATTCCAGCAGAAGAAGAAGTTTAGTAGGTTCTGTACTAAACACAAGCCAAAACCAGTCACATTGTCTCAAAAATGCGTACTTTGACCTGGGATGTACCACCATCTCCCTTCTCTTTAAGATACGAGACAATCTTGTTTTCTTTTCTGTACTAGATCTCAGCTGAAGTGCATGCTCTGGTTTTAGGCTCCTCATTGCGGTAATGTTATGGACTAATAGAAGAGCTCAGTACAGAGAAGTAGGATTAATGTGATTTTAATACAAAGGAAAATTATGCACTGGAGCATTTTGGTCTTGAGCAACAGAGGTATGGTGATGGGAAACAGAGGGATAGTTGTTTTAAACACTGTTTAAATCGCAGAAGAGTTCTGTCACCTCTAAATGACTATTAAGGAGCCAAGGACTCAGCATTCTGCATACTTGGATATTGATAGAGTTAGATACAGAGTGGATACTGCTGAGGACCATGGACGTGGGAGCAAGAACTTCACTGTGAAAACCAGTGAATCACAGGCAAAATCTCTCATATTGTAATACTCTGCAAAGTTTGTAGAAACCTTTTAGATGTTGAAAGAAAACAGGCTGTACTCCAAATCAACTAGGGGTAAGATACAATAATGAGTTAAAATTGTCAAAAAGGTGTGTTGTCTCTGAACATGAACATAAATATATAACATTCTTTATGTGTAGACAGCAGATGTCCAGCTAGACAGTAACAAATGTTTTCTAAGCAATAGAATGTACTGCTTAGTGGGACACATCAAATTGTCTTTCAAGAACATTTTTTAAAGAATAAGTCAGAGAAAACTCTGTTTTGAATAATGTAGAATTAGTAATTGATGTTGCATTGGGACAGGGAGATAGATTTAATAGCTTATTTTGATTAGAGTAGATATTCTATTGTATAAACCCTGGAAATCACTCTGTCACTGCAAGGTAAGTGGCAAGAATTGATCTACCATTCTTTCATTATTCTTTATTAAATGTATCACTGTATGTTCATGAAATGAAAAGCATAGCTTTTTATGAAATACAAAGGTGTACTTTTTTGTGTTTTGGTTACTTTCACAGTATTCAATTTTTTAAATTGGGATAGGTAGTGCTATGTATAGCAAACCACCTATGCTAAGAGTTTTTAAAACCTTTTGTATTCATCCTAATAGTAAACTCCATCAGCTCCTGTTATTGGTTATGTAGCATCAATCCATAATCACAGAATCATCCAGAAAAATACTCTTTGATTACTCATTCTCCACATTTTAAAGAGCAGGGGATTTGTATGTGTACACCAACACAACATCCCTATATTTTAATGTTTCTTTAATAAGGCACTTACATGTACACTTACCTTTTGGGCCAAATTGTAGCATTGTTTTTTTGCAATTTCATAACCCATTCTTTCATTAGTATGCTTAGTTTGAAAGCACAACCAAGAGAGTTATGCACACAAACCAGCTATATAGTCACATAAAACATTATTGTTGCAGTTGTTCATTAGGTGTGCACAGTCTGTGTACTTCTGATGTAAACTTGAGGTACTATTGCACAAATTGCCCTCTTGCTTCTGTAAATAGGCTAACCAAATTTTAACCATAGGAAACTCATATTTGTGCTTAAGTAAAAGCAACACAGACCTGGATGCTACACAGCTGTTTTGGCTAAACTAACTCTCAGAAGGAGATGTGAAGGCGGCTGTGGTTAAAAGATTTGCTGTTATCCAGTTTGTCCCATCCACTTATTGTGGGTAGGCACTACATCTGTCAGGACAGAGGTAATGACCTCGGTACACTTGGGTGCCTGAATCTGTCATCCACCCATATCTCTGCACATCAGGGGACTGTCTGGCCTGAGTTCTAGTATCATAATTTAGGTCTCTTAATGGAAAGGAAAGGAAAGGAAAGGAAAGGAAAGGAAAGGAAAGGAAAGGAAAGGAAAGGAAAGGAAAGGAAAGGAAAGGAAAGGAAAGGAAAGGAAAGGATACCGTAAAGAAAATTAAATAGAAGTCTAAAAGATTGGAAAAGAATAGTAGACAATATAGTAAATGAGGTTTCTGACTTGGATGTGGCAATTCAGGCATGGGTTTGTTAACAAGAAGCAGACCTTGAAGTATTAGGCTTCATGCATCAGTTAGCAATTTTCCTGTTATTATGCAGTAATTATAACCCTTACTCTGTTTTTTTTTCTATCCAATGATTATAAGCAGTACCCATATATGAACAAAGAAATGTTCAGCCATGCTCAACATTTATGGAAACAATATTCATATTTTTTGGGGGGGGAGAGTAATGGGAAAAATAAAAATACTTCTTAGAATTTTTCATGAAGTTTGTGGCAGATTTGCAAAGGAATCTGACTTTTTCAGTCTTTAGCCTTAAACAATGTTTTTTTGGTAAATTTTTGACACAGTGAGTAGGAAATATTATCATCATATGAATGGATGAAAATTTCCAAGAAACAAGTTGTTTATGCCACTATTACATAGGGGTAAATAATTGCAAAAAATAGACAACTCTACACAATTTTAGTTTCATCTTTCTTGATTTTTTGCTTTATCCCATCATTATTTTTCAAATATGTCACTAGACCTAAAGGACCAATTCTAATATACAGAGTAAAAAAGTGAACTGACATGATGAAAAGTCTTATTTTCTGTGTTGTTGTGCTCTGGTAGATATTTAACCTGAGGGGGAAAAAAATTAAATTACAAACTAATAAAATTTTTCCCAGTTTGAGTAAATCACATAGAGAGGAAATAATGTTTCTTGGAGACATAATCTTGGATGCCAATATTCATCAATGGAGAAATCCCAGGCTAGAATAATTTCCAGGGAGGGAGGCCTCACTGCTTCTGGATGTTCTTCTTCAGAATATTAAAACCTTCATCTCTTTGTGGGCCTTCTGCATTATCCAAGCAAACTCCACGAGTTTCAGGGGGGATTTCATTGCTATTGTCATAGTGCTGAAACACTGAAACTTTTGAAAGTGTCTCTCCAAAAGCTGAGGGAAAATTGACCTCATAGGACCTGGCAAGTGTATTGTCCATTTCTTTACTGTGGAAAGCTATACCCTACAGGCAAAGTTGTCAGGCAAAGTGTCAGTGTACTCATTGTCACTCCTATTAACTGCACATACTTAGAACGCATTAACTATTGTTGTAGTTATTTCTTTATTACTGCCAACAATAGCAATTTACTTATGTAGGAATTTGACTTTTAGCATGCCAAAAACAGGCAAGCATTGCAAAAAAACCCAAAATATTCTGACTGAACTATGATTTCTTGTACAGCCACCTTCCTTTACCCAAGTGCTTATGAATGCTCTGCCCCAAAATAGTGAGTGTACTCATTCTACATGAATGCTAAAAATCAGCAAGTAAGCAGTAGTACATACATTGTTAGACATGTCTGAAGTTTGCTTTGGCAGTATGTGGAAAGCACTACTTTAACTACTTCAACACATCGCACAAGAGACATACTTGAATCTCTGCTCCACTATTAAATACTAGATAAGCAAACACCAATTTGATTTTTCAGAGGAGTAACGTAGGAGTAACATTAAGAAATTTATTTTTGAAGTAGAACTGTTATGGTCAATTACACTTTTACTTACAAAATTATATTCAAATAAGACGTTTGCATTGCAGGATGTCTGAAGGGTCATGTTTTAGCCTTTCCTTTAAGAAAATCATTAATAAGCTCTTCTACCTTCTTCCTTGTTTCCTGAAACACACAGCCCTTACCTTTGTTTTGGTATCAATTAGCATGGAAAACAATCAGTAGGACATGCCTACAAGCAGGATGACCACAAATATCTTATTTCCATAGCTAACTGGACTGAAAGTTACTTAAATTTTGAAGACAAACTAATATTAAACTCCTCATAGCTGTTGTAGAGACATGTGTTTGGGAGGAATGTTGATTTTTTTCTTTACTACACGCTCCTGCCAAGACATATATATATGTTATTGACAGCAATGTGGAAACAGAGCTAAGGATATACCAAATTAGCTATTAGATCAATATAGGCTATAGTAATGCAGAACTTAGAAACAGATGTTTGCTCCAACATAACCCTCAAAATTACATAGGGTTTCAAATCCCTAGGAAATTGATGGGAAATTTTAAAGATTGTACTTCTTGAATTAGGGTCTGAACCCCTGTGATTTTCTTCCCATTTATACATATATCCTATACTAAATTCAGAATAGTTTACTAGTAGTAATGACAAATTTGAGTTTTTACATACCTAGATCTTATACTCAATTTTTTTTTTTTGTGGAAGTAACAATCAATGTTTTGTTTTGTAATGATCTTTAGTCAGACCCCATGAGTCACCACCATTCAGATCTCTGTCACAGAGTGATGGATGAAGCTGATTGGTCTCCATTACTTGGAAATTCATGGAATAAAAAAGGATAGCTTTCTCAAGCATTTCTGAAAGATTTGTCTCTTCTGTATCATACTTCCTGAAACAGTTGATTGTTATTTTAAGAATTTTACCAGGTTAAAGGCACACAAACAATCTATTTCTCCAGCTGATGTTCTTGTGTTACATTAGTAAATAAATTGCTCAATATTTAAATTAACACAGTACACATTTTTTTGAGTCATTATCAACATGCTTACACAGAACGGCGTTAATTATGTCTACATTATGTCAGGCAATGTTGTCTATCTTTAGATGCATATACTTATCAGATGTACAATGTGTGATAAAACAAAAGCAGCCTCTAAATTAAACATCCTTGAGAATTGCAAAGGATCCAAAATCTAGGATCAGATGCCTATGAACGACCCTTGTGCAATGCCTAAAGAGAGTTACATGCCTAAGAAGACATTTGTGAGCTGCTGAGGGAGAACACTCCCAGAGAAAAGCAGAGGTGAAATATTATGACTAGTATTTCTGAAACTTCATCTTCTCTGGAAATGAGATAATGAAGACAATACTGCAGGTAGATTTCCATCTTCTCTCAGGCTTGAAACCTGAAGGTACATAGACCTATCGATATAGACATTAAACTGGAGTGGATTCTTTCTTTTAAAATGCAATTATTGATGTTTACAGCAAATGGATCAGCAAATGGAAGACCTAGATTTAATATATCCTAAGCCTTATAAGTATTCCAAGTTGTATGTTCTGGTACTAAACGCTCTGCACAGCTTGGGCTGTTGCCAATGTCTTTAACAATGTATTTTAACCCGGCATCAGAGAATAAGAAATTTAGAAATCCAAGAAAGAAGACTAGAAGAAAAGAAGTGAGCGGAACCTAAATATCAACCTTTGTAATGAGTGAACTTGGCAATCTAACAGTAGAATAGTAGTTTTAGGGGTTAGCACCCAGGATTCCCCAGATTCAATTCAAGATTAGAGAAGCATCAACTTCTCCTGAGAGGGTGGAAAGTGCCACTCCACTTAGCTCAACAACTGACAAACTCACCAGTGAGTAGAAGTTTGATTTGAATACTTAATTCAAATTGTGGCAAATTTAGACATAAAGAGAGCTGGATGTTTAAAGAAAATGGTAGGTGATTCCCGTTAGTTTATATAATTCTATAATGTTGGGCTTTCATACTTGTTCTCTTCTAGTTGTCTTCGTGCTTTTTTTTTGTATTGGTCTTTGTTTTTTTCAAGCATCTGTGTGTCAGGTATTTTAAAGCAGGGGCAAAATCTAACCTTGTTTTGGAACCCTGCTCTTTGTCCTAATTTTCAGCATTCAAAACCAAAATTGTCTAAAATCACTGGATCCTTAAACAAAACTGTCAAAACAGATGTGATTGATTTTTGCTCTGTATTTCTCATCCTTTTTCTTAGCTATATTTACATGTAAGTGTTTTCATTTATGATCCAAGGTGTTCTATAATTTGAAGAATGCATTATTTTGCTACAATTGCTCCATGATTCTCAGAGATTGATTAACTTTTCAGTTGATGTTTATACCATTCTCTTTGGTATCCTGAGGTTACATGTTCTTTTTCTTTTTCCCTTCAGCACAGAACAACCAAACAGAACAGTGAAGACCTCCAAATAGTTTGACAGTTGATTTTTCTCTTTATCTCTGATATTTTCAGTATAAATTCAGTAATTGTATAAAATTGATTTATGGAACTTCTATTTTTTTTGACTGCTCATGCCTCTCAAGAATGATTTTTTTAAGTGAACACTTAAATGAACTTGTATGCTGTCTTTTGAAAAGCAGGGGGAAATCCTATAATAGCTTGGGCTCATAGTAATCAGAGCAGGAAGAATTTATTTAGAAAATAAACATAGAAGACTTTATTTTCAAATTTGTGTAGGTGTCGAGGCATAGAAGGGCACCATACTGGCAACTAAGATCTCATTGTGATTTAGAAAATTAAATTGGTTAGATGATTATTATATACTTATTTTTGCTCACAGGTGTATTATAGACAGTGTCTATTGTATGGACCTATGAGGATGTTATGGTGAAGCAAGGCTGGGTTTAGGTAGCATTATCTGTTGCACAGATCCTGTCTGCATGTGTGTGTTTTTGCTGTGTGACATGTGAAATGTCTAAAGACCTCTATTCTTTTTTCCCTGAATACTTTAAGGAAATCTTTAACCCAGATTAGTTTTGATGGTGGACTTTGCCAGTCTAGAGCTTGTGTAAGTGGTCTTTTGTAGTGTAATACAAGAAACTGGTTGCTAAGAGGTCTTAGACCAATTCAGCTAGATAGTTGAAACAGTCCATTAGTGACATTTGAGACACAGTTTTCTCATCTCTCATCATCCTCATTTCTCTTCATGATTTGCTACCATATAGTGCAGTGAAAGAGAGGACTTATCTAAGCTCAGAGGGACCTAGAGTATTGAAAAGTAACATGCTGAGAGGAAATTATGAAATAATTGTTATATATAACATTGAAGCACACTTACAGCAGACTCCTTTATCCAAACTAACTACAGAATAATGAATGGAAGTTAAAGTAGGGTGACAAAACCCTCTGTCCAGTGTTAGGTCATACACACAAATAAGTCAGTATTTGTGATGTTTTTTCTTGCCACACAGTTAGTAGATTTTATTACTCTTCAATGGAAGCCAAAATAGGTATCATCTTAAACAAAGCTATAGTATAATTAAATTGGAATAAAACAGTTATTTTATCTACATGATGCTTTGTCATGAAAGAAAGCAGTTTTGAATCACAGGTGGCAAGTTCCCAAATATATTGAACCAAGAGATCTTGACAGCAGAACAATGTTGTTTATGAAAACACAAAATCAAGGGAGGTGTGATTAATTATGCCTGTTCTTGGAAGATGTCAGAATTGATTAGCAGATAAATGGCTGAATGATTCACCTCCTGCAGGTCAAAGTGATTGCACAAAGCTGAAATTAACATACTTAATACAGGGGTTGCCTCAGCAGTTATCCCATTGCAGAAGAAAGCATGGGAAGGTGATATCAACTACTAGCAACCCCTCCAGCTTGACTTGTGCTAGCTTTTGATTTCATGGGAGATCAGGGTTCAAGGAGCATTATACCAATCATTCTTCATGCAAGAAGATACAGATTTTTTTTGAATTTCAGTAATAAATGTATTTCGGTAACTTCTTTTACATCTTTGTTATTCTTTCTAACATAAGTCTTTTTCAGAAAGCTAGAAAGGAAATATTACTTCAATTAAAAAGAAAATGTGGAAAAAGCCCTGTTGAAATTAAAGAAGCTATGGAATATTTAGGAAGTTAAACTGCATATAGCATATCTGGAAAATACTCATTCTAGTGTATAGTAAATAGTATATAGTATGTGTATAGGACATAATACATGAATGTATTAAATACTAAAACTTTTGGAAAAAACCTTGGAAATATGAGAAGGCCTACAAAGCTTGTAGAAAAATCAAGTATCATACCACTCTCCCCCAAAATGTTATTTTAGTCAATTTCTTTAAGTATTATTAATATACATCAAAATGGATGACCTATAACATCAGCCATGATACAGAAACATAATTGGAAAAATACTGAAGTTATTTCTAGTTATTTTTACTAACTTTCTTTTTCACCTATACCTATAGAAATAAATATGAGTATGAATTCATTTTGGTGATATTCCCTGTCCTACTCACAACTAATATTCTTCAACACTCCATGTACATGACTTATAGACTCCTAAGAAGCTGTAAAAAACTGTATCTTGGTAAAATGCTGAAATACTTTGGTGTTGAACACCGTAAGAAAATGCAGAATGGCAGGTAATAACTAATATTGAGTTCAGTGTTCTATAATGAAATATAAAAACATGTGTTTTGCCATGAAGATTTACAGACACAACAAACAAGTTCTCATTGAGATTTGATTAGCCTGTTGCTCTTGATGGGAAGCACTTTAGAGCCACAGGCCTGCTTTGGGCATCACCTGGAACTGTGTTTGTATGAAGAACAGTGGAAAAAAAGGGAATATGTTAATAATGTACGGGAAAACAGAACTCTGATATTTCTGAATTTTAAATTAGTTGCATTAACAGTTTAGCAGTGCTCTTAGACTGCCAGAAGAAAGCATCTGCATACACAGATACACACTAAAAAGTCTTGGCTGAAAACAAGAAAAGTATAGCACTGTCGTTAACCACTGGATTAAATTTAGGAGGTTTGACCTCAGAACAATTTAGTACTGTGCTTCTGAAATAGGGTAAAAATTATAAGGAATTGAAAATAAAACACTTAAAAGACAATAACTACAAATGAGGCAAAATATATTTAAAATTGCTTCTGATGAAATCTTCTTTATAGACTACTGATAACTTCATTGTGAACTCCAGTGGTAGAAGTTATTTTTCTTATAGACAAACAAGCACTCTCCTGCTGCATTAAAATAATCCCAAGGCACAACATTCCTGTGCCCTGACATTCCCTAGAGCACGGCTTTATATTTTGCCATTTATCACTGAAGCAGTAACAAGACTATCTAACAGCTTTAATTTGCTGTGAAGAAGAAGATTTAAAGCTACTAAAAATACATGTTGTGGAATTTTGTCTCTTGACTGTGCTTTAGGATTCCTGTACATTGTAGTGCTGTGATTTTCTGTGAAGGGTGTAAGAATATCCATAGGAACATACTTGGTGAGCCTGTAACCCTCTTCATTAAAGAGCCACGCTGTGGACCATTCTGCCTGATTTTCCTTTCTATCAAGATAGTGAGCTAGGTGTGTGCACATCATTACTCTACAGAAAATGTGGACAGAAGTCCAACACATTCATAGTTGTCAGACACAGAGGCAATAGAAATGTCATCCAGTAACTAAACATCAAGCCTATCTTTTTCAATTTTTTTTTCAATTCTCCTAAAAGAAAACACTTGCAGAGATTTCAGGGGAACAGAGAACATTTAAGGACATCACAATAAAGACATAGTCAACAGGTCAATCAGCTCAGTAGTAGCATTTCAAGAGGTTTATTATTAATTATTATTATTTTATTTTACAGAATTTCTTGGAGGGGGGGAGGGGTTCCTTTAGGGGGATTTTTTTGTCTGTTTTTCCTATTTATTTGGTACATACAGGTCTTCTCCCTGGTCCTTACAGCTTTGCACATCTTTTACAATTCACTTTTCGTCTTCAATGAACATTTATCAAAGCAACATTGAAATCCAAAAAGTATGCTGAAGGGACAAATCCCTAGAGCTGCCTTCATCAGAACGACAGCCCAGCAGAAACCTGTACTGCAAATTAGTCTGTTTCTTCTCAGAAGCCAATCAAGCACTGATTTTAAGGACTTAAAACTAAGTGAAAAAACACACAACCCATTTTCAAAGAAGTGAAACTAAAATGCAGTAGATATCTTGCACCTTATTTTGTCTTGATGCATATGCTGTTGCTTCTAATCAGGTCTGCTGATTTACTTGCTGCTGCAGTAAGTATTTCTGATTCATGAGCACCAACAGCCATAAAGCACAGGAAGCATTCAGAGCTGATTCTACCAGTATATGCTGATTCACAAAAGGGTCTGATGACTCCTTTTCTTATGACATCTTGCTACAGGTACAGACTCTTTCTGTCACTTTCCCCTCTCAATCTAAGTAACCTTCAGCCATCATTCAGAAATCATGGTTTCTTCTTAGTGTTAATAGCTAAAGTGCATTTCCACTTCAGTAGCAGTGACATCCTTAGTGGCTTTTATTTATCGTCTAACATCAAGGTTGCAGTCAGGCTTTACCACAAATTCTATGGGAAGGCAAATTGTTTTTAATGGAAAAAAGTCTGGAAGAAATTTTTCAGATTGGAGGTTTTCTTGTTTTTTTTTTTGGTTTGTTTTGTTTATTTGGTTGATTTGGGGATTTTTTTGTGTTCCGTCCCCTCCCCCCTGCCCCCCATGGTTGCACCCTTTTGTCTCTGAGAACTGCAACAGCTGAGTACATTTTAGTATTCACCCTCTCCTTTGCCTCTTAAACCTGACAAAATGGCTACATGTCTAATTTTATATGTCTTTTGAACCCAAGTTTGTAAAATAAACAAGCTATGAAAGCCAGAAATCTTGTATAATGACTTTGCAATACAGCTAAAAATATAGTTAAAAAGATGTCTTTCATTTTAGAATGTAATTATATTTATCTGACTCAAGCCAGCTTTGAAGAAAGCCTATATATTCCTATCAATAAGAGACATGGGAACCTAAACTCCAAATAGCATCTTTTCTTTATCTTATTGAAATAACAGGTAGCTAAACAGAAACTCAAGCACAAAGATGACCTAGGCAAGAATTATTCAAGAGGTGGGTTTTTTTGGTGGTGGTCATTTTTTTGTTTGCCTAACATTGTTTGAGTCTTTTTCCTTTGCAGTTTTGTTAAGGGTGCTTCCTGTAAATTACTTTTCAGCATGAACATTTACAATTTTTTGGCAAGACAGTTGCAAAATTCTATAGCTATACATTCTCTGCAGAGTACAGACCTGGTGGCTGCAGTTATACTTTGCTTAGGTTTTAAATAACAGTTGAGAAAGTAAAGTGCCTGCTTGGGAAATTACCTGAAACACTGAGTCTTTGCTTTGTCAGTCTCCTGCAGTGAACACTGCAGAACAGCAGCATGTTGCAAAATGTAGATAATGCAAAAAGCAAATGCACTTTGTACTATTATGCCCTAATCATATTAAGAGCAAATAGCAGAGAAAAAGAACATTATACCAGATGCTTTTGTCAACTACTGAAAGATTGTAACTTTACAATGTATCTCCTATCAATTTAATAAAAGAAATACTTCTTTGCTGTCTAGATATAAATGATTCTTAGTGCTCCAAACCAATATTTAAATTTTCTTGGTACTGCAATTCTCCAGAGTATGAATAGAAAGAAATCTAATTCTTTCATCATTACTTTGATGCCTTTCAGAATCGTTAATGAACTTGATGTCATTCCATCAAGTCAACAAGGATCTTCTAAGTCCAGCTGTTAAGCTCAGCTCAGTGCTGGGACTAGCAAGCGTTGTACACAAAGACATTTCTGCTGTGAGCTGTTTAGCTAAAATGTTGCTAATATCAGCTTTTCCTGTGAATCCAGGAGACGGTGAGTGACTGCGAGGTTAAACCTGCTCTAAGCTCAACGGCTGTGTTTCTGCAGACAAATCACATGATACTGCTACTTATAACTTGATGTCAAAAGAGGTTCAAAGCTCAATATGGCCAAATTAATTAGTGTGTTGCACTGTTTTTCCACTGCATCTTTATGCCTTCATCAGATAGTAGCAGGTGGAGAATGGCAGTCAGCAGGACTAAGAAAAGGATTTGGAAGACAATCAGGAGCAAGAAACTGGCTGGAAGTTCCAGCTTCAAAAAAGTGCCCTTAGATCCACACACATAATGTGTTTCAGTATTATACTGAAACTAAGGGGCATATAAAACTCTACTGGAATAGAGACTTTTGTCCCCCCTGGGCTCCAGAGGTTGCAGTCAATAAGGTGACAGGCCATTTGCTTTGGGATCCAGCTGGAAGGGGAAAGGAGACAGTGTTCTTGCACCTACTCTCTGATGGCTTTCTATGTAGACAATGAACAGAGAAAGGCAGTTTAGCATGCTGCTAAGAAATGGCTCCAAATCATTGAAACCATTTGTATCTGTCAAAAGCTTGACATATCTCTGCTGCATCTTGTATCTGAATTTCAGGTGATAGCACTATGCTCTGAAGTCTTTACACAGCTGTAGGCAGTCTGTCATTTAGAAATTGGCTTGTAATTTAAAACTTATAGGGCAGAGAGGCATCACACAAGACTTCAGGTGAGTCGAAGGAGTGAGCACAATGCACCCACTGACATAAAGCAATTACCAAAATTTCAGTGACATTTGAAATAGTGATTTTAGTTACCATCATGTCACATTTAAGGTCTTCCTTCACAGTATATCTACCCAAAGAAGCAAGCAAAGTCATTGGAGAAACCTCATTAAATTAAAAACAAACAAAAAAGGAAAGTTGAAACCCTTTTCAGCAGGGTTATGTAACATCACCACTGGAGATGAACAATAATTAGAGCAACAGAAAACTGACAGATTAATGTGACAGTACACTGGAAAAGAAGGGAGCAATTCAGTTGGATCACTTACTCAGTGTTTAGTACCTCAAGTTCGCTATCAATTAAACCAGTGTGTAAAATTCTGCTGCATTTGGCATCAAAAGGAAATTTCACAGCAATATTTTTAGTAGCAAGAAAAAGCTGGACCAGCACTGGCCCTTAGCAGCAACACAGAAACCACAACACAAGTTTATTCAGTAGTATTGCCAAGAACCTGATGCTAGCAAAACAGCAGAATAATTCAAAAGCTCTCAAGGTTTGGCTTTCAAGTCTGACTTATATTTGAGAATGCTGTTTAAGCTTGATCACCACATTACAGAGCTTTTTATTAATCTAACTGTTATTTGTCCTTGTGCTTTAAATGACATTATAGAAATGACAGCTATGGCAAATACAAAGGCTGTCTATAAGATTTGCAAATGCAGCCTTTGTTGCATATATATCCTTTAGAGAGAAAAAATATGACTCATTCCATTTTACTTCTCATTTTTTTCTGAGAAGAGCACCATGTCACTACAGTTCTCATCCAGAAAGCTTTTCCACGAATAACTTAGCTGAATTTGTATCAGGCAGAAAATTGCCTGGAAAACTCCAGTCCCCATGGCTTACAAGGTTTGTGAGAGTGGATGAGGAGTTGCAGCTAGACGTGTATTGCTACCATTGGAAAGACTGAGGCTTGATGTGGAAGGAAAGGCCCTCTTTCTTACAGACAGGTGCTTTCCACCTACATTTTTTCACATTAGTGAAGCCAAGAAATGGCAACGTTAAAGCTTTCATAATCTCACTGTTGCCCATAACCTGTGATATTATCATGCAACCCTTGGTAAACATTCTCACTCCATTTTTTAAAACTCAGATACCTCAGATAACACTGTACACAGTTGTATTGATACACAAGTATTTAACTGGAATGTCTTTACCTAAGCAATGCTCAAAAATGTGAAAACTGCATTGATAAATTCCCTGTCAGTCACATCTGCCAATCTCCAGATTTTATTTTGGATATCAGAATGTTGTTTTTTTTCCTTAATTATCTAGTGGTACAACACCCGGGAGCACAAGGACAACTTCTTTTCCCTTAAATAATAACAAGTAATTTAATTCATTTGCAGACAATTCTATCAGCTAGTTGTAGATGGATCATCACCAAAGTGTGCACTACGGAGATAGAGAAAACAAGGAAAACACTTTCTAAACATTTTGTTATTTCAAAATGAACCTTTCAAAGAAGACACTGATTTGACTATTGAAAGTTTTCAGAGGCAATAATACACTACTTTATTTCCCCCTTTATGTGCACACACTGAGGCTCCTATAGACATATATAGACATATATAGACATATAGGATATGTCTATATATGTCTATATTGGATAACAGGACTTTCTTCAGACCTCTGGGTTAAATAAAACCTGCTAGAAAGCTCAAATGTGCCAGCTAGGGTCTGGAGGCACTTTGGGCCAAATTGAAAACAAAGCTTGTTCTGAATGTTGAGAACGGGATTTTAACTCAGTTTCACAGAAATCAACATTCCTGATTTCTGAGCCAAAAGCGGAACCAGCTTAAACATTGCTGCTCCACACACTCCAGAGCTCCCTATGCTAGGCTCAAAGCCTGTGTAGCCATAGCAAAGGATAAAGTTGTGTTTTCAATGAGTCCCAGGTAGAGACAGCGCTTCACCTAGTTGGAATGGAAAAATCATTCACTGGTGCATCCTACCTGGGGCATCCAAACAAGCATTTAGGCCCCTATTTTTCCTGCTAGTTCACACCAGTTGCTCTTTTTTTGGAAGAAATAGATATATGTGTTCTTATATCTAGAATTCCTATTGCACAAATAAAATTAATGTAAAGCGAATACTCAACTAAACATTACTGAATATGTTCCATGGTGTTTCTTCCATACCTATGAAAGGATGCATGGTCTTTGCTCATTTTTTTCTGCAGTACTTTGCTGGTTTAGGTACAGAACATGAGTTTACACCAATTTAAAGCAGCATCATTTAAAACAGTGCAGATTACGTCTATAGAAAGGTTTATTTTTGTTTAAAATTATATTACTTAAATTTGATTCCTAGGCAACTTCTGCTGAACTGAAAAAAATTCAATTTAAAATGATGAATTTTCAAGCTCCACTGATTTAGTGAAATTGTTTGAAATCATATGTCAAATTGATCACTACTCTTTTTTACACAAATAAATGCTCAAGCTAGATTTTCTTGTGCCCTACATCCAGCATGAATAATTCAGCTTCATACTTGAATTAGTTGTTGCCAGCAATTTACAAGAGAATGCTCACTTTTTGCTTGTGTAAATGCCTACTTAAAGTGGAGCTCCATCACTTTCACCATCAGTGATCAGATTCACAAGTCAAAGTCTGTCCTTGCTTACACCATAGGGACTTTTAAATCTGGTACATAGAAGTCCCAAAGCACAATAAAAATGGTCACAAAATAATAATCAGAGCTATTCTATTCATTAGAGTGAAGGATCTGTATACGAGCTAGTTGTGTCATTTTTGCAGAACAAAGCAGGGTAATTTGTTTTCCTTTTTGGAGGCCTCTAAGCAAAAAGGGAAATGAAGCTGGGGAAAGGTCTGGAGAGTAAGTCATATGAGCGGCTGAGGGAGCTTGGCTTGTTTAACCTGGAAAAAATGTAGGCTTAGGGATGACATAATCAGTCTCTACAGCTACCTGAAAGGAGATTGATTGCAGGAAGGTAGGAATGGCCTCTTCTCCAGGCAGCTAGTAACAGAACAAGAGGAAATGGGCTCAAGCTGTGCCAGGAGTGGTTCAGATTGTAAATCGGGGAATTTTTTCACTGAAAGGGTGGTTAAACATTGGAGTGGACTGTCCAGGGCAGTGATAGAGTCACCATCCCTGGAACTCTTTAAAATGTTGCTAATGAATGGACATGACACGTGGTGCTATGGTTTAGTGTACATGGTGGTGTTCGGTCAAAGGTTGGACTCAATGATCTTGGAGGGCTTTTCCAACCTTAATGATTCCATGATTCGGTGGTTCTAAAACACTTTTATTGTGTGTATTTGAAACCACCACTGGATCAAACCTTGTATAAGTTGATTGAATGATTTGTGTGCATTACAAATGTTTTCTCAGTCCCACTTGTGAAACTAAGAGAAAATACTATTATTTCCGCATTTTTGTAGAAAAGTTTAAGTTGTATGGGGCCTCTTGAGATCCTGTAGTCTAACTACCCTACTCAAGGAGTATCAGATAGATCCAACAGTCCTGGAGCTTGTTCAACCACATTCTGAATATCTTCAGGGCTGACAACTCCACAACTTATCTGGACAGACTATTACAGTATTTGACTATCTTCACAGGCAAAATTAAATTTATTGTGTTCAGATGGAATTTCTTGCGTTTGTTTTCTCTAGTCTTGTCAGTGGGCAACACCAAGAAATGTCTGACTTCCTCACCCTCACATCAAGTGTTTGTACCTTGAGAAGGTCTCTCCTGAACTTTCTCTTTTCCAGACTCAAAAGTCCCACCTCTCCAGTTTATTTAAATGCTTCCTATCCTGGTGCTCCTCCACCAAGGGTAAGTCTTGGTCCAAAACTTCCCTCTGGCCTCAGGGGTGTGGCCAGGATCCCTAAAGTCTAGTTTTAATGGTAAAGACTGTTTATACCTGGGAGGCAATTTTTCTTAGGTTAGGTTGATCAAGGCAGAAGTATGTCTGGGATCTTCTCTCTGTCATTGCCGGAAACCACTTACATGGTTCAGGAACCAGATTTAGACTACTACAGTTTAACAGGATCTTGCTATAGGCTTAGTTCGTCAAAGACTAGAAAAAGGAAGATTCCTATTGGAGCTGTCACTGTCCAGTATGGACTATACTTGAAACAGTTTATTCACCTTTTCAGACTTCAGTCCAGGGGCTGATAAATGCTTCCAGAACAGCCTGGGGACCTGATTTGTAGATGGTCACAGCCACACGTACAAACAATTAAAGAAGGAGTAATGATCAATGCAGCTTGAATTATTAGTGGACAGCTTCCAAATAAGGCAAGTTAATAAAATAGGGTTTAATGAAGTCATGCTCCCTGTGTCTTATCTCTGCCTGCATGCCTGATGCAATGGCTTTCATTCAGGTAACCTGTCTGGAAAGCACAAAAGAAGAGAGTAGTATCTTGCCTCTACTGGAAAAAATTAAGTAGGAAAATGTGTTAGAGAAAACTACTGGGAATGTGGGGGGTTTTATGACTTCTGTGGAAAAAATGAACTGTGACATACTTTGTATTAAAACTTTTTGTGTATAGAACTGCTGAAGATATGTGAGACTTTGGATTCCAGAATATATGAGGCTACAATTCCTCAAATCCTGTATGTTCTAACCAGTTTAAAATATAACCACCATCTCAATAAATGGTTTCAGTAGTTTTGCTAATGCAAGCTCATTCCTGAGGGAGTGCTCATTGAAGCAATATTCTCCTGAAGGTGGCATGAGAAATCTCTGGTGCTCTTTCTACCACCACTGTCATTCAAAAGCAAAAAAAAAACAAAAACAAAACATCAGTGGGTACCGCTTTTAGATGAGGCTGTTTTTTCAGATCTTTTCTTTCCCAGCCAGAAAAATAAAATCTGTCCATAAACTCTTCTCTTACCTTTCTTCTCTTTACTTGGGTCTTTTTTGCAACAATTTTTTAAATGGAATGCAGGCACAGATTCACCAAGCAGGAAGAGGGAAGCTAGAAAAATGGGGGTCTCTCCACCGACACAGTGCATGATCTCCTCTCTACTCCTGTATTCAAAACATCACCACTGGAGAAGTAGTCAAGAGACTTTGCTGTAATTTTTCCAAAGCACTACATTTTTTTTTTAAATGATGATCCTTTATTTCTATTTGTCCTACTTCATCCATAGTTAAAACGCTGTAAATTTCCCAGAAGAAGAGGGATACCTTTTGTCTTCAGAAGGTATATGTTTTGTGAATAAGGTAGGTGACTGAAGAATGTTTTTTCAACCTTTGATTATCAAAAGGTATGGAGAGTATGAGATTGTAGAGAATATTAAAATATTTTATATGTGTTAATGTTAAGCCCTACATGCCTCTCTTTTAATTAATCAGAAGGGATTATATTTGTCTAGCTCTGAGACGAGATGCTAAATGTTGCACAAGCACTTCAGCAGTCAGTATCAATGTAGTTTCAGGGCTTCCCATTAATAACTCTGCATAGTTCCAGGACTTTCCATGAAACAGTTAAATCTTTTTTTTCTTTTCCTTTAACTGTTTTGTTATGACTTCCATAATGTGCCACAGAGCTGTACGAAAATATCTGTGCAACTTCCACAGCAATAAATTTATGTTTTAAAGATCTTATCTGAGGACAAATTTTGACTTCTTATGTTCTTTAGGATGTGATTATAGGAACCTCTACCACATACTTATCCCAAGTGTTTGTCTTGTTACCTTACAATAGACATTCTCTATTGTATCATCATTTAATATCATGTTTGGAGGCTCTGCTGTTCCATTTTTTTTTTGCTAATTAAAAAATCCCCTTACTAGTGGTCTCTCTCTCAATCTTTGTCTTATGAGTGAAGTGTGCCACTCCATCCATGACACCTACTCAGTTTGAGTTCATTTAACTTGAACATAGTCAAGTGGCTTTTGCACAATTGTATTAGTACCCCACTGATGCATATAAAAGGGTTGAGAATTATACTTTCAGTTGATTTTTTTTCTTGACAAGCATTTCTAAATTACCACTTGGCCTGTTTTTAATCAGATCTGAATTTCTGTCAGGCTGAGAGGCATTCTGTGTTTAATGAAGCAAATTTTTGATTAAGGCATTTGATATCATTAAAATTTTTTGGCCCTTATTTTATTCCTTTTTACCTCTGTTAGAGAATTAAGCTGATTTGGAATGATGAAGCCAACAGGCATATTGGTAGCAGACTTACTCTTTATTGTGCTGTTTGTACAGCCTTTCTTAGAATGCAATATACTATTTATTTGCACTAGTGCAATTCTTTCTTCTAGGGCATAACAAGAAGTGGTCCATATATTCAATGTCCTAACTGTCAAACCTTTCAGAATCAAAATAAATAAAAACAAAAATAGAAAAAAATGTGGTTTTATTGGAATCAGTGTTCACAAAATTGTGCGTCATCCTTTCTAATTGTTATGCAAAAGATAAAATGACTAGCTTGATATGCTCTGTCCCAATTAAGTGCAGGCTAGCTGCTCATTTATGAATGCCATGTCATTTTTGCTTTTTGTAGAGATTATTTCCACCTATCCTAACTTCACTTATCGTCTATATTGGGACTTCAAATGTAATTGAATGTTATCCTAAATTTAACTGGAAGTCCAGTTCCTAGTGCAGAAAACTGTAAAGTATCATCCATTTTATACATTTATCAAAAAAACTCTTGAAATTAAAAGATCAAAAATTGAAAAAGCAACCCCCCAAAACCCCTAGTCTATTGCTATTTTTGCTATTCAACTTCCAGTTGATGTTTACTAACTTCTTTTGATAGTTTTAAATATGCACTGGGTATAAGGCAAAGTTATGCTCCTTCACTGTTTTATTTCATATTCTTCTTTAGTCAGACAGCTCCTTTTTTGCAGCAGTGATTACCTCCTGCTGTATGCTCAGACAGCAGCACTGTTCTACACTTACTTAGACTTTTATAAGGAGCTGTTATTTGCACTTCATATCATAGTATCTCTGCATCTTTGCTCTGCTTTCTCTATGTTTGCTCTAGCACGATCTCATGTTTTCTGAGTACAGGCGGTAGGGAATTTATTCACCCTTCCACATGGGCTTTTTAGAATGACATTAAAAGTTCTCCATCTTCACAGTACCCTATCAACAGATACATTCTTGACTTGGTTTTTATCATTACACTATGCTGTTGAATCATAGTTATCCCATGATAACCTAATGCCACTTACTATTCTCTTTTCACACTTCCAACCAATAAATTCCACTTGTGAGCAGAAATTCTCAATCTCAAGTGCATGACCTTGAATCTTATTCTCTTAAATAGCACTTTTTAGAATACAGAACATTAAAGACAGTCTTTTCCTTGTTTTGAATCTTCTGATCCTCTTCAGTATGAAGGTTATCACTAAGCTTTTCCTCATTGCCAGACGTCATAAGGAGACTTCTACTCCTTGTCCTAGAATTCCACATTTAGTTGAATTTATAAGTGGCCTTAAGCTCTACTCAGGAGTTCTGCTGATCAATTCTATGTACTCAGATTGTATATTTAAACCTGCTCATTTTTGTCTCCCTCCCATAAGGCTGTCTCTTCTCCATTTGATAGGATTTTGTTAATCCCCACCCTCTTCAGCTGTACTAATAAAATTTCTTACATGATATCCCATCAGATTATCTACAGTTATCCAGAGAGATTAGATCAATTGTTTCTCATCCGTCTGACAATTTATATCGCTCTTCATGTGAACAATAAAGTGAGATTTGTTCAAATGTTCAAATAATAACAAATAATTGCATAATAATGCAAAACCCACCCCCAAACTAGAACACACAACTGTTCATTTCTTTCTATGTCTTTGATGAAAAAAAGAAAAAAAAAGTTCTGCTGCCAAAATCCTTCATTCTTAAATTTGTAGAATACATTGGGGTAGAGCTGAAGGGGGAAAAAAGTTTCCCTTTTGGGGTTTGTTTTAAGGTTTGAAAAACTGTTATCACTCTGGCTTGGATCAAAATCCAGGAATGTTCACATCTGCTTGGAAATAGTATGGGGTTTTGGTGTTAGGAACAGCCACCTGTCTGTATGTCTGGAAGACCCGGAGCAAGGGGTCATGGCACCCAGCAGGTGCTTTATTGAGGAACCACAGAGATGAGCTGGCAGGGCACCAAGAAGAGTTTCAAAGCTTGTCTGGTGGCAGATTTCCAACGGGATTTCAGCACAACTGGACTAATTTAGCAAAAAATTTGCATTTGAGGAAGTAAAAATTCTTCAAAGAAAAATTTCTCTGAATTTTCTGCCCAGCATTAATGTTAAGTATTCTTGCTATGGGAGAAAGCAGATAATCTCTGGGTGGGACACAGAGTACGAACTATGTAGAGCTGGGACTTGCTCTAAACACACTTCTGATATGTCCTGTTGGGGTCTTGAGGGCACTGTGGACCTATCTGTCCATGCCCAGCTTCCTTGGAGTTTCAGCCCATTTTTCCCACAGCCCAGGACCCCATGCCAGACCCCCAGGGCCATCAGTCATTTGGTGCGGAAGCAGGGTTAGGCTGCTCCCCACAGCCCTGTCCTGCCCAGCCATGGGGACACATGGCAGAAGACCTCCACTGCTCCCAGGTTAAGCTGATGCTAACTTGCCTGATTGATGCTTTGAGGAGACATGCTTTCAATCAGCCTGCGTTTTAGCCCTTTCTGTTAACGTGGGCATACTGAGATCTCAGAGCTGGCGGCAAGTCTTAGATTGTTAGTAAGGTCCATATTGATTACAACTCTCGCTGTAGACAAGAAGAAAACAGGTTTGAAGAAGCAAAGTGCATTGCCAAGATCACAAAAAGAAGCCACTAGGTCCTCACAGAATTTAAACTTTTCTCACAAATAACAATCTTGCAAACACATTTTAGACTATAGCATGCTGTGGATTTATATGGTTTGACGTAAGTGAATTAATTTGATTTGGAAGTCTGGCCATAAGGCAAAATTGAGGGCATAAAGTACTTATACTGTAACTCCTTTAATATTTTATATTTTGATAAACCTAAAATATTGGCCTAGGATTTAAAATAAAATTATTCCTTATTTTTATCTGCTGTAAAGCCACAGTTGCCAAAGAACTAGGATTATTAACTTCATGTAAATGTCTGGAACAAAGTCTACTTGCAAATTTAAGAAGAACTATAAACTACAATATTTGGTGTTTAGAAAAACTTCATGTGCTGGAGTTGATCCAGCTATTTTATAAAAAAATATTGTTTTCTTCAGTTCACATCACTTTCCCAGTTCAATTTAATGTGAAATCAAATTTATGAGCTGGAGCACTGGAATGAGGAGGAAGACAGAAATTGCAGAGTGTTGAAAAAGACCCAGGATATAACGAGACAAGAATGTGAGTATTGAGGCTGGCATTGCCTGCAGAAAAGACAAAGACTGATGAAAAACTAGGTAGGTTAGAGATAACTTTATTATTCTTATTTTTACAAACCCTTATAAACGTGCTACCTATTTCTATTTGTCTTTAATCTAAGCTGGTGGTGACTCAAAAATACATCTCTTATACAGAAGGCAATCTGCTCCCTTTTTGTGGTAGTTCCTTTAGCTGGAGCTATAGAACATTCAACCCATTTTGGAACTCCAAGCTTGGTAGTAACCCAAAAGTTGTGTTTTCAATGATGCAGGAATCAGTTTGAGAATCTAAGAAACCAAGAGGAAGAAGTATCATTTCTCATATGTTCCATAAAATGTTACAGTTATTTAGGAAACACACATTAACAACAATTATAGCCCAGGCAGTAAAGTTTCTAAACTGCAAATTGCAAGCAAAACAGTATTCAGGTACTTCATCAAATCAAATTCACATTTCAGAACATTGAGGTTTCCTTATGTGCAAATAATTTCAAATCCACAGTTACAGAAATATTTTTTTATTCTACCTAATATACATGATATTTAAAGCTTACACTTCAAGGCACAAACCAGTTATTAAACCACAGTATGAAGAAATGTGTACTATCAGCAATTTATTATTTACTTGCCATTGCTGCAACTTCTTGGTCCATTCTAAATCATCTGGTGCTAACCACAGTGAGACAGGGTACTGAGTTAAACAGTCTGATGGTCTGATCCAGCCTGTCAGTTTTTAAAGTCAAAAACAGAGGTGGATAGATTCAATAGATAACAATGGCAATTACATGCTTATTAGTACAGCTTGACCTAGTTTTCCTTTGATTTGTGCAGAAGGTGACAACTAAAGCTAATCTATGACAACTATTGTCAAAGCACAAGTATTGCAGAGTTCTAGAACCACATAAATATGTAAAGATATTTCTAAATATCTTTATAAGCCTCTATACATGTGTAAATTTCTTTTGTCAAAAGTATGCCAAAGTACGGCAATGCTAACCACATTTAGGTTCTGTATATTTCCACAGAATACAGACTGCCTGTTTATTGCCCTTCCTGCCTCTGTAATGTATTTATAAACTCAAATGGAGTTATACTACATCTTAGAAATTTTGACTTTGAATGGACTAAAACATGCCATTAATTATTTCTGCTATTCTTTTTCCTAATACCTGGTTTGGGTTTTGTTGTTTCTGTTGTTTTCTTCACTCTAAAATATATTACTTTCATCTCCATTTGGTTTTCTTAGCTGAGAAAAAAAGTGAATGAAGATTCCAGGAGTAGTCTTCCCAGTGTTACTTCCTAGAAGGACTGTGAAATCTGAAGTCTGTGCTTTTATGCAGTCTTTTTGATCAGTTGGTGTGATCTGCAGAGATGCTGTGTGATTCACTATCTTTGCACTCCTAAAAAATACGAAAGTGAATAACATTAAATAAACTTCTAGTGTTCACCTCCTGTAGACTTTGAGTGCTTCCTGTCTTCATGAAATATGTTTTTCTTAAAATATAAGCCCTCCTGGCTGTAAACTGTGATGTTTTATGGCTTAAAAAGTCCTGGATACATTTATTTGTCTTTAACAAAAACCAGCTTGGCAATGTGTTGGGTGGCTAACCCTGCAGTGCATGGCGAGAGGCAGGCACTGTGAACTGGGGTGCTCCAGTCCAGAGCACTGGGCACAAAGCTGCCCAAGCAGGCTGGTAGGGACTGCAGGGGAGGCAACTTGCATTTTGCTCCTCTGTGGACTTCAGTACCCACCTGGGGCTGAATAGAGAGATTTACATTATCCTGCAGTCCTTAGCCTAGTCACTAGAGTTCCTCTGAAAAACGAGGCCATGTCTTTTTTTCATAAAGTTACCAGTGAAGATTATATTTGAGTAGGATGAGTTTATTTGTTTGTGGAAGTGGGAGGCCTGGGTTCAACACGCTTTGCTTAGAGAGGTGTATTTCACACTTAACCAAAGTTTCTTCAACCGCCAGCTGTTCTGGGTTGCCCTTCTTTTTAACTTCCTTCATTTCACAAAAAAAAAAAACAATAAAAAATTCATTGCCTCAGGGACATGGATAAAGGAGGAATGCTGGAACACAGAGAAGCACCAAGGAACTCAGGGAGAAGAAAGCACAGCAGAACTGCCAAGTCAGAGTAATGAAAATTGGAACATTAAGGCTCTGTCAACATTAGCATTTTAGTTTTGGGTGGCAGTGCAATACTGAGATAAATCCCTTGATTGTCCCTAACAGTGGTTTGGTTCAGAAAGAAGTTTAGAGACACATAAATGAGACTCCTTTCAAGGATAATGACATTAGAAACTCTGCTTCAGGTGCTCACCAAATACAGTTGTCTCTAATGGGAAAATAAAGGTCCCAAGCAAAGACTGTTTTTTCCAGCAGATCAAAATCACATGTGGTGGGGTGCCTGGTGCAAGAAACTGACTAGCTTGAATTAAACCCCAAATTACATGTATTATAGATGTAGAATTCTCAGCAATTCCTTTGATCTTCTCTGCTCTTCTTGTGCTGAAGTTTGGATGAGCAGAGAAATAAGTTCAGATGATACTGGATCAAGAATATTCTCTAAATAAGAAGAAAGAATTCACCCAGGAAAATGGATGCTGCCTAAATGGAGACAGTCCTAATATTAGACTAATTTTAAAGCAATATGGAGAAAACATTTGTTGAGATAGGAGCTATTGAACTGAGAGGCAATGGGAAACAAGAAAAGTTTTAAGTACTGTTAACTCATTTTAATGTCATTTTCTTTAGTTCTGTTTGTTCTTGAACTAACAGCTCTGAATGCAAGATTACCCATATCTTTTCACTGAAGATATATAGTCTGCATGTGTGCGCTTACATTCCAGCTATTGAAAGTATGGCTAATAGAATTTCTGAATGCCTTCTGATCATTCATTTTGATATGTACAGTGTCATTTGGGGAAATTACACTAATGCGTTTTTAAAATGCCTGAATGGCCACTTGTAAATTATTTCTGTTGTTAAATGTAGTTCTGTATTCAAATGCAAAAAAAATATTTAATAGGATATATTTCACTAAAATCACTATTTTTCTTTTACAATTAATTTTTTACCTTTTTAGATACTCTGAAGAAAAAAAAAACAAAACTCAGGCAATTTAAAATAACACAGAAAAATAGAATGTGGTCTAAATCCTATCAGTTGTTAAACAGAACTGGTTTTCAGTTACATTTAAATGAAAGTCCAACTGCTCACAGAAACAGTAACATTAAAAGTATTGTACTGCATTTTAGAACACTCTCAGACAGTGTAATCTAAAATTGCATCTTTAATAATCTGTTTTATCTCCTACTTCTGGCACAATTTCAGCAGTTAATAAGAGAAAAAATATATAAAGTAGAAACAATGCCTAGAAACTCATAGTTTCTTGGACATCTGGATTAATTATAATGGCTTTGATACAATTCAAATCTGTCTCAGAGAATAGTTGACACATTTAGTTGATAAAGGCTTTGGAATAGAGGGTGTGTTCAGAAACTCCTATTTCCAGGATGACTAGTCTTGGCAGAATTTTGCAGAGGCTTGGGTTAACAATATTTTCAGACAAAACCAAGGAGTTTAAAACAACGAGGAGAACTGCAGAACTCTCTATTTGCTAGCAGTGCTTGACTCAGAAATACCTTACTCCCAGAATGACATCCAAACCCTAAAGTTAGATAGATGCATGGGAGGAAGAAATATTAGAAGAGGAGATCAAAAATGCAACTACAGAGCTGGGAAACCTTAAACCTGGCTGACAGAAAATGCTGGGAACATCTTGAAATTTTGTCACAGGGCAGAAATAAGCACTTGGCTCAGGGCAGCAGGCTGACATCTCCCTCTAAGCACAAGGCACATAAAATTATATTTCCCAACATCTGTGTAACTTGACCTTTTATCTCCACGCAGTGGAGTGTGCAGACATGTGAGGGCAATGGAGCAGTTGCTCAGGCAGCATTAAATCTGAAGGTTAGTGCAGTGTGCATGGAAAGGCTCCGGCTCGTTTTGGCTATGCTGTGGATCTGAGAGTGCTGTGTACAGCAAATTGCAAGATGATTCCATGGGTTGAAGCATTTCGGTCACAATATATGTGCAAAAATCATAAGCTGAAGTTTGTCCTGAAAATGTGCATATCTACAATTACAAGCACGTTTTCACAATTAGTAAATGTAATATATCTTATAATCAACACTGACATTTGGTATTCAGCTACTAGAAAATGCAAACTTCCAAACTCTTGACCAATTGCTTTTAGTAAGGAACAACAACAGTGGTAGCTCTTAGAGGAATGCAAATTAAATCTTAAGAGAGAAATTACTATTAGCTAACCATGACACTAAGCAGGAAATGTAATGCATACTTAAATGTTATTTTAGAAATCTTTCATGTGTGATCAAATCAGCTGCTAGTAAGTCACACAGCATCCAGAAATGAAATGACAGATACTTTGGGTATAAAATAATATTCCAAACAGTTCAGATGCACATCGTATCACTCAATTTCAGTCTAATCTTCCATGACCTTAAAGAATATTGAAATAAATAAGAAAGTTTTCTTTCAGTCACAGCAGAAGAGTAAAACAACTTTTTTTTCATTTTTTTTCTATTAGTAATGAATCACATTTTGCATCATAGTGACATTTGAAAACTACATTTCTCTGTGTCTGATAAGAGTAGTTCCATTCAGAGAATTCACTTCTGTTCTGAAGATCTTACAATGTAAGCATACAAGCACAGCTGATAGATAAAACAAAAGGGGGAGGGAAGGACAAGAAAAGAAGGGACATGGGAAATTAATATGCTACCATTCAATATCAGTCTGTTATAAAGAAATACATTCATATCTCTTGTATCTCTGGTTGGGCTAGGAAATAATTGGTAGAGAAAGAAATTTTCAGGCGGCAAGGCTACTGTTCAGTTTGCAAGATCCTGGCCGGGTTTCAGAATTCAAGATTCATCATACTGTTTGTGGTTTTTTTCCTGTAGTATTTTCCTTCAAAAAATCTATAGTTGACTGAGAAATAAAATCTCGGCATGTTGTACAAACTGGTTAGTTAGCTGATTTAGGTTGCTGTTCAGCAGTTTTTCTCTTAGAGAGAACATGTGGTTTGAATAAGTCACATACAGAACTAGCAGAAGAATTTGGGGTATTGTTAGTTAGGAATTTGCATTACAAGTGGGCTATTGATGAATGACAGGAGACAGAATGTGCTTCTTTTAAAGGTAATGTAATGATTAGTATGCATCATGATAATCTACAAGCTCAGTTTTGGAAGCAAAGAGGTCTGGACAATTTTTCAGCATGATTAGCTAAAATTAATCTTAGTATAGGAAACTTTAGTAGGTCATCAATTCTTATAAAATTCAATGCACTTTATGTTGTGGTTACATACTGAAACTGTATAAACCAAACCATGTATATACATATATATATATCTATACATAAAATCTTGTCTAAAGAAAATTTATATATATATATTCCTCCAGATAAACTATTTCTTGAAAATGTCTTGCAGTTGTTTATACTTCTTAATCTGAAATAAGTGGGGATGATTTGGCTGTCTAAGAATACTACTTCTCACCTTCTATGTTAATTACCCTGACTGCACAAGTGGTGGCCATGCTGGTATTTTCTAACTCATTTTGTTTCTGACCCTTTTTGCCTTAGTAATGTTCTTCTAATATAGATTTTGTATGTGTAATATATTTTATTATTTCTTCTTCCTTTCCCTAATATTTATTCAGCTGCAGTCTGCAAACTGGCTTTGTATGCTTTTGTGTCTTTAAATATTTGCTCTTACAGGAAGACTCCTACATGTACATTTCTGGTGATGATTCTGATGAGGCACCCCAGCCTTCAGGCTAAAGTTCTGTCAGCAGGTGCCCCATACAAAGCAATGTTAAACCTTGCAGGTTATCTTCACAGTAGTGTAGTTTGCTGGAATGATTCAGCATGCAGTGGGGGAAACTCTGGCATAGGGCCCAGAGAACTTAAGCATCTCTTTTTCTTCTGAACTAATATTTACAAGTTAAATACCACATGCTTTGTAATATAAGTAAAAGGTTAACATTACTAACACCAGTGGCAGTGTTTTCTTGAGGGTCAATTTTCCTCATTAAAAGAAAAAAACAAGAAAAGCTGACTCCTCACCACCAAAAGTTCAATTTGTTATTAGACTTGTGATGACAAAAGCAAAGATGTTTGACATCAATTTTAAGGTAGCTAGATTTGCTTGCTGTTCTCTCTTTTCACTCTATTTTTTCGTTACAAAACAAGAAATAAACCTGACATTATTTACCCTTCTGATTTATGCAATGATTATCCCCAGTGGTCATCCATTAAACAAAGACCTCTTGATGTGCTTGCAGCAACATGTTTACTGTGTAAAATCACCTTGTATTTCATATACATCATAATTTTTTTTTTGCTCACAAGGAAGAGTTATTAAAATATTGAAAAAAGCCTAACAGTGTTAATCCATTTGGTATTTAAAATCCTTTATAGTTGCCATATAGTTTGTAAAATATAGTATTAATTAAAAATCTATAATTAGAGACTTTGAATTTCAAACAGAATTTTAATGAGAATGCTATATATCCTCTTTCCAAACTTCCTTATTACAAGTTCATGTTTATACTAGGAGGGATTGTAAAATTTTAATAAAAAGAAAAAAACAAAGAAAAATTGTCTGTTTTAAAAAATCAATATGCCAAACAAGATTTTAGTCAAAATGAAGCAACCTTTCTTTATCCATTATTTTTTTTTAATTTCTGCAAGTTTTCTCAAGGAACAGGTATGACCTTCTAAAGTTTACAGCAGAGATCACAAGTTGTTGTCATCTCTGTCCTTAGAATAATTGCAGTCCTGAGTTCAAAAGTGAATTCTGTAAACAATCTTTGCTGGAAAGCATTTTTAAATGATCATCCAGCAGTTAAGTGTATCAGTCATCAATCTACTTTTTGACAGTGTTCTTCCTGGTAAAATCAATATTAAATCATACAGGTAGTACACAGTTTGAGAGATTTCCACTTCACACCAACTGCCTGGAGTTACTGCCAGGAAACAGCCGGGATGCTTCTCTGTGTAGACAGGGGAGGTGGGACACGGGAGCTGGAGGCAATGGTGGAGAGGCAGGCTGGGCCAGTGAAATCATCAATCACAGAACAAGGGACCTTCAAAGGCTGCCTAGTCCAGCCCCTCTGCATTAAGCAGGGACATCTTCAATTAGCTCAGTTTGCTCAGAGCCTCATCCAACCTGACTTCAAATGTTTTCAGGGAGGGAGCATATGCTCTTCATGACCTTTCTGGGCAAGCTGTTCCAGTCTTTTACTATCCTCATTGTAAAAAACTTTGCCCTTAAATCTAGTATAAGTCAACTCTCTTTTAGATTGAAACCATTACCGCTTGTCCTATTGCAACAGATCTTGCTTAAGCACTGTAGAAACATGTAGAAAGTGGTTGTAGCTACATGATATGGCCTACCTTACTTTTGTTTCAACATCAGCCACATGCCAGTTACCTCAATGAGAAGCTGAATTCAAGCTAACATACCCATGGTGGTATTGAAGGCAAAGTAATGTCCTGCTGTGGTGTCAGGCACGTGCAGGATTCATCTCCCAAATATCATGCTTCAGGAGCTATAGGCAAGGGAAGACCAGAACAGAGTCAGTCAAGTTTAAGTGTAAGGGCATTTACCCTGCCAAAGGGTTAGAGTCTGTCACATAGCTTTGGGACACTTATGGTTGAAGAAACAATTATACACACTTCCCTTTTACTTCAAAATTCCCTTATACTTAAAAGATCCATATACTTAAAGGATAATAAAAGACCAGCACAACATGAATGAAAAAAACCAGTAGATAATCACTGGATTAAAAATTTGGACCAATGGGACAAAATATTTGAAACTGGTTGATAAAAATCACCATGGACAAAGTAATTTATTATAAAAGAGGGACATTGATGATAAATGTTATCAAAATGAAGTGTTTCAACAATTCTGAATAGGATATTCTCAGTAGGTTAAATACAAATTATTTATCATGAGCCTTCATTTAGTAGACAAGATCTTTCACTGGTTCATTTGAAAAGGGTCATTTAAAGACAGTAGATGTATGCTTGGAAAGGACAGATAAGAACCTGATCCATTGTCTTTTTTATTTTTTTTCCATTGTATGTGTTCAGGAGACTGATCCAGATAAAGATATCCACACAATTTAGTAATACATAGATTTGTTCTTTATAGCTAGTAGCTTATCATTACAGAGTGTCTGTATTGAAGATTCTTGGATTAATCATGTTTGCAGGTGTCTTTCATAAGAGAGTTTAAATTTTTTAAAAATTTTATGTGTTTGCAAAAATTATATGAACATATATTTATGAAATACATTTATAGCAGTTTCTTTAAAAAGCTTTTTTCAAGTTCAAAATTTTCACTGCAACCATATTTTGCATGGAGAGCAAATTATGATTAAGAATTCTCTTTGAAGTTGAACACTTGTGGAGAAACAAATGAAACATCTTATACACTTTTCTCTGTACTTTCAACTATTCAAAAGCAAAGAATTTGCAGATGGTTTTGAAGAAGGTGGGAGGGAAGAAATCAGATATTTATCTCATTTAGAAATAAAATTGTTCCATAATTGTGAGATTTTAATGATGGATTTTGTTTTGAAAGACAACAGAAATAAATATTACTCAGTGCATGAGAAATCCTAGGTTTCAGGAAATTTGAAGTGAGACAGTTTGAAATAAACAGCCAAGATAAATAGCTGCTGCCTGAGAATGAACTAAATATTTATCACAATGCTTGTCCTGGGGGAGATTAGGCTGCCATAACCACAAGAACAGAAGCATATCACTCAGTGGCATGACATGTGATTTATTTGCACAGAATATGGGATAATGGCTTCTATGCTTCTAAGATGCCTGTTCCTTGACACAGTCATGGCAACACAAGTCACAGGTTTCTCCTTGACTTTGGTGCAGCTCAGACTCTATGGTGAACCTGAGCAAAGAGAACCCACACCAACTGAGTACTGTTCAGCAGCTCCAGCCTCTGCCTGTAGCTACACTTCAATCCCAGACTGAGACAAGGTGCCAGACTGATGCAAGGTTCCAGCACAGATTTAGGAGGGACAGGTCCTGACTGACCAACCTGATCTCCTTTCATGATCAGGTGATCTGCCTGGTGGATGAGAGGAAGGCTGTGGATGTAGTCTACCTGATCTTCAGCAAAACCTGACACCTTGACACCACCCCCCATAGCACACTCCTGGAAAAGCTGGCAGCCCACAGCTTGAACAGGTATATTCTTGGCTGGGTTAAGAACTGGCTGGATGGTTGGGCCCAGAGAGTGGTGGTGAACAGGGCTGCATCCAGCTGGCAGCTGGTCAGTAGTGGTGTTCTCCAGGGATCAGTGTTGGGCCCAGTCCTGTTTAATATCTTTACTGATGATCTGAAGGAGGGGATTGAGTCTACCACGAGCAAATTTGCAGATAACGCCGAGTTAGGGAGGAGTAACGATCTGCTGGAAGGAAGGAGGGCTCTGCAGAGGGACCTGGACCGGCTGGATACATGGGCCAAATCCAACAGGATGATGTTCAGGAAAAAATTCTTTGCAGAGCACATAATCAGGAATGGGAATGGGGTTCCCAGGGAGATGGAGGAACCACTGTCCCTGGAGGTTTTTAAGAGAAGACCAGATGTGGTACTTAGTGCCTTGGTCAGGTAGACAAGGTAGTGTTAGGTCAAAGGTTGGACTAGATGACCTCAGAGGTCTTTTCCGACATAGCTGATTCTGATTCGGATAGCCACATAATAAGTTCCCCCTGAGTGAGAGCTGTTTGCTGATGTCTGTGATTTTCCCCATATCCCCAATCACAATTCATTACCTGTGCTACCATCACCTTCCACCCTCCTGTCCCAAACCAGCTACAGAGATATCAAGCTGCTAATAACTCATCTTTTTCTTATTTCTTTCCTGCATGCACCTAAAACACTAGAGCAGAACAGATCAGGCTGTGTCTCATTTAGCAGTGCTCTTGGCTGGGCATCCCCATGACATTTATCTGTGCATTTTTGTTCTCTGAACAGACACCAGCACCACCTCATCAACTGTGAGGCAACTGTGGTCAAGGTCCCACCTACCTGAGCTATGCTTTCAGATAGGCTTTATCTTCAATGATGCAGTCATATTCCCACGTTAAATACATCTGTTACCATCATGGATTACTTCCGGAAGACAGAATTCCCTATCAGCTATGTGCATAATTTAAAAAGTTATTTAAAGAAAAGAGAAACCTTTGTCCCTTGTAAAAAGAATGATAGTCTAGCAAGTGGTCTAAAGCTGCCTAGCAATTTTCCTAGTACTATTTTTGCATTTCTTTTGAAATGATTTCAGACAAATATGATCATATTTAAGTGCTTTGAAAATTTTAGTTTGGGGTAATGTATTATGAGAAGTGAATATATGGTTTTAAATCTTCAGACATAGGAGGAAACATTCTGATTTGTAGCATAGGTAGTCATTACATCTGCTAGGTTTTCTGAGGAATTCTGTGAAAATAGTTTCAACTACAACCAGCCTGATACTTCATAATAAAACAAGAAGATTGATTATACTGATCTGAAAACAGAGGGGTAATTATATTCTCATTTTCATGTTCTTGATGTGCACAATTCTCCTATCAAACTTTAATGGGTTTTGCAAGAGTAAAAACATATGCAAGAACATAGGGAAAACACCACAAAGCTGTTAGCTTTGAAATTCATTGTCAGATAGCAAGTACTATCATTATAAATCTTAACTTTCACAGCCAGCAAGAGCTGCAGGCTAGACTAGAGAAAAAGACAGGCATGGAACTGTAGCTGTGCATTAAAAGTAACACACTGTATATTGCTGAAATATGTATTGTGATTAAGTTAATATTGAACAGTGAATTTTATAACCTTTTCTGATTTTCTTTTCCTCAGGCAAAAATCAAGAGTTTTCTAACTGCAGTATCCTTCATAAATCATTTTCTGTAGTGTCAAAAGAGGTGTATTAAACACTCTGTGAGAAAACACACTCTCTGATATGGTGGCAGCAGGGTGCATATGGTTTCATAACAACATTAAAAGCTCATCTTTCCTTCTCTCTCTTTCCAGGAGTTGCTGTGGGAAGGGTGACACAGAAGTGAGAGTGTACTCCCTGTGGTTGATTTTGAGAGAGCTGTGAAAAAAGACGGCATGGAGGAGTGCAGGGTGTACCAAGTAACATCTGTTCCTAAATGGGTGCAATAACATTCAACCTGCTTAGCAAAAACAGAAACATGTCAAGTTAGATAGGGCAGCAGTGGGATGTGTACAGCAAGTGGAAGTCATGAAAATAAGCAAGTGGACCACTAACAATTGTGACACCAGTCAACTCCTTAAATAAGCTGGTGTAATCCTGGTGACGTGTCCATTTATTAAAAACACAGAGAAAATGCGAAATACTAGCCATTTGACAAAGTGCAGAAAATAAGTATACGAAACTATGATTTACAATATGTCTTTATAAGAAGGCTGGAGGACAGATAAAGTTTTCCCTTGGTTTTTGACCAATCAAAATTGTGAAAGTGCAACTAGACAGTTAAAAAACCATGAAAATAAAAGGATGGCAAAGATTACAATCGAACAGAGAGCTGGACTGGAATTTGAAAGGGTAACCAGAGAGAAATTCTTTCCTGTGCTTTCACAGGATAATTTTTTCAGGGACTGAAGTATTTGCTTTTATGATAGCTGACACTTTCTTAAGACTGTAGTGATTTCCTTTTGCCCCCCCCCCCCTTCCCCCAGATTCTTCTGGCACCTTGATTCAAGTTCAGCGAATGGTGTGTGTACATTTTGATTATATATTATAAAAAACCTCTGAGCATAATGATGCACAGATGTTCATTCCTTTCTTAGAGGACTAACTATGCCATTAAAAAAATAAAAGAAAAAAAAACCAAATCAAAATAACAAAAAAAAACCAAAAAAAACCCAAAAAAACCCCAAATCTTAAAGCTATCTAGTGGAGCCTCAGGGAGGGAGAGAATTGAAAAAGATCAAAGGAAAAATAAATGTTTCAAGATAAAAATTAAAGACAGTATATGACACAAGTGAAAAGAAATACTGGGATGTTGACTGAAATCAGTTGTCACAGAAAAGTTAGATTTACAGGTAACTTGAATTGCTTGAGATGACATTTGCAACTGTGATGATTTTAGCCCATAACGGTGCTCTGTGGCATGGCACCACCAGCATGCCCTCACCCATATTAGTGCTCCATGCTCAATACTCCCTGCAGGAAGCACCTAAAATGCATCTTTTGCTTCAGCCTTTAATTGCAAGTTTTCCTTTCCCCAAACCAAACTTTTCTAGAAAACAAAAAAATTATTATTGTGTCTTCTTGGAAGCACTACGAAGACTGTAACATGTTGGATGATTAATTTTTCTAACACCTGAAGAAAAACAGAGAAGTAGGACACAAAAAAAAAAACAAAACACATGTTCTTTTAAGAAAGGGTAAGACTGCCTCTATCAGAAATTAGATGAGGTTTTGGGAATTTTATACTTCCCTGAAGGGGGAAATAGTTTTATACTGTTTTTCTACCAAGTACATTAAACATAAGTCTAGCAGCTTCATCTAGCTTTTCAGTCATTCTTCACTCAGTACTACACACTGAATAAAATTTGGCTTACTCTATGCTGGTAGTGCTTCTAGTGAGTCGCTATGAAAACCAGCACGGCATTTTAACCTAACAGCATGAAAACGTACATTCAGGCATCTCCACTGGAAACAATACAAAATAGAAAGTAGATAATATTACCAATGCTATATTCACGATACTGTGCCTCTAACCAAGTGCTTCTAAACATTACAAAATACAGACACTAACCCAGAGATTCTGCATTTTTAAAGTTTGATTTTGTGGAGCCCCTGTGCCTGGCAGCAAACTCTGCAGCATCCAAACTACCAGATGCCAGCTTGTTTTGATTTGCTCTTTGGTTTATTGTAGAATATGGCTAAGTGAGTGCAGACTATCAGCTTTATTACTTTGTCTCCTTATTTATTTGCTTTATTTGTTTTCATGCACAGGGAATAAACAATTCTCTGTTTAGCTGCCAGTAAAACTGTGGGTTGGCATGTATGCTGTGACAGTCCTTAGTCCGAATTAATTAAGAGAAAAAATCAGATGAAAATGTGGCTGTGGAAGCAGGGGAATTGGTTTGCTCCTAAGAGACTGTCTGTGAGAACAGGTCTCTAATGGAGAATGATTCTGTGTGTGTGTGTGATAGGGGGGTGGAAAATTGGAAGGTATACCTGTATTAGCAAAAAGCAAACTTGCCAAGGCATGATTTTCAAAGTTCTTTGATAAAAAATCCTCCAAGCTTTACCATGGGGAGGGAAATTGGGAGAAGTCTCCTTAAGAATTTCAGTTAAAGAAGAGTGTCTGTTCTCTTTTTGAAATAATATGTTATGCTTTTAATTTTTTTAAGATTGCTTTTGAAATGAAAGTCATCTTAATAAAACTATTTTTGTTCTGAAAAAGTACATGAATTTTTTTGGTTAAATGCAGAAATTAATTTTCTTTGATTTTAAGGATAAAAATAAGGGAGAGAGAAAAAAATAGGGAAAAAATGTGTTAGTGGAATATATTTTAATTATTCAAGAAGGGTCACAATAAAAATTAACCTATATTTCCAAATCTCTTTTAAGTGGTAGCACACCATCTTGCTAACGTAAAATTCCATCTGTCTAGAAAAACTGGATTATAAACCAAATTACTCTACCACTGCTGATGGCACAAATAGTTTTAAACCTTGCTCTGAACAAAGAATAGAAAGTGGTTGACAGTTGGTGGCAGGTCCTGTGAAATATAGAGGATTAAGTGATCTGTTAAGAAAATGGCTTCTTCCTCCTCATCTCCTTACAGAATTACTGGCCAGGTGTAGACATTGACACTACAGACACATGCATTCAGTTTAATAAACCTTTCTATAACATTTCTGGGATTTCTCAAAGCCACGTGTCAGTCTACTCTCTGTTCTGGGCAACTTTAGGAGTAGCCACAGGCCATCGTTACTGTGGTGCAAGGCTACTCAGTCTAGTTGGCCAGCAGAGCTAGAGGCACTATGTAGGTTTTTGCTGAAAACACTGTTATAAAAATTACCCAGTTGACCTTGGTAGACCCAGAATAGCCTCAAGTTTGTAGGGCAGAGTAGAATGTCTTCAAATATTTTGTAAATCTGCTACTGATGATTATCAAAGCTCATGTTTAAGGAGACTCCAAGCTCCAACTGGTTTAGAGGTGATTAGACCTTATACTTTGCATATTTTCAATAAGTGTTGTTGTTCTGAACCCAGCATGAGACTCATATTAAGTTTGCTTAAGAACTAAAAAAAAAAAATAACGCCTATGATGTTTGAACTACCCCCTGCCTACATCTTCAAGTAAAGTGACAGCAGTATATCTTTCAAGTTTAGTTATTGGCCTGGAAACAACACTGTGGCATGGCTGACAAATTTTCTTTTCTGTATAACAATTGCATTTGCCATCAAAAAATCATTTGGGTTCAACAGAAGAATAAATTTTGTTGATGCTGTTTGTAAACTGTATATGGTTTGGAAGTGGAAGCTGGTGGAAGCAGGTCTCTGGAATTCCTCTAGCTTTGTCTCCAAAGGTGTTAGACTACTATAGTCATAAGCTTTCTTTCCATCTCATATTAATTCCATTCTGTCCTGCATTATATTAAAAGATGCTGAAAGAAAATCCCACAGGTTAGGACAAATAAAAGCATTCTTTGGAAGGTATAGGGTTGTCAAGGATTCTTCAAACTTGCCTGAAGAACTGACAGTTGGGACAGTCTGATCAACAAAACTCTCAGCAGCATGATCAGATGTAGTAGCTGATGGGGAGAGAGCAAAAGAAACTGTTGCTGTAGAAAAGAATAGGCTGAACTGAGCAGCAGTAAGAGAATTTCCTTGCCAATAATGTTGTAGATAATGTGTTACAGTAAGGAAGAATGAAGGACACAGGAGAACTGACAAATAATATATAGTCTCTTTATCAGGAACCACTCAGGTGAAAGCAGAGATCCTGGACAGGTGCATTCAACAGCAGTTTAGAAAGAGCTTTTCAAGGCATTACCATTGTGAGAAAGGCAAGTGAAATGGCTTCACTTGTTGCCCTAAATGCTAAGATGCCTCTAAAAGAAAAATGTCTTTTTGATACTCGAAAATGAAACATCTGATTTGTGAGATGCATGTCTTCATTTTACAAAGCACTTTGTGAAATTAAGGGTTTAATTAAAAAAAGTCATGGGAATTTTACATACAATTGCTGCTTTACAGAATTTATTTTAATTTACTAGTTAAACTTTGATTTTAATGATAATGCATACTGTATTAAATGTAATTGTGATTAAATTATGATGATAATATTAAACATTCTTAACATATTTTAACAGATGTTATCATTAATCAGGTTTCATAGTTGCACTAACTGTTCCTCTGGCTTACTATCCTTATAAATAGATATTTAGTACCATTTTCTAAACTGAATCTCTCTTGCTGCAAATTGGACAAACTACATTACTGAGATACATTAATTATGCACCTCTTTTTACAGTAATACAATATTCTATAATATCATTTGAAATTGTTGGTTTACGTTTCAGAATTCAGAAGCTTGAATGAATACTGGTCAATTTTGAGAACTCATTGAAAGGTAAAGCTAAAACACAACCTGGACTCTTTTGTTTTGTTTATTTTTTAAAGTAAAAGTGACTATATTTGTCTTTGTAAGGATTGTCACACAAATACACACGGGAGTGCATGGTGTTATGTGAAATGCAGGAGTGAAAAAAAGGCATGGGTTTTTTTCAGTAAAAATCAAGTTTTACTAGTTGATGTCAGAGACTCATCTTCTGAGTCATGTTACTGATTCAGCTGCAAAATACTTGATTGCGAAATATTTTAGTAACAAGTTGCAGAATTAGTCCACTAGAATTGGTCTTCATTGTGAAGATCAATTGGATCATCAATTCACAATTGGATGTGGGAGGGAAAAATCCCATAACAAAACTATAAAGCCTTAAAAAAATTAGAAAAAGGATTGACTTTTAATTAACAAACACTATTGCCTGAAAATATACAGGAGAGCAGGGAGAGCAAGCATGTTGAGAATGAGGTATGGTTACAACACTGCTGGGGAATGTTGATCCAAGATTTTTTTAGAGAACTGTTAGATCATTTTATGAACAGACCCAATCTTTGATTAGGTTTCATAGCCCTGATAGCTATTCCTTTGGTTTACTATCCTTATAAATAGATATTGGGTACAATTTTCTAAATTAAATCTCCTCTGTTGCAAATTAGCAGGTTACTGAAAATATTAATGCTCCATCTCTTTTTACAATAATTTAATAAGTACCTGGAGACACCTATTATATTTCCTTACATTATTCTCTAAGCAAATCCAATTCACTTTTAAATCTTTCCTTCTGGGTTATGTTTTCAAAACCCTGTATTTCTGTTGTTCTTTCAATTTGTTCCAATTTGTTGGCCTCTTTCTTAGTGTGGTATCTAAAGCTGGACACAGTGTTCCATCTTAGGCTTACCTTGCATGGAACAATGCAAAATAATTGCCTTGCATGAGAAAACAACATTAAATTATGTTATTTCTTTTTGACTTAGCAAAGTGGCAATTGAAGTTTTTTTGAGTATTCTTTGGTTTGTTTGCTGACTGGTAGGAGAATCTCTACTCTCCTTGTTTGTCAGTCTTGTTTATAAAAGCTTTCCTAACTTTGCTTCCTTTAATAAGTGTTATTTCTTTCATTCTCTTGTTTTTCTGTTTTATATCTCTATTAATGGGGACATATTTTCTGCGGGACTGGGTCTTTGAAACAGAGACAGGTTACATACCATTCTTAGTTTCAAGATTTTGTAGCAGTAATGGCATGTAATTTCCCATCTTTTCTCTGTATTGAAACAGTGTATTCTTTTGACTAAATAGTGAAATTTTTCAAAATTTTTTATAACTTTTTCTTTCGCTGCCTGGAATCTATTCTAGCAATTCTCTATGCTGAAATTTACATTTATTTGAACATTTTTACTGTTCCACTGTACTCACTTGTTCCCCACCTTATAGGCACAAACTATTGCTTTGTGATCAATTTTATCCATCTTTGTTTTCTACAACATGAGTTATTGCCTCCTTTTTCAAAACATACTGTTCTTAATTATTGCTTTCAACTTTTTCAAACCTATTTTTTTTCAAACACATAATGAGGTATATTTCTTCCAAAAATATGGTGGTAAAGACCATACTTGTAAAGACCATCCATTACTGTTTTTCATTTCACCCGATAATTCAAAAATAGGCTTGTTTCAGCCCACATATTTTAATTATTTTTTTAATTAAATATCCATAATGAAATTAGTCTTGTTTTATTCTATTTTCAACCATGTGTTTTTGGCAGATGTTTATCAATTCTTTTCAAACATCAAAAAAACCCTGAGAAGATAAAGGCTGCTCAACAAATGCTGACATAAGAAAAAAGCAGATGGAGCTCATATGTGTAACCCTCTTCAATTTTTTTCAAGTAAAACTTTATTCCCACATTGATTTCAGACAGTTTAACCTGCCCTCCCCACCTCACCTCACGGTTCTGATCAAGCCACAGTATGATTTTTATAATTGTACTCATTTTTCCTGTTTGATGTTATCTTGACCAAGACTACATTTAAATATACTGCCACTTCTATGAATATACCCCACTTCTATGAAAAAATGACTCTATTTCTCCTTTTCTTTTTGTCACCTACTTTGTGGCCATTTTACTAAGTTGGCCATTATCCATTTAATACCAGATCTGCGACAGCAAGGAATGCTGCTTTCACTGAATTTCTTCCAGGTTTCATAGAATCATAAAATAGTTTGTGTTGGGAAGGACTTTAAATGTCATCCTAATCCAAGCTCCATACAATGAGCAGGGATATATTCAACTAGATCTGGTTGCTCAGAGTCCAGTCTGACCTTGAATGTTTCCAGGGATACCTGGGATATCTGCTACCTCTCTGGAGAACCTGTTCCTATGTTTCACCATCCTCATTTTAGAAAATTTCTTTCTTGTATCTAATATAAATATACCTTCTTTTACTTTAAAACCATTAGCCTTTGTCCTATTGCAACAGACTCTGCTCAAAAGTTTATCCATATCTTTATTGTAGGCCCTCTTTAGGTACTGGAAGGCTGAAGGCTGCTCTAAGGTCTCCTCTGAGCCTTCTCTTCTCTGGGTTGAAAAACCCCGACTCTCTCAGCCTTTCTTTATAGGAAATGCGCTCCATCCCTCTGATCATTTTTGTGTCCCTCCTGCAGATCTGTCCAACAGGTCCATGTTTTTTCTGTGCTGAGGACCCCAGAGCTGGATGCAGCACTCCAGGTGGCATCTCACCAGAGCAGAGTAGAGGGGCAGAATCCTCTCCCTCAACCTGCAGGTCATGCTGCTTTTGATGCAGCCCAGGACACAATTTGCTTTCTGGGCTGCAAGAGCACATTGCCGGCTCATGTTCATCCATCAGCACCCCAAGTCCTTCTTGGCAGAACTGCTCTCAATCCCTTCATCTCCCAGCCCACATTGATACCAGCTGATTGATATGTGCACTGGAGCACATTACAACAAAAAGTGAGAATGTTTATGCTGGTCTTAACTGAGATGAGGATCCCCTCTTTGTGCTCTACTGTGTCAACTTCTGTGCACACTATTGCTGCTGTGAGCTGCACTTTAGGTCTATCTCTTTTATAAGCCTCTTCTTAATACCACCTAAACCAGTGCTTGAATATCTGAAATCAGAGGACAGCTATAAAGAGGACTTCAGGCACCTTTAGTTCAAGGACAACTGACTGAGCTCTTAGGAGGTGATAGAGCTTTCCTTGTCCTTACCTGGTAGACATAGGTACCCCCAAGTTTCTCAGACTAGAAATCCAGGCATTTGCCAATCTTGGACCTTGTCCCCAGAAGATCCAGGAGCTCCAAAAGCAGAACCCAGAGACAGTTGTGCAAACTGCCATCATGTTAGTTAGACTTGTCAGTGAAGGGTACATACCATGTGTATAAAACACTCCAAAGCAAAAAATCTTGTCATTCTTATTGAGGAGGATGTAGAGCAGATCACCAGTTGAAACAATGCAAGATTTTAAGGGTGGTCTGTTTTCACTAACCATTGCCTGTTGCAGCTCATGAAAAATGGTCTTTGGAGAAGGTAAGAGAAAATTAAAAAGCCTCAGCTCCAGACTATCCTTCTGCATTAACAGAGCATCTCAGGGAAGCTAATAACCTAATTCTCAAACCAGGTCTTCTCTGTGAATATGTGAAGGACTTACGTTGTTGGGTTGCCACACTCATCCTTCATAAAGCCATTTGTTCTGTCAGGGAGAAAAAAAATGCACTGTGAAAACTATCTTATAAATCTGAGATATTTTTTGTTGGGTTTCTTGTTTTTTGGGTTTTTTTTTGGTGGGGCGGCGGGTGTTGTCGGTTTTTGGGTTTTTTTTTAAGAAATCTTAAGTTCATTTCCAAGCCTCTTGCAACATTTTTCATCAAATAACACATCCCATTCCTACCCTCACTGTAGCATAACATCACCTCCAATAAAGTCTGTTTGTGGCTTTCATGACACCTACTTTCTTGCTCTAATATTATTAGCTTTAAATATACAGTCTTTTCTCTTCATAGAAACGGCCATAATTTGTCAGCCCAAGGGCTCCTCTGATTCAATATCATTGTTCTAATAGTAGCAAGCAGAATATGCACGAACAAAACATAAAAACAAAAGGTATCTGTTGAATATCCTTCCTTTAAATGCCCTACTGACCTCTCGCAGTCAACAGTTTAGAGACTTCTGCTGACTTACTCCTAATTGCACTAGACAGTATATATATCTTTCCCGTCACTCTACGAATTCCAGTGACTGTGTGAAATAGTGTGAATATGGGACAATCATTTACTGAGGTGTTTTATTTCACATAGTGTGATATCTCTTAGGAATTGAGTGCGACCATGTACATGGCTCTTTTCTTCCTTATTGTATAATGAACCAATTAGAGCATAGGCAAGAAAACATCAGAATTATAGCTACTTCATAACCAGAAAATAATAATTAATAAGCATGGCAAATAATTCAAGAGGATTATTGGGTTTTTTTTAGTTACAACTAAAATATTTTTTAGTTTTTATTTTTATATTTTATGTTATTTTTAACATATTTTTTAGCTACAACTAAAAAATATTTTTTTTAGTTGTAGCCATATATTCACACACACAGGCACACCACATATATATATATATAAACATAGATTAAATATTTTATAATTGATGTGCAGTTTATGGTTTCAGACACAAATTACTGTAAAGTCAAGAAGTTATAGGATACATGCAACTCAACTTGAGAATCCTAAGAAAGGATTACTTGAGCTGCTGAGCAAAGCCTGTGAAAGCAAATATTTTAAAAATCATGAAGAACTCTAATATTATAGAGATGGGAGAATGCAATTACTTCAGTTCATGATGTGCCTTCTCCTGCCAAACTGATGTAGGTTTGCTGGTTTAGATTGTAAACTACAAGATCCTCTGGAAGAAGTAGGGAAAAAAAATCATGAAGGAACAACAAATGCAACTGGAAATTAGATGGAACTGAGAATTAAACAGCTAGGCCAGATTCTACATGAGCCTGTGTATTTTTTAGCTGGTACTGAGCATTTTTGACTCCCATTACAGCCACTGAGTTCTTAATGAGCTTACACCGTATTTTAAATACTTTGCAATGGAAACGCTCATCAGTAGATAATCTCATTCTTGTAATGACTGCCAATACAGCCATTATGCTAATGAGACAGCTAGAAATGAAAGGAGATAAAAGTAAAAAAAAAAAGATAACTAAAATCCCAAGCAGTTTTAACGCTCCTAGTTTTAGTTTAATTATGTTCTTCCAAAGAATTATGAATGAATTAGAAAGGAGACTAAATATTGACGATTAAAGAATAAAATGTTTTAGTACTCAAGTAGAGTCTGGGGCCATTCAATATTCTCATTTATGTTTTAATATTAAAGTTAAGTAGGGTCCTATCCTGAAAGACCTCCCTGAGAGACGTTTTAACTTCAGAGTACTTTGATAAACTAAATGCCACTATGATAGTTAATAGGGAAAATAAAGCACCATGGCTAAGGGAAACTTTAAGAGCTGAGCTGGCAGGACAGCAAAAGAAATAGAAAAAAAACAAAGTGAAATGGAGTTAAAAATATTTCCCTCAAAGATAAGATTAAATTATGAAATGGATTAAAATAGTAAACTGGGATTCAACACAGAAAAAAAGTGAAAAAATTAGGTTAGTTCTAAGATGTGTACATGACCAGTTTCTATGGTTAAATACCTTAGAGAAAATCTTTATGAACCCTTTGGACAATAATAGAGCACAAAGTCCATCCTCTCCCAACCTTGATACTCGCTTGGGAGAACAACTAGTGATTTTTATTTTATGCCTTAAATAAAAGAGTATAATGATTTGAGAATGATCTTGCACTAGTTAGATTTGCTTTGTTATGAGGAATTTTGTTATCCATCATAATTTGAAATATCAGATGCTTCCTGCAGTAGCCTACACCACTTTAAGAAATTGAAGTTGTGCAGAGGGATTTTGAAGCCCACTTTGACTTCATTCTGACAACTGGTTTTAGATGTCAAGTATGACTGGGCAGGTCTCTTTCTTTAAGACAAGATTTTCCCCTGATGAAAGATCACTGATGCAAACCTCCAGAAACCAATTCTTGTTCATTAACTTCCTTTCCAGCAATTTTACAAGACTCTAAACTGTATGTTGACTTCTAACATGATTTTTTTTTTTTAATGACAGCTTTCGAGGTGGTGGTGACTAGTCCTTAGTCATATTCCCATGATGTTTTTCATTCCATGACTTCAACCATCTCCAGCATCCTAGCCTGTCACACTCAGAAAAGTTGGAAAGCTTTCGGATACCTCTCAAGAGTAATTCTTTGTCATGATGACTGCACAGAGCCATACAAGTAAAATGCTGGCAATAAATAGAACTTGCAGGTGGTATGAAAATTGCTAAAATAAATATAGGTTGCAAGAAGGAAGGCCTTAAACAGTGCACCATTAAAGTAGTCTAGGTGTACTTAAAAGGAAAGTTAGAGGCAGTCGCCATGCTGCAGAACTCCACAGTTCATCCATTGTGGTTTCTCTCTCATATAACTGTTCTGCATGAGGCAAAGGTCATGCCAGGACAGTGATAAATCTGGTGTCATCGAAAGGGAAAAAAAAAAAAAAAAAGGAAGGAAAGCTCGAAAAAAATTGCAAACACTAGAAAACTGTATGTTAAAGAGATACAAAACAAAAGTGCAACTAAGTATTAGAAGATGAAGTCTATATTGTCATTGTGCATTTCAACAGATCTAGTTGTTTTTCATAAACAGGTCTAGGTTAATGATGATATAGAAACTATATGTCAATAGTATTATACAAGTTGCAAAGGGGAAAATCCATAGGTCTTGTGAGTCTCATCAGTATGAGTATTGGGGTTGCTCATAAGAGCAAAGGAACAGTTTTCTGTAGTATAAAATCTTGTTACCAAGGAAATCTGATTTTTTTGTCTCTGCAAGACAGAATAGGAAATAATGAGCTGAAATTGCAGGAATATATTGCTGTAGATTAGGAGAAGATAGGGGGAAAAAAAAAGAACCAGAAAGGTTGTTGCAATACCTATGTTGAGCTGTTGTCCTCAGGGGTACTGCAGAATGTCTACTATTGGAGGTCTTCAAAGACTGGTTAGATAAGCATCATCAAAACTTTGTATAGACATTGAGCATAACTGCAGCAAAAGTGCAGACTTTTTGGTCCTTTGATTAGTTTTGAATAGACTTTTAACTTGTGATTTCGGGTGGGAAAAATATGCAAAAACCTGTATTGTTAGTTGAATTATATGTTTCAGGTAACAAAATACGGTTTCTGTAACAAGAAATTTAAAACTAATACCTCAAACAAGAAAAAATAGCTCACCCAACAACAGCTGTTCAGACTTAGGAAAGTTCTAACTTCTTATATTTATACCTTTTTTTTTCCCCTCCAGTAGACAAAAATCCAAACTAAGAAAACCTGATCAGGATCTGAACAAATTTTAATCCAAATTTAAACATTTATGGTGGAGAAGATGACAAGGACCAGTGGGGGACAAAAATGTGAAACAGGGGAAATAAATCATTTAATTACAGAATATTTCAGTGCAAACAAAAGAAAACCTAATAATTCTGGCAAACTAAAACAGCAAACAGGAACAAAATAGAATTTCTCTGATTTGGGCATCAAGCAGAGAGAAGTAAAAGACTATCTTTTCATGCCAAAGAAAGTAATTTCATCCAAGTCACAGAACAGTTTTTAAAACCTTTTTGCAGAAACAAATTCTTCAGGATAGAAATGCCAGTGAAGACTGAACAAATGTGTCTCCTGATGTTGCAGAGTCTTCAGCCCCCTCTAGTCTACTCCCACAATCCTTTATTTGGGAGAAATTCGAGTCGACCCCTCCTACTGTCCTTTCTCTTCCAATCAGCAAGAAATAGATTGCAGATAGGTATTAAGCAGTCCTGAGAAGCCAAGCTAATTTTGTTTGTTTATTGTTGTTGGTTGGTTTTTGCTTTGGTTTTTTTTACCTTGCACTGAGAATGCATTTGTTTTCAGTAAAGAAATTCCCTTCCCTCACCACCTCATTTTCTTTATGTAAGGGCATTTGTTTTCAGTAATGCTGAGTTTTCTTCCCTCCTGCAAACATGTTCACTTTTTGCAACTAGAGTACAAACAGCAAATGCTCACCAGAATCGCTCATTTCTACTTTTTCACTCCTTTCCCCATACCCTCAGCCCAGCTCCTTTAACAAGCCCAGCAGCAGCATGCATATTTTATATATTAAAGACAGTCTGAAAAGTTAATATTTATCTGTATGCTGCCTGCATTGACAGAAATTGCAGATGCAGGAAAATGATGTTTATTTTCCTTAGTTTAAAATTTTCTGAATTTCTCCACATTTTGTCAAGTTGAATAGTTTAATTTATTAATTTATTTTTTTCCTTGTGCTTTCCAACAATTATTGCCATGTGTAGCTAAGGGAATGTATCTACTTTTCCTCCAAATATTTTCTATCTCTTCTATGCATACACTCTCAGACATACTTTATGTTTCTTATTTAACCGAAATTGACATAACTAACCAGTTCTGAACAAGAAGTACCCTCCTTCCAGCAACAGATAATAAGCAGTGCACCTACTGCCTAATCGACATGCCAGACGCCTTGAACTCCTGACAGAAATATGTAACCTTTATTTTGTGTATGAGTGTTATATTTCTGTGGTGCTGTATAACCTTTGGCTTACAAAAAGACTTATGTCTGTGCTCTCTATGTAAAAGCTTTTCTTTGTATTTTTAAAACTGGCAGCAATGGGAGTTCTGGTTTTGCAGAATCTTGTTTAAGGAATACAATCCCTAGGTTTTCAGAATGGAGCAAGATAGGAGAAACAAATATGAATATGTACAGAAATTCAAAAGTCATCTGCCTTGTCCATATTTTTATTCTACAGAAGTGCAATGAGGGTTTTCTTTCTTTCTTTAATGGAACCAGTGGCATTCATTTTGCAGTGCTGCTTCTGGCTATTTAATGTCTGAAAACATCTGTCCACAGATGAGGGAATATTGAGCAGAAAAAAACAATGAAGATGAGATGGTGGATGCCTATTCTTTAGCACAGACTACATCTGAACAGGTTTTTGCGCTCAGGTTATTCAATATTGCCTTTCTTAAACAACAATGGACAAGTATTGCTTCTTTGCATAACTTTCATACTTGGTTTTTAATGAGCCAGAAGACATTCAGTTGTGCAAGTAAGTATCACTTTGTTGTGTTAAGTTGTGTTAAGTATCACTTGTCTCCAAGATCAGTTCAGTAACCTGATTTCTTACTGTCTGGTACAACATGCCTTCAGTAAATAATAGCAGGAGCAGAAGTCCAGAGGTCAATTTATTCTGAAAATTCTGTCTATGTTTAATTGCAAATTATCTATAGAGATGGTAAAAATTGTTGTGAATTCACTAAATCCAAGTTAGTGGGTAAATCCAAGTTGTGCTAAATTTAAACCTTTTTTCCCCTGAAATATGTTTTTTCTTCCAGTATGTTTCCACCTTTCTTTCTTCAGATGTTAAGCCAAGTGAGAGCCTGATTGGTTTTGGTTTTATGTAATAGCCTATGTTTGTCTTCTTTGAAACTATGACCCATCTTATAGAAAACCTTCTGCTTGCATCATTACTATAGTACAGTTTTCCATATGATTTTGCAGGATATTACTCTGGTATTTCCCATCCCCACACCCCACACCTCTTCATTCCGTTAGTTTGGTTTTTTTCCAGTCTATCATCTGCTGAACTGAACATCCCAGGCTGCAGATGACAGCTGAAGAGATGTACTTATTTATACTGGGAAAAGCCCAGTTTAAAGTTCTAAATTCTTTGCAAGAGCTGAGCATCAGATCAAACTCAACATGAAAACTATGTCAACATCTATCATATGCACTTCTAAAGTCCCTTTGAAAGTTAAATCCTAACTTCACCAAGTAGGTTATATTAGAAGTTCAGGACAGAACAGATGACTTCAGGGTGCAGGCAGTACAGTCCAGATACTGGTTCCCACTATTCAAAAATAGTTCTTCCTAAAACTTTGCAACCATTCTCTCATTCCCCCTTACTGTAACCTAAACAGTTCTGTTATGTAAGAAATTTAACTTAAATGAAATTTCTTGTCTCAGCAATCTGCCTCAAGGAAAGCCTTCAGAAGCTGTCTGAAGCTCCTAATGACCTCTCTGGAAGCCCCTTGGGAAAACACCAGGTAAATTAAATTGCAGATCACGTAAACTTATAAGGTCTGTTATCTGAGAGGATAACCTGTACTAGCTAACTCTGAAGAAACTAATCTATTCTACTGACTACTGTCAATATTCAGTTACTATATGCTGTGATTTATATGCTGATTTAAAAGTCAAGGTTGAGTGCAAAGTTGTGTCAAGATGGTAAAAGTTTATATGAGCAGAACTGGAAATTTCTACTGTGTTTTTCAAGTATTTCTACTGTGTTTTTCAAGTATTTCATGACCCCAACTTCAGTAATCTTGTAAAATCCTTTAGAAGGGACAATTTGTCCACTGTTATGATGATGCAAATTATTAAAATTTTATTCCCAATTAACTTTTCTGAAAACCACTGCTTAGTCCTGAACTGTACCAAATGAATGCAAGACATGCAACATATTTTAGTATTAATATTTCTTGGTTTTGTATCAGACGTATTTTTAGCCAATCAGGAAAACCATTCACTATAAATGGATCCCCTTGATGTTTGTGTGTGTGTGTGTGTGTTTTTGTATGTTTATGTTCCAGCACTGATTATAATCTTGCATGTGGTCACAAAATCATAAAATGATACCATCAAAGATATTCAAGAAACTCTAGAGTTCTGTTGGAAAGCACAGGCAAGGAATTTCTGAGAAGTATGTGATGGTGAGGACTGAAACTAATGTTTTTCAGGAAAAAATGATAAACATTTCTAAGATGGTTTACTAGATCTCTTTCTACCAGTCTTTCTACCAGTGTTTCTACCAGCCCTCCTTTGCTTGAAGGTACCGACAGCCTGGAAACTGGAGCATTTGAGTGAGACGTGTTATTTTTCAGCTCTGCTTATACGTGCCCTGAGCAGTTAAATAACCAGCTCCTGCAGCTCCTAGGATCTAGGCAAAGCAGCAGTTTACTTTCCATTACACTTCAATTTCTGTATGCAGACAGGTTATACTGGAACTCCCAGAAAACATAGTTGTGATGATTTTGTTTTTAAAAGTTTGTGGTGCCTCCACCAACCTTTAGCACATTTGGTTCTTTTTACTCACTGTTAGTGCATTTGCAGATCCTAAAGAAACAGAGAATACAATCTATTCTTCAAGTTTCAAACTGATGTCTCTCTCTAGGTATCTGCCAAATGCCAATCTCAATACAGTGGGGTGTCTTTGCATTTTTCTGGCTGAAGCTGAGCCTTGGTGCATTCCTCGATGCAAGATTTCTGGCACTAGGAAGAGAGAGACCAAAATGCATCCTAACTTTATAGGAGGTAGAAAAGTAATGTTGCCCCTCTGGATTATTTGGTATTCATCAGGTGGTTGGTAGAAAAACAGATATCAACACAAGATGGGTGTTCAGATCTCTCTGAATGGTTAATCCATTAGGGTCCTGCGTGAAGAGTTATAAAGAGTTAACAGTCACAATCAGTGAATGTAAACAAGGCTTATTTAGCTCTTTGCTAAAACAACTTGTAGTCATCTACCATTGGTATTTTTGTCTCCAGATGTTGATCAGACATATAGGCATCTGTTTGCAGCCTTTAATGAGCTGCTCAAACCTCAAATGGGAGTGGGATTATAGACACTGTAGCATTTGCTTTTGGATTGGTACCTCCCCTCTCTCCCTGAAACAACTTTAAATGCCAATCTGAGGTACTTAACTGTCTCTGTATATTGTGTAGAGATTACAGGTATTGAACTTTGGCCTTTGAGAGCGGGGTCTTGAAAAGCTGTTTCACAGCAGCTTTGTCCTTATGTAGCTCTGATTCTCAGTCACTTGCTCTCTCATCAGCCCCTTCTGGCAGAGCAAGGAATTAAATACAGGTTTCAGGTTTTTTAATGATTGAAGCTCTTGAACTCTATTTCATTTGCAGTATCTATCAAGAATTGTCTTCCTTGCTGAACGTAGGGCATAGGGAACTGAACTTGGGGATTTACTTTGAAGGTTAGCTATTTATTTCCTGTCTGCGTTATCTGATCCGATGTTATGCAAAGGCTCTCTCTCTTGCTGAGAGAGTTTTTAATAAAAGTTGATAACGGATACCTAGAATTCCATTAATACTGATATAGTAGAAGCATTTCGTGCTCTCTCAAGAGGATCTTCAAAAAAAAGCAGGGGAACAGGAGAGGTTGTCATGATCTTTCTTTGTTTTACTTCCTGTAGCAGCTACTTTCAAATAACTAAAAATTACACAGGTTCCCCAACACCAAGAAATAATTTCTCTCCCATTAAATATCCTTGTGAAAGTAACCTGGTGTCATTTGTGTGGTAATGCAGAAATCGAGGAAAACATTTCCTATGAATAGAGTCCATATTGATATGCTCCTTGGAATTACACTTAGTAGAAAAAGGAAAAAAAATCTTTGGCAACTGTGAAAGCACATTTTTTGAATTTGGCATAATTTAGTTAAACTATAGTTACCTCTTTCTTGAATAAAGGCTGGTGCTATTCATTTGATGTTGAGATGAACCAGAAATCCTGCTGAGAACTTTAATAAGATACCTAACAAGGGAAATTCTCCACATTAGGTAGTCTGGCTAGCTGACAGTCACTGCTGTGCTCTTTCAAGATGCTTTAATATGCCTCAAGTTAATATAATGGACCTCTAGGATGCTTCAATTAATTCCAGTTTTGTATAATTTTTATTGAGATATTATAAGTGTATACATATATGCACATAAACACACATATATTTCTGCACTCCACAAAATGAAGTAGTACAGCTGGATGAAGTTATATCACCATGTGAGATTGCTGGCCATGGTACTAATCCTTCCATTTCAACCTGTAGAAACAAGCTTCTGTTTCTGAGACAGAAGTCCAGCATTTAAATGCTGCTGTTCTATGCTTAGAATTTAATTGAAAATATAACTCTAAGTGAATTTCTTTAGGACCCAAACTCAATCAACTTGAAAATTAACATAGAAAAAGGGAATGAGTTTGCAACGCTTTTTTAATTTGAATTTTTTATACCTTTTCTGACGTATTAAATATAAAGTAATACATTTAAAATTAACAATAGCTTTGGAAAAAAAGACACTCTTACAGTTTAAAAATATAATTACTTTTTTCAGGTTAATTTCAGTGAAATTTGCTTGAAACTGTAAGTATGGATGGCCAGTTTCTATTGAATGACTAAAAAATTATCTGTTTATTTTTTTTTTATTTCATTAACTGAAGCATTTCCAACAAAACCTATTGACAGAAAAGGTAGCTTTTGTATCTTTTGTGAACCTATATCAGTTACAAAAGTCTATAGGCAGTGTTATAGTAGTTCTTTCCATTCAGCTTGGGAAAGAAATCTGAGAGTGGCCAGAAGCATTGATATATGCAGCATTTCTGCTCGTAGGGAATTTGATAGGAAGAATTGTTCAAAGTAAAAAGTACAGGAGAACAAAATAAAAATAAAGTTTTTCTCAATATCCAGCTTAAATGTACATGAAACCTTGGAATACTTTGATTATTGAGGGGGAGGTGCTGAATCAGTTTTATGAAGTCAGCTGTTCAAATAAAAATCGCACCTGATTTTTCTATACTGCTCACTTTCTCAGAAAACTTGCGACTGATCTTTGTCTTTCTGGATGATTCATATTTCTTCCTGCCCACCTAGACTTGACCCACAGATCTTTTTTGCAGGTGCCACACTTGCCAAGTCCTCTCATAGGATTTGTTCATGTTAGTTTGCTAGCAAACCCCTGCATAGTGCTGATTACCAGATGTTCCTAAAGCCAACTTAGATATGCTTGACTTTGTCATGTAGTACTTTCTAGGTTTACTTTCTTATATATATGCCATTACTTACCTGAAGCGGGCCCTGGCAATTTTCCTATACAAATAAGATATTGTTTTAAAAATTATTTTATGTATTCACTTGCTTGGATTCTTTTAATTTTACCTATTAAACTAGCTCCTTTCATTTAAAACAAAATGCTTCTGGACATGATTACATTTTTTCTATCTTTAATATAAATAAAGGAAGCAGTTATAAATAGTTGATGAAAATCTGTGCATGCTCAGTGATTTTTAATTGCTGAGAAGTTTCTACTACATTCAGCTTGCAGCTGGCTGCACTGTCATTATGTTGGTCACATTATAGTTGGTTAACTTATTTTTTGCCTTCCCAGCTATATTTTGGGCTTTGGAATATGCTTTAATAAGCCCAGATGGGTTTCAGTCTAAGTAATGCATTTAAATATAAAATATAGATTAAACTCATTAAAAGTATTTCTTCAGCCCCAATGTTGATGGTTACATTTATTGTGTGATATTCCTGCAAATAGGTAAAATTATGTATATTGGTTTTGGACAAATTGTGTTTACTTACAAAATATGATTTTGTATATAAAATGTTGAATGATACTATCAAACTCCATAGTCATGATTTTGTTCATCTCAGCAGAGGTTCTGTGTCTATGCTAACACATCCATATTCAGTAAAATACTTGACTGTGAGCCGAGTTTGAACAACTGCTTAACTTAAAATATTATATAGCTGAAACTATTCAAAGCAGATTTATATACTTTGGTGTTTTGTTGTGGAACATTTATTCTAGCTCGAGCATGCCTCTAAGAATTAATCAGACAGCCCGTATGCAAGCTACTCTGACAGTACTGCTACCACAGCAGAGCCTATCCCTACTGGAATCAGCAGCAGGTCAGTACATTTACTTCCTTCCTACTTAAAGGAAGACACAGTATGTTTACATATATGAATGGAGTATCCTACTCTTTTGATATTGTCTTATTGCAAGTTAATGGCTTGCTAATAACTGTGTGTTCTATTATGGGCCACACACCATTCTCACACATCCCAGTTGGTGCATTTCTTGCTGTTAAAATGGCATTATTTGTGTGGCTTCACAAGACCCCAGCCGGGCTGCAGTTTCATTCTCCACTTTGATCAACACCAGATCTATCCTGACACTCACAGTGAGCATGCTGTTGCATGCTTATGGTACTGGGGACTTCTGTGAAAATTTTGCAGTTGAAAGAGAACTACAGTGATTAGTCAAAGCCATTGAGACAATTTCTTTATTGAATAAGAATATAAAATTTTGCATATTTTTTTTTTCTCCAAAACACATGGTGGAAAAAGGAGTGGTAGTTCAGAGTCCTGGTAGCTGTGGGTGTTTCTTAACAGAAACTGTCACTTTATTGCTATTGTTAGCAGGTGGCCCTATAGCAAAGATTTTTAATAACTGTTTTTTATTAAATGGTACTATACAGCTGAAAAGTAGTAAATGTGGTAGATATGTTTAAAAGGTCACAGAACACATAAACCAAACACTAATAATCTTACTCCAATTGTGTATAAATGTTTTGACAATGTTATTTCTTTAAAAAGTAAAATAGCCATGGGAGTAAGTAGGAAACAGGAAAAAGTATATAAGTAAACTGGGAAAAGTGTATGATACATATTCACCAAGTCCATCTTGCTGTACTCATCTAATATTTCCTTTGATAAGGTAAGTCAGCTTCTGGATAAAAGACTTACATTATTGGTTAAATAAAGAAGATAATGTATAGTCTAAGAAAAGTAGGTTGCACAAAAAGCTAGTATAAGGATTATGATTAACTTTGGTTTGAAAGGAATTTAGTTATTACTTAAAAACTTTCACTTATACACTTTCATGCTGTTTAATATTTTAATTTCTGACCATAGGATGGAGACTAGCAGTCTTCTGATTTTATTTTCCATCACAAAGGTGGGATATATTGTCAATATGTGGATAATGTAAATAACTTAAAAAAACTAAATGTGATGAAATAACCTTGTTATCAAGCAAAATATCACTCAGATAGGAATCATGTAAATGTAAGCAGGAATTTGGGCCAAATAACAGAGAGGGAGGAAAACCAAAGGCTATTATTTAGCCATGAAAGACAGCCAGGCTTCAGTGTAATGTGTCTGTGAAAACTGCAGAGACACTCTTAAGATTTACCAGCTGCAATGTCTCTTTAAAAAACGAAAAAGTAGTACCACTCCAATATTCAACTGAAAACAGAGCAATTCTGGCCACTCAGCTCTAAAAAACCCCACCAAACTCCATCCAATATAGCCTTAGAAAATACTAATCAGATGACCAGTAAAAGGAGATCCTATAATCTGTGTGTCTAAAATATATGGCTTCTTTGGTCAAGCAAAACAATGATTCATCTCCATAGTTAAATCCATGAACCAAGCACCAGGAGCTGAAAGCATTTCTTAAGGGATGACACTGATTATGAATTGGTAATGAACTGACTCAGGCCTGAATTTTCAAATTTCTAACCATGTTTGGAAGAAGTTTATTGAGGACATTTTTAACAGGAATAGCAAGTTCAAGATTTAAACTGGTTTTGAATGGTCCTTCATTAGCTTAGGAAATGGTTAATATGATTATGCATCAGATACTTTGCTCTGCCAAGAGATGTGGTGGTATCTTTATGGATGAGGAAATCAGAGTTGTGAAACGTTTTTCTGGTTTTGCTATGAGGAGTTTTAAGTATTGCAGCTAGGTTCTAAGTCACAGGTGGTTCACGGTAGCAAGAAACATCAGTGTTTTAACATGAATAAAAGCATAACGATTCTACATTCTAATCTATTTCCTCAAATAAAAATCATTTTATCTTTGGACAGACAAAAGCCTTCTCTCTATTTTTGCATACTGCAATGCTTCCTTAAAAATAATAGGATGATCATTGTTAAGCATTATGTAGTTTGGTCAGACTTAGCAAATATAAAGATGTAGAAAATCAAATTAAATGAACCATAAGGACAACAATGTACTATGTTGGTACAAAGATTTTCATTGCAATCAAGAGTTACTAACAGTCATGCAAGCTTGCCTACTTTGAATCAAATTATGTGAACACTTAGCCATAGATTGATTTTTAACCACTAGAAAGTGAGATGAATTATAAAGCACCCAAACCCCCCCCTTCTGAGAGTTAGAAAAGGACGTGCAGCTCAGTGCCCAAAACACATAACATAGCTAATGAACCAGGTGTGACAGTTGATATTCCCTCCCTGAGACCTAACCAACTCATCTACGACACTTGAAATTTACACTTGAAAATAAACAAAATGTGAAGTTAATGAGAGTTTAATGAAAACAATATCTAATTTCAATTAGTTACAGTGGAAGCTCACTAATTTTCACTTGGCTAACTCCCAAACTCCATCATTTTAAGGGAAATGTTCTCTCTCCCTTCTTCTCAGCAAAGATTTTAAAAATCAGAGAGCCATAGAAAGACTGTATCAGAAAGAAATTATTACCTTTCTAATATATATAGCATTATATTACATTTTGTACATGGATCTTGTTGCCTCATCACAAAAATTGATAATACCTTGGTCATACTCTTAGAGGCTCCTTTGACAGTGCCAAAAATTGAATCTAACTCTTTAGTGCTATATTGTGCTTGCAGGATTGAAATACTTAGTTTGTGTTTCCTAGGGCTTCATTATTAGCCTTGTGAGCAAACTCCTTCCTGAGATAACTGGACTGAAAGTAGCTCATAGTTGATTTATACTTTTGGTGCACTAAAATTGGGTTAATTAGAGTGCACATATAAAGAAAAAAAAAACACTTTATAGAAATAAGAAGCAGTGTCCACGCCTAAAATAACTCTTACTTATTCCTTCTTTTCATAGATATGATCAAAAAAGAAAATGTGGGATTTAAATTAAACTGTAGTCCAGTCCACACAGCAGGACTAAACGGATGCTAAATAGGTAGTTCATTCTGAGGAATAGCTGCCTCAGGTGGCTTTTTACTGAGAGAGTAGTTCCTATGTATAAAATCGATGTAATTTCAAGCATGCATAGTTGAATTTAAAACAAACAAACCAAACCCCAGCAATGGTGACATCTCTATAATACACCTAATGGAGCATGCTTCTACCTTAACAAGTGTACTTTTATTACTGGCTGGTCCTTCAAAAAATGAAACTAGAAATATTTTCTAGTGGGTAAAAAATCTTTAAAAAAATAAAAAGTTTCACTAACAATGACAGAGAAAATCCAAGACAGAAGATTTGCCTAATTATTGATCTTCTTCTCAAAATTAAATCAACAGCTCTGCATGAATCACTTAGCTTAATTGTCACAAAGGATTTCACTTTTTCTCTATTTTTATATAGGATACTGCCTTAATTTTTATGAAATTTGTGGCTCACTCAGGGTAACATGCTGGACTAATCTAGGGGTTTTTTTATCTTTTTATATAAGAATTAGTCTTCAATGTGCAGGAGGATGATAGCTGGTATAATTTATGCAGCACTTAAATTTTCTTTATTTTCTTTCTTTTCCTCCTTCACATCGATTCAGGACTACTTTCATTGCACTATCTGCATAGCTGAAGACATCCACATTTACTTGGAGGTTGCAAACCATATTCAGTGCTTAATCATATTCTTTATGGGCATTGGACAATGGTCTTTTTTCAAAATTAGAACAATCAGGCACTTGGAGTCCCACATCCATCTTAGAATACAACACTCTGTAATTAAAGATAGAGTCTTAGTAGTGGTCAATACTGAAAATTCTCCTTAATGTAGAAAGTCTTTACTGAAAGTAAGTCTCCCACTAACTTCAAATACATGGAATGGTGACATGTACTACAGAGTATAGTACAGATATCTGCCTATCAGGTTATTTTTCTGTCCCTGTTTTTAGTATTTACCCTCAGCTTTATGATGTGTGGTTACTGCTCCTGACAGTGTAGAGAGCTGCAAGGGTTAACCATCTAAAAAGCTGTTTCTCCAGGATGGTTTTCTATGGCATTCTACAGAGAAAGAGACAACAGTCCCCTACAGAGACTCCATCTGAGAATGTCATCTTCACTTCTAGTGGAGTCCTCGTACTGTGATTGCTTGCTCATTCATTGTTAGCACATAATACAGGGTAGATAATGATTTACAATTTTGGTCGTTTTCTCTTATCTCTAATGTGTCAAAGGAAGCCAACGACAAAACAAGAACCTTTTCTGTTTTGTTTTGAAGACAAATGTAACACCTTACTTAGTGGAATCTCAACTGACTAACAGTCTTTGGCAAACATTTTTAGAAGGTTTGTAGCTACAGCTACAATTGCCCTGATGTTCACTATATTTCAAATCTGCATTCTTCTGTAAGACAATCTTCTATTTTATTGTGGGCAACCAGACATCTCAACTAAGGAGAGTCCAATACTGTTAGTATTGAGAAAATAGTTTTCTAAGAGGAAAAATGTTTTTAATTTAACACAGTATGCTGTAAAGGAGTAAAAAACTTCTATGTTTCTACCTTCTAGGACAGATCAGATTTTGCTGCTGAATAAGTGTATAGAAAAAAGTTCTGAAGAAGCAGTTGCTTTCAAGGAAGGATAAAATCCACTGCTCAGAGGTGAAGCGTGAGTATACTCCAAGGTGCTCAGTAGTTATTTCAGTTTGCACAGCTTCCTAATTAGAGATGTTTTAATGCTTTAATAGCTCCCAATGCATTCATGATTGGGACATAATTTACAGGAAGCTTAGCAGAAGGTTTCAAAAGCTGATGCAATACCATTAAAAACATTTTTGATTTTACAATTAATAGAAGATACAGGTTCTCTGGGTTGTTGTCTCAGTTTCTCTAGTATGAAGAACCTGATGATGTCTCGAAGACATATGTGAATCAGTTTTCTGTAAGCAGTTGTCTCAATTTACACCAACTTAAAATTTGGTTTAATGTTCTCTTTAAATATTTTTGGTATACTTTAAGGCTTTGGTTTTCCTCAGGCTTACCTTAAATAATTTGCATTACATTAGTGAAGAAGTATTATCAATGTTTGTTGATTTTTCTTGTGTTTAATTCTTCTGTGCTGTGTGCCTGCTTGTTAGCCTTTGCCTGCCTTTTTAATTTGACATCACAGTTTAATTTTTTACCCTCTCTTCCTTTCAACCTACCTTATCATCAAGTATCTTCTGCTGTCAGCTTGAAAGTAAATGTCATGATATATTCAGAGGGTGGGCTCAAACTGGGTTTCATCCCCGTCCTACTGACATTTTTTACTCAAAACATGAACTTTACCGTGTGCATTTATTTTTTAAAGATGAGTTTAAACACTAAATCCAAACTTTCTGCACTTTAAGTATTTTCTTATAAATTCAGATCTGATTTCAAGAACAAGCATGGTTAATCTAGCATTCTTTGAGGTTAGTATTACTGTTTCTCATAGGTTGACTTCTTGACAGATTCATTTTTTTTCTTATAAACAATGTAATTTTCTTTCAAGCTGAAGCTTCATTTACACTATTTAGATTTTTCTCAATTTATTATAACAAAGTGTTCATAAAAAAGTACACTTTCCAGAGCTGTTAATTAAAAGGGCTTGCTGGGATAAATAAACCCATATGCTGTTGATTAACCACCTTTTAGGGGTCAACGGTTGGAATCTCCTGCTGTGCTTATTTTAATTGTTGTCCAAAATTTTATCAGAAACTGTTTTGTCCATATGGCACTTGCTGAAGATGTAAGGCCTATAGAGAGAATGAACAAAACCCAAAGAAAAAAAGTATTTCAGGCTGTGCTGTATGTGTGACAACTTCAAGGTGATAATTAACATGCTTTTTATCTTATCATATATAAAATTCAGAAAAAAATAAAAAGCAATAGAGAGTTTATATGGGTGTATGTGTGCATTCACCATTATAATGTCTATGAATGTCTCCTGCTATTTATAGAGAGAATATCTACCTGATATACCTGTAGATTTTCCAAATAATGTAAAATACAAAGAGATGGCAATGTGTTTTAAAGTCCAAAACTATAAAACAAAGAACTGATATTGTTGTCTCTGGACATATTTTTTTAGCTGAAGAGAAAGCTCTTTTCCTTGTAACACCAAATATATACTGACATTTCTTTTTGTTAGTTAAATATCCCCTAAGATGTCTGTCTTCATGGAAGGTGAATCACAGAAGTGTCTATAAGAGTAGGAGATCTGCCCTTTGATTCTCTTTTTTGAATTTTAAAAGCACACCATTACTGAAAAATCTTTTTTTAATTATTTTTTTAAATTTTAGGCATACAAATTTTTCACTTCCTTCATTGTAAATGTAAAGGTTTATGAAATTATTTGCAGATGAATTAAAAAAGAAAAAGCCAAACAAGCCCCAAACCTTAAAATGTTATGCAGAGATTTAAATGAGACTAGAAGTTTTGCTTAAGATTTTAAAAATCCAGTACTTATTTCACCACATTTCTGCTGAAATTATGAAACACTACTGGCCAAGTTTGAGCCTCAAGCAGTGATACCATCAACTGGGTCAGAAAGAACTCTCATAAAAAAAGTTTGTATTGATAATTTCTTTTGCTTACTATGTCTTTTTGAGAAAGAATCAATCACTATTGAGAAAGCTTCAAACTTTAAAGAAAACCCCAACTTTAGAAGCAGAGAAAGCGAATAATTGAGGTGTGGATTAATTTAGATTAGTTTGACAGGTAAGAAGGAGACTGTGAATGACCTGCCTAAATAACTGGATCACTGTACTTCCAAAAACAGGTGAGGAAACCCACCATTTTCAGTGTGATATTTGCTGCTCAAAAGTTTCTAAATGGTGAGAAGCTGGAAGCTGGTTCTGATTGAAGATCTGGCTCTGCGTACACTCCTGTCCATCAAAGAATGAGAAAATCCTGTAACAAATCTCCTTTAGTCAAAAAGAAGAAATTAGCAAACCTTTTGTTTCACAGGCAAGCAAAAGATGCTAACCATATGGGTGCCCCCACTCACACTGGGACAACTGTGACTTCCACTCAAGAAGAGCTGGAGAAAGTGATGAGCTGGATGACAAAACATGAAGTGCATGACTAGGCCAAATGCTCTGTGATACCACAATCTCACAGAAGAAAGCAAATTGCTCCTGATCCAGTCCATCCATGGTCATGTTTCATTCTCTCTGGCAAAACATTTTTGTCTGGAGAGAAAAAAATAATGATTTTTTTTTGTTTGTTTTAGGGAAAAGAAAAAATAATGAACTATTTTAAACAAAATATTGCATTGATATACATTTGCTTTATACAGAGGCAGAGTTATGTCTCACCTCAGATTTTGCCCTACTATGAAGTAATATTGTATAAATATTGTTCAGCACACAACCTGCTTTGGTTCTTTATTGGTCAGAAAAACAGTCCAGAAACCCCAAATCTCAGTTTGCTTCTGCAGACTTTTCTCCTTTTCCACTAAATTAGTTCCCATCTTTGTTGTGTATGCCTGTTATCTTCCTTAAGGAGCACTTTTATCTTTAAAAATAGTTATTTGATTCAACTCTCCTCTATGAAGCGCACTTACACACCACAGACAAGTCCTTCTGGATGAAATGCCTCTAAAGACTTTCAAGCTTGAATCAGTATCAGCAATGGTACAGTAAAACTGTGGAAATAAAGACAAAAATGGATTTCTTTCTCACTTGCTTTCTTTCTCCTTTAATACTCCCATCTTTTGACTAGCTCCTGATTTCCTGACTGTACAGCTAGTTTCTTGCCCTCTCAGGGTATTCCTCAATATATATTTCCTGATTATTGTTAGGAAGAATGCAGTGTGGAGTTTGTTTTACTACCCTGCACAGGCCCAGGGCTGGAATAATAAGAGGTTACTTGGATGGAGAAGGTGAAAAAAATAAGTTAAGTCCAAGGTCAGCCTGAGAAGTTCAGTGAGCAAGTCAGGGACAGGGGAGGGACAGAGCTGGAAATGGACACTCCCCACTCTCTCCCCCCACATCAGTGGGGCAGAGAATGATATCTCTGGGATGGGCTGAATTGGAGCCCTGAGATAAGAACAGAGTGAAGAAAGGCACTAGGGGTGTCTGGACAACAACAGGTAAGCACCTCAGTGCTCTCAGGGCCATACCTTGTGAGTTCCCTCTTCACTAGATATAATTCTAATGATCTCCAATTTCATATTTCATCCAGCATAAGCAATAACTCAGGGCTCCCTCTACTGCCAAATAATTTTCAAATATTTCAATTGTTAGTGTTTTCATCTCAATACAGAGCTCCATTTCTCCTTTGCTTATTATAACTAATAGGAGGATAACTAAAAAAGTCATTCTGCTAGAAGAACTGCAGGTTTCAGGATGATAAGAAAACAATTTAGGTGAAAGGAGAAGAGAAAATGGTAAATTAGTCATGTTCAGAGAGCAATAGAGAAATGATTGTTTAATTCATATTGCCTGAATTTCTTTTGTTTTTATAACAATCAGTATTCCAAAACAGTCAGCAGATTTTCTGGAAGAAACCGTATCAGATGCTCCCCATATTTCAGCACCATATAAAGCTTCTTGAAGAGCTCCAGGTCAAATTTTGTACACGACACCCACTAAATTTCTTGAACAGTTCCAAAGGTCAGGCAAAATCCTGCTCTCAGCAATGGCTGATTGCTGAGGGTATTCTCTTCTGTCATTCTGGTACACTTACAGAGACCTGTTGCGTACTATTGCCGGACTCTTCCAGCTAAACTAGGTTTAGTCTGTCCTTAGCTTCTTGGCAAACAAAAATTTCATACAGAACAACAGAATAGGACATATTTGTAGCAATAAAATTGAAATTAAATCTCTTACAAGAGCAACTCCATACCTAAGTAAAATACCTTCTGCAATTTCACCATGGAATGCTAAGAAATTCAGGCTATAAGAACAAATCAAAAAAGCTTCAAAAGAAAATTGGCACTTTATTAATACCTTAATTTATGGGAAATGGCTATGAATATGAATAATATGTACAAAGTTTGACCAAAAAAAAAAGAAAAACAAAAAAACCTGCAAAATCTCAAAAATGTAAAAATAAAAATCAGCAGTCCAGATTTTCCTATTCCCTTCCAAAAGCTTCGAACATTCCTCTTAAAGTGCAAAAATTATACTTACAGACTTTGAACAAACTCATGTTTATTAAAATATCAGCTGGTTTGGTGGTTTAGAAACTAGAACTGATACTCTACTTTACTTCTGTATGAATGGTATTATGATGAAATAATTTGCCTTGATGAAACACGATTTCACTATGACTCAAGGAATAGTGTTACCAAAGGGTTGGATTTAGGAGGTTTAGAGGTGGATTTTAGATGAAGGTTTTGCGATATTACACTGTTATGAATGAAAACATTGATGTTTTTGAGTAGATTCTCAGCTGGTGCTAAGTTGCTCAGTGTAGTTGCTCTGATCCATGCCATGCAAAGACTGACTCTCACTCCTTGTTCATTTGTACTGAAGCTGTTTTCCTTGGTATCATTCACTAAAAAAAAACCAAAAAAAACCAACCAAACAAAAAAAAACTGGGGAAAAAGAGTATCTATAAATAAGAAAACTTGAAGATAGTACCTTGCTTAATTTAGTATGTATGCACACTCACATGCTGAAGCTATTGATGATAATGAGGATAATAGATGCACTGTCTAATGCTCAGAAACCTGTTTTTAAATTTCAAAATAATCTAGCCTTGGGTTAGATGGTTCTTCAGGAGAGAATATAACAAGCCATAGTGACTGTGATGAGTATTCTCTACAGCTTAATACACTGCTGATCACTTATAAATATTCTACCAAAATATGTTATTAGATTTTAATTTCTTTATCACTTTTTCTTCTTTTATTTTCTATCAGAAATACCTGCCTGAGGCATTTGGAGATGTCATTTTGCATAATGAAAGAAGGCTAACATGAATGCAAATTTCCAGCAAATATTTTTCTTTCTTTTAGAGGCAAATTCTCATGAAATTTTCCCGAGTAAAGTTCTACTCCTTTGGCAGTTTTGCTGCATGCTGCTGCATACTTTCCCCTGCCTCATTTTGAATGTCAAATTCAAAGGTGAATTAAAATAGTAATTTGAAGCAGTTTAAAGTATCTCCAGATGAACAGAAATAAAAATGATAGAATTTTCCTATTTCTCATTACTCATCCTAGAATGTCAAATTGGAGAGTTTATCCAAAGTATATACTACTACAAGGGTCTGGTTATAAAAAATTGAATTGCTTCTTCTTAACATGGTGCAAATAGGGTGCAATTGAATATAAGACCTTCACTCTTTGGGTAACTAATAGGGAAAACTTGAACATAAAATTCAGTTCTTCCTAGGCAACTATGTATGTTTCAAACCTTGGTGACACCACCTTACCATTCAGCAGTATCTTTGGAAACTAGAAAAGTGTTTTCATTTAAGTGTTTCTTTAGTGTTTACTAAACTAACTTGAGAAAATGTCAAGATTAGTCATCCTCCAATGACTAAGTTATCATTAAAAGAAACTGAAAACATTAAGTAAAAGGAAAAGATAGATCAGACATCCATAGGAGTAAATAATCTAGTTCAAACCCTTGCTAAATCAGAAGAGGATGTTGGGTAAACTTTTCAGGGACTTCAGCATCATTGATGTTGATTCAATCCCCAAGTTCACATCCTTGCTTCTTGAAAACAGATAGAAATGATTACTTTAGTACTATCTTTAATATCAAGAGGATGAAGATAACACAGAGAGGAATCCATGTATATATCATTCTCCTTCTATTTGCATAAATAAAATAACTTCTAACATTCAGCTTTTGTCATATTTGTCTTCACTCTTGCAGTTTTTTGATGAGTCCTTTTTCCACTTCCTCCTTGTCTCTTGGCAAACTCATAATGCCTATCTTCAGATGATTTTCATGCACGGTCTCTAGAGATTTTTTACATCTCCCCCATTGCTTTAATTGCAAAATCCAGTTAGTTTAATGCTTTTAACTTGGTATTCTAAGCTGGTTCTACATCCAAGGACTAGCAGGTACTTTTGTCTCTCAGGACTTCTAATTACAGCAGAATTTGCATGGAGGAATAGAACATTGTTCTAAAACTGCCAGAAGATAAATTCTTTGTTGGTGGTTTTAAAGCCCCAAGTGGTTTTAATCTAAATATTCCATTAAAAAAAATCTTTGTTTTTTTTAACCAATATTTTATATAATTAATTTACTCCACTACTTCAGCATTTTTACTATTATCTTTCCTTGTCAATACATACTTTTCCACTCCTCATATTAGACTTTGATTGTCTTCAACTCTGACTCCATTTCTTGTAGCCCTAGATCTGCTTTCTTAAATTTCTTGATCCTGTCCTTCATTCTCCTGCAACTTACATTCACTGAAAGTAAATAACTCAGATAATTAGAGAATAAATAGCAACAGAAAGCTAATTTATGAAATTGAAATGCAGTGAGCAGTGTGTTGACAAAAACGTGCAAAAATTCATCCAGTTGTTTCTGAACACATGCACGTTGTTATGCCACTTGTCAAACCTGATAACTCCCTATTCCAATTTGTGTGCAGGAGAAAACCATGATGGTCAGGTTTTTGACAACTGTAATCTGCACTATAGTCACAGGTGTGAAGTTCAGCTCCAGGATTCAACTGCATCCCCTGTCTGTGACTCTTCTGTGCTGGTCTAGAGCTGGGCAACCACCAATTTCCCTCCTCATGAGGTATGTCAGAAGGCTGTGTCTGGAGCAAAACACATAGTATTCCAGTGGGTATAATAAACACACAAGGAGTTTGTGAGTTTTGGCCTCCACACAGAAGTGTTTATCTTAAATGCTATCTTTTTATTATATGGAATACTTTGCATCTAATGTGTAGTGGAAAATTATACTTGTCCCATTTTTTATTTTGTTTAATTGCAAGTCATTTTGCAACTGATCACAAAGTGAGAAAGTTATTTTATGTACTGTCCTTTCATTAAGAAAAATAGACTCTTTACACAGTTTTATGGAAGAAATCCTTTGATAAGCTTGTCTACTGTGATTAATGTGTGTCAGACTGTTTTCCTTACTCATACGAATAAAATAGTTTTCCCACAAAAATGAAGAAAATGTTCAATTGATATTTTATTTACTAGTTTTGATATGGACTATTTTAATTATTACTAATTTTTTATTTGTGTCCAGGTAATTTTTGAAATGCCTTTTTTAGCAATTTGTGTGGAATTATTCCTATAAACTCATATACTTTGTTGTTTTAAGTAGCTATAACCTCTGAGGCTGATATTCTTGTATAGTATTTGGCTATGCTGTTGGCAAACACGTAAGTGCATGTTTCCATCCTGACAGTGGTTGAAAGAGTTTGGTTCACTCTTTCCATATGTTTAGACATGATGATAAATATTTGTCAATAATTATGTGTATTACACCAACTCAGGGACAGAAGGAAAACTTTTCATACAAAATTGCTGTAATTTCTATCCAGTACACAGGAAAGTCTTCTCTTCCACAGAAACATCCACTGACATATCATTGTCAGTATCTCATCCTCCCTCATCAGTCAAAACATCCTTAGAAAATAAGTGCCACCTACCCTTAACATACAAACATACACACAAATTTTTCTACTCCTCCCATGCTGGGTGATTCCATCTGAAATATAGCTAGATAGCTCTCTTTCTCTCACAGTAGCATAGTGTGTTGCTGTGAAAACAACCAATTTTAGTATCAGGGGATATTTTTAAGTTTGTTTTTCCTTTTCTTATGTTTTTCCTACCCCGAGTCTGCTGCTAGATTCTCCAGTTGCCATGGTGAGCAGGGGTGTAGGCAGTTTTCCAGTCAGGGAAAAAAAATAAAAATCATGAAATGAATGCTAATGTGAGAGGAAACTGGCAATATTCAGTTTTATAACCCAGTCTGGTTCATAAATAACTTTCTACCTCAGGCTTTCATGGGGCAACACAAAAAAAGGTCATAAATTAGGTACTCATCTTGAAATGAATTCCTTGGGTATTTTTTGCAATCAAACAAGACCACGCAGAAGAGAATAGCCCAGTGATTCCAGAAAGACACTTGGAAATTGAAAGTCCTGGATCCTGTTCTGGCTCTATTGCTGCCAGTTGTTACTGAACAAGGTAGGTGAAAGACAGGCATTGCAATGATGGGTCGGGGTCTCTTTGGCTATGTAGCATCTGGTCCCTGTTGAGAAATTCACCCCACGGTGTTTTTCTTAGGAAAACACTGATTTAATGCACCAGTGTGTACTAAAACATTGTAAATAGAGTCCACTAGTAAAGTTTTACACACACTTACACATTTTCATTTTAAAATTTGTGTATTATAGAATCATAGATTCATAGAATGGCCTGAGTCAGAAGGGACCATAAAGATCATTTACTTCCAATGCCTCCGACAAGAGCCTTTCGCTAGATCTGGTGGCTCAGAGCCTTATCCGATCTGGCCTAAACAAACACTTCAAGAAATGGGGCATCCACAACTTCTCTGAGCAACCTATTCCACTGCCACACCACCCTCACATTAAAGAATTTCTTCCTAATATCTAATCTAAACTTATTCCATTTCATTTTGAAGCTACTCGCCTTGTCTTGTCACTACATGCTCTTGTAAATAGTCTCCCTCCAACTTTCTTGTAGACTCCCTTCAGGTACTGGAAGGATGCAATTAGGTCACCCCAAAGACTTCTCCAGGATGAACAATCTTCATTTTCTTAGCTTTTCCTCACAGGAGAGGTGTTCCATCCCTGTAATAGGGTCTTGGTGGCCCTCCTCTGTACTCACTCCAACAAGTTGATGTCCTTCCTGTATGTGGGATCTCAGAGCGGGATGCAGTACTCATCACCCTTTGAAATATAACAAATTTCCATGGATGACATAAATTTCTTCATATCCATGTGAAATACTGTTCTCCATTCTATGTTCTTTCCATTCTGCCTTTCTCATCTACCTTTTCTTAATTTTGTTTTTCTCTTCTTATTTTTTAAAGGCATGGAAATAGAAAAACATTAAAGAAAATACTAATTTATTTGAAGAAAGCATGATTTGGGAAGCTTAAAAGCTTTTCACAAAACATCTTTTTTTCCCCTTCTAGCAATTATCTCTCTAGGAATATAGTTTATTAATCTATCCAATGTAAGTAGTCAGCACTTTTTATAGACAAAGAAAAATATTGTCAAATGTTGTAATTTTCAGCTGGTTAGCATCTTCTGTCTTTCATCTTTGAGACACTCAGCAGTGCTTGGGTTTCTGACTGGACGTGGTGGCACTGGAGGTGGAGAAGTCGATGATCTGACTCCTCACAGCTGCCTGTCCTGTCTTTACAGTGCAGTGAGTACTGACTCCTTGCTAAATTGCTGCAGTTTGCAAACATGTCTGAGAAGCTGTTTTCCCTTTTTGCTTCTCTTGAGACATTGCATTGTAGGCTCCAATAGTTTAGTAACCTCTGAGCTGTCTGGGTATGCTCAGCTGTGGCCTCTGGGCAGCATGAAACTGGAGCAGAGCTTGCCCTGCTGGGACAGGAGAAATGCCTGGCCCCTGATAAACTTTCCAGTTTAATTCAAGTCCTATTAAAACAGGTACTACCAGTGCTACTATATTTATGTTAAAAAGACACAGCTACTATCAGATGCACAATTAGTTTTACATAACGACCACCAGTATGCAATATATCATGTCAATGTGAATAGAAGGTACAAAATTATTTTATGATAACCTGAGAAAAAGTAGATGTTGTTGACTTTTAAGTAGTGAATCTGCTCCATAGTTTATTACTAGATACAAGAGTTATTGTGAGGCATAATTAATATCTATAAGGTATCTCAAAATCTTGTGCTATACAGATGTCTAGCATTACTGTTATTGACTTGGAGTCCCTTAAGAGCTGTAATAAACTAGTCACTGTCTTAGGTTTAATTTAGAGATGGTCAGCCTATAGACTACTGATAGTAAATCAGTATTGCATTGGAGGAACAGCAGTATGTTGCTTCCCAACACATCAGTTATGTGTTTAATAGTGGAAGTGTAGTCTCTTGCTCTACAGCTGGATAAAATTTTGCTTTTTGCTTGTGAAAAGAGAATTTGAAGTTCTTCTTCTGAAAATAAAAAAATCGATAATACTACCTTTAACAAAAAAAATGGAAACTTCAAGTTTTTGCTTGAGACTTGATGATAAATTGTCTGTAACAGTCAAAAAATTGATTTACAGTATCTTTGCAATGGGAATTGCTTTATATTTAGGGTAAAATTTGAGGCAATTAATTTTAAAATTTTCTGTAAATGGAAAAATTTTGCCAGAAATAGCTACTTTTACTTGCTCAGTTTAAAGTTCCTTGATATCTAAAGGTTTGAAGATAATTCTTCAAGGAAATAAAATAAATTGGTTTGCCTTTGTGTGTTTATGTGTGAGATTAATGGATGGGAAAGCACAACAGTTCTTAGCCAAGTCTAGCCTAGGATTTACACAGTCTTAAATAGACAAGGGAAGTTTCAGATCTTCTTGCCAGGGGCAGGGAAATGAGCCACAGAAGAGCATGAAGGCACCCTCTGCATGCAAAACTTTCTTTAAATCTGAAGTCAAGATAAAGCAATTGCTCATTGCACTTATCCAAATAAATCCCTTTATAACTGAATATTGTAGGAGCAGTGCTCTAGGCAAGGTCTAGATTGTCTGAAAATAAAGATTTTACTCTTTTCTAAGTTTTAAAATACACTTTCTAGCAGTTTCTTTCATATGCTTAGAGATAAGAGACAATTTCACTTGACAGATATATCCTATCACAGCTACACCGAACCATTTGGCTGCTAAGCACTAAGAATATTCCTGCTTATTTGTTAATAATGATTGCATCCTGGAGGCTTTAAAATAAAAACTTTTTAAAAATCAAGCCAGGGAAATTCTCACTAATTGGAAAAATACCTACATTTAGAAATGTAGAGGTCTGGATCCCCTCTCCCACGAGAACAGGCTGAGAGAGTTGGGGCTGTTCACCCTGGAGAAGGCTCTGGTAATATCTGATAGCAGCCTTCCAGTATGGAATGGGGGTTGATGAGAATTGGAGAGGAACTTTGTACAAGGGCATATAGATATAGGACAAGGGGGAATGGCTTTAAACTGAAAGAATGTAGGTTTAGATTAGATATGAGGAAGAAATTCTTTATTGTGAGGGTAGCGAGGCACTTAAACATGTTGCCCAGAAAGTTGTGGATTCCCCCTACCTGGAGATGTTAAAGGCCAGGCTGGACATGGCTTTGAGCAACCTCATCTAGCGGAAGGTGTCTCTGCCCATGGTAGGGAAGTTGGAACTAGATGATCTTTAAGGTCCCTTTGAACCGAAACCATTTTATATTTCTATGAAAAACAAATCTTGAGTTCTTTCACCCATAAGCAATAAGTTACATGGGAAAGATAAATTTGCTTCATACATATTTTGTTATTACAATCTTGAAAGTATTAATCTCTTTCTCCCTGAAAAAAGAAGTCTAAGGAATCATAATCTTGCAGTAAAGTTCACAGAGTGTTGCCTGAAGAAATTGATACTCTTACCCTATTCACTTAAACAGCCACTCTTTTGGATGGTATAGAATGCGTGCAAATTTGCTTCAGCAAGCAACAGGTTAATGTTAATCCAGGTGTTTCAGATAACTCTGTTGTATTCTTTTCATCAGAGTAATTGGTACTAGCATTGCATAGAAAAGATGACTAATGATAGTATATTCACTGTGGAGCAGAGCAAATGTGGAAGTCAAATTGTGTGGCTCTAGGCATTTTTAGAGACAGAATAAACAGTGATTCACTGTGTCACAGTCCTCATGACCCCCCTTTATTTCACTTATGAAGTTGCCCATGGTCTATAAGTGCCTAAAAAAGAAAAAAAAACCATACACAAATACAAGTACTAATTGAAAAGTAAAATGAAAATGTGGTAACATGAGAATATATCAAATATTCATACTGCCATGAATAGGGCTAGATGCAGTTCAGGTATGGATATAAAGCCCTTGTCGCAGTCTAGTTTCCTCTCTGTCTTTGTCCCGGAATATCTGATATTTTGGTCTGTGCTAATATGAAGATGGATAGCACAGTGAGCACCCCTGTAAATCCCTCTCTTTATCATAAAAAACTCAGTGATTGAAGGGGAGAAAACACTATTACATAAGCTTCAGCGACAAATAGACTTTATGGATTGAGAGACAGATTTGAGATGAAGAAAAAGCGAAGCCTTAACTATATTAAAGGAAGGTGGAGTTAGGTATCTCTTAAGCTGCTTGAATATACAAAAGTCCGTAAGGACAGACAGAATGCTGGTACAGCCAGCTTTCTATTGTCTTTGGAAGATTATGCCAGCTGGAGGAGATTCTTGATTGCTGGAGAGAACAAACATCACATCACATCCCCATCCTGCTGCAGGTTATAGAGTAAATCCTCCACAAAGCCACTTGCAGACCAAAGGAGAACATGGTATTTGGGAACAACCAGAAAGAATTAATCAAAGGGTGAATTATGCTTGACCAACCCAGCAGCTTTCTATGATGAGATGACTAAGTGGATGAGAGTAGTGAATTTTTGACATTGCCAAGATTTTCAATACTGTTTCTGATAGCATACCTTGCAAGCAAAATAGTGAATATGAAATGGATAAATTACTGAAAAACTGGCTGCACAACTGAACTCAAAGGGAGGAGATCAGGAGTATGAAATCCAACTGGCAGACAATTATTAGTGGTGTCTCTCAGGGACAATAGAGGAGCCAATACTGTTTAATATTTCTATTAATGGTGTGGACAATGGGGCAGAAGGTACTGCCAGCAAATTTGCAAATTATATCAAACTATAAAGGAATGATTGATATACTAGGAAATAGAGCTGCTATTCAGAGAGACTTTAGTAGAAAATATAAATGGCCAGAAAAGACATTTCTGAAATCCAGAAAATGCAAGATCCTGTCTCTGGGACTCAATAAGCTCATGCAAAAGTGGATGCTGGCAGCTGACTGTCTAGGAAGCAGCTTTGCAGAAAAGAACCTGAACTTCCACATACACAAGAAGTAGGTGAACCAGCAGTGTGTTCTTGCAGCAAAGAAAACTAACTGCATATGGAACTGTATTGGCAAACATACAGTCAGCAGGCAGTAGGTAGTAATTTTTTTCTCTTTTGGCACCTGCCAGACTACATCTGTTATGCTGTTTTGGTCTCCCCAGCACAAGACAGACATTGGCATGTCCTTCCCCATCCTTGGATAGAGTGAAAAGCTGTCTGGATATGGTCGTGGGCAACTGTTTCTAGGTGGCCCTGGTTGAGGAGGGAGAATTTACATGATGGTCATCAGATACCTCTTTCAACTTTAACCATTTTGTGATTCTGTGACGTACGGGAGTGTATCCACAGAAGGGTTGCTAAAGTGATTAAGAGTCTGATACATCTCATCTGAGGAGATGATGAGAATGCTTTTGTTCAGTGTAGAGGAGAGAAAGCTAAGGTGAGACCATATCAAGTTCTTCAAATACTTAGCAGTAGAGTATAAAAAGAGAAGCAGACTTTTTTGAAGGTACACAGTGATAGGATGAAAAGTAATGGACACAATCTACAACACACTAAATTCCTCTTAAATACAAGAACAAATATTCACCACTAAGTTATTCAAAAAAATTGTGGAACCTCCAGCCTTGGAGGTATTCTAAACTTGAAGGAAGAAAGCTCCCAGCTCTCCCTATCTAACTTATTCTGTGATATAGTGAAACTATGGTTCAATAATTGAAGTGGTTAAGAATGGAAGGATTGCCATTCTTACTCATCAAGACACATTATTATATAGTCAGACTTAGTTACTTGTTAAATTTTAGTGGCTGGGTTCATGAGAAAGAAATAGTCTTTCCCAAGACACACTCTTAAGTCACTAGTGGTGTACTTATATTGAAGTTCATCCTATAGGTCAAATATACATTTTAAATGTAAATAGATTATGTATGTCTCTGCATAGGCAGGGATAACTCAATGCTATGGCTGTATATTTGAGTTTGCATTGTAAGTACTAATTTGATTTCCAGTAGCATTAGGGCTGTATTGGCACAGTGCTCTGAACGGTCTAGTTATCACTGCTGATTATATATGTATATATATATATATATCCAAATGAACCATTAACTTCATTAGTGTATGCTTCTTGTGGTACATGAGAGAGTTTGAATACCTTTGCTTTCTTCTACACACTTGCACCCTTGGCAGCCGTGAACTATTTTACACTCAAATTACTTGAAAGTTCCATTGAAATTCACCTGATCTCGCGCAGAAATATTGAATCCATTGGTGTAGTCGGAAGATGACAGTAGGTTAGACCTTGCATAAAATCCAAGAGGAAAGATTCCAGCATACTCTTCAGTTTCTCCCTTGCCTACAGTAGAGTAGCTCTGCAACTCATGTTAGGAAATTCAAGTGTCTGTTCTTTGTTCTTATGGAGTGGCTCATTCAAGACAGCATCCTTAAATGACAGAGCCTAAATAATCTGACGTAAGGTACTACCTTTTTTATTCTCTTTTAAATGAAGAAAAGGTTATTTATAAATAAATAATTGAAGATACAGTGATCTACAAAAGGCAGTGCAGGAGCATTCTGTGGTAACTGAGATACCAGTCTGGTATATCAACAAGTAAAGTTGGAGACTCTTTTCTTGACAGTGTGTTCCATAAGATTGGGTTCATGTAACTCTAGGAGAGGATTCACAAGGTTAGGAATTGCAAATGCTGTACTAAGAAGGATCAAAATGTGGGACTTTAGAGGGAGAGGGAGCCTCTAAGAGGCTCTAACAAGCAAACCTAAGCAGCTTGGAGCTCTGGTAGCTGACTTTTGTGATTGTTACTCTTCAATAACTAATTCTTATGGTGTACTGGCAGAGGGTAGCTACACAAATTGGATTTAAGTTACACGAGAGAGGTTATGATTTATTGACATAAATTATCTCATTTGGACATTGTTACTATGACCCAATCACTTTTAATGGGTGCTAGTTTGTTCACTGAATCCATATTTCAACACAGAGTGCACTGCTTTCCTTAAAAATAAACCCACAAAGCAAATGTAAAACTTCACAGCAGTGTACAGGATGTGTAAATGGTACTCTGAAAAAGAATCTGCTTTTAGGGGCTTTTGGCATCCTTCCTTTTTAAGCATTTAGGATAGAAAAAAGTCTTGCATGACAGAGAATCTTAGAATAGGTCAACCATTTGTATTTCTTCTGTTAGAGAGGAGCTTATACTGAAATTGCACCAAAACGCCATAAATTGGGCCAGTCTCTGTGTTCACAGCTTAAGTGATAATCCATATTAAGGGATAATCCATATGTCAAATCAGTTCATGGCTGCTGCAAGCAAGATCAATCCTAATCAGTAAAAACCAAAAGAATCAGTTTCTGTCCTAGCTTAAGATGAATTCAGTAATTTTGATTTTATCACAAAAGCAAATCCTAGAGCACTCGAAACTCAGTTACTACTTCTTTGACATTGTAGAAGAGGTTTTTGTATTGGGTGGCAAGGTTTTGGTAGCAGGAGGAGGACTACAGGGGCAGCTTCTGGAGAAACTTCTGGAAATTTCCCCTATGTCTGACAAAGCCAATGCCAGCTGACTCCAAGAAGGACCCACTGCTGGCGGAGGCTGAACCCATCAATGACAGTGGTAGCACCTCTGGAGTAACAGATTTAAGAAGCAGGGAAAAAAGCAACTGTGTAATTGCAGCAGGAGAAATAAGTGAGGATATGTGAGAGAAACAGCCTTGCAAACACTAAAGTCAGTGAAGAAGGAGGGGGAAGATGTGTTCAAGGCATTAAAGGAGAGATTTCCCTGCAGTCCTCCTCCTGAGGAGGAAGGAAAGGCAGAGATGACGTGATCAATGACAACAACCCCCCTTCCCTCTTCTCCTGCACCACTGGAGGGAGAAGTTAGAGAAAACAGGGAGTGAAGTTGAGCCTGGAAAGAAGGGAGGGATGAGGGGACCATGATCTAAAATTTAGTTTTTATTTCTCATTATCCTACTTGGATTTGGTTGATAATAATTTAAATTCGATTTCCCCAAGTTGAGTCTATTTTGCCCCTGAGGTACTTGCCTTTTTCCCAACCCCTGAGCCTTTCATTATTTTTTTTGTTATATTTCTTCTCCCTTGTCCAGCTGAGGAGGAAAGCAATAGAGGGCTCTGGTGAGCTTCCCATCACAAATTTTCAATAGATGGTGGGCAGAAGTTTAAGAAAGGACAAGTATCTTAGGAGTCTCTATTTTTTTTTTTTTCAAATATAGTTTGGAACAACTGAAGTGGCCTGGTTTTCCAAAACTAGAAATACTGTATCTTGGCAGCCAAAGTTTTAAAAAATTTAAGATTCTAAGTGAAATACCCGAAGGTAAATGTATTCAATGCTGGTATTTTTGGCCTGTGTTTGGCCCAGCTACCTGTGAGGAGTCGTGCTTCTCCTGCCAAGTTATGGGAAAAGAGGCCGATAAAGACGGTCTCTGGCCTTGAGGGAAGCATTTCTGTGTAAACTAAAATTAATTGGTCTCTCATGATTGGCTGATGGCCCTCCAAGGGCACTTGAAGGAGAAAGAGAGGAGGAGGAGAATGAAGTAAACCCCGCGACTCAATTAAGGAAGACCCTCTGAAATGGACTGTGCAGGTGCAGACGGACAGGTGCAGGAGCAGAGAAGTACCAGTTATATAACTGGGGAGGAGGTGCCAAATACCTTTGCTTGGGCGGCGCAGGCCACGTCACTCAGGTAAACATCATTTGGCCAAGTAGATAAAAGGCAGATGGCTCGTATCTCAGGGCTTTTTGCTCACTTCACATGACTAGGACAGCATTGCCTTTTGGTGGGGATGCCTGCCTTTGCAAGGAGCTGGCCTGCCTACCCTTGAGCATGCGGCCACTGCCCTGGGGCTGGTGCACATTCTGGGGTCAGGCAGACAACCTTGGGGGTGTGTCGGACCTGGGGGCTTCTTCCCCTTCTTTCTCTCTCTCCCTCTCTCTTTGGGGGGGGAGTGGGAGGGCTTGCTTTCCTTGTCCACTCTTTTGATAATAAAGTTACTGTTTGGTTAAGCTTTCAGCTGTGTCCTAGTCTCAATTTCAACAGGCTGTTGACCCCCCTGTTCCTCCCTGGAACAGTAAAGCATGAAAAATCAATATTATTTCTCTTACAGGATTTTACTAAATTCAATCAGGTTTCAATGTATATAAATGATGACACTTTTAGGAATACATTGTCCTCTAGTACTGTATATTACATACATGTGACTTAGATTTTCTAAGAGGCCTAGATATTCCTAGGAGGTGTCTGTTCCAAGTATTACTACCTGCTGACCTGACCTAGCTTAGGAGATCTGATGGGATCCTAGTATAAGATAGTATGTCTAAATGCAGTTTTTCATTAAAATATTAAAATAAAACTTTTTATCAGACTGGTTCTACCATGTAAAGAAAGCTATAGACAGATTAAAGAAAACATAAAATGAAAATGAAGATCAAATGGCCAAAGATGATAACAAATTACAGATAAACAAAAGACAAAACAAAAATAAGAATCTTACAGTCATTTGAAATGTAGTAAATTATCTAAACTTCCAAAGAGGATGATTGTAAAACCCCAAGTCTCAAGCTACGAGTTCACCAAGGGTGTTTCACTTTAAAAATATACAAGGCTCCAACAATATCTACCCTCCAAACATGTCAGAGGAGCCTTCAGTTCTTTTGGCACCTTAAGAGAGAGTGCAAAGTAGAAACATCGCACAGGCTTCCTCAGGAGGTACTTTACTGGAAAACTTTAGGAAATGAGAGATCTTGGCAAAAGTTTAAAAGGTAACATACAACTGAAATAAAGCATTCCACAAAGCATTGACTTAGCACATGCTAACCCATACAACTTAAGAAAATCCCACTCATTTGGTTCCCAAGTTACCTAAAGTATTAAGAAAGGAGATTAAAAGAAGGAGTAAAGGAAGTGAGAGAGAAAGAGGAAATTATATAGCTACCACTGGAGAGTCCTGTGAGAGTTCAGCCTTCACACAGCCAAGTGCTAGGTCTGCATGGACAGCACATGCTGCTGCTTTTATACCTCTGGCCCCCTGTGGCTACCCTTCCCAGGCAGGACTTCCAGCCCAGTGGCAACTCCAGGACTCCAGGTCAGGATGAAGAAGGTGCTGGCCAATCAGAGGCCGGGCAGGGCTCCAGGAGGCACGGCACGGATGTAGTCCAGGGCTGCCTTTGACTGACAGCGGCACCAGCATCACCCCAGGGGTTCCACAGTGGCTGAGACGTGGGACAGGGCAGCACTTCACCACCATGAATTTTGACCTGTCCCTTCTCCACACCTCCCCTCCACTTGAGTTGGTCTGACACCATAATTAACATAATAATCCAGACCCTCACAGCAACCAGAAAGGATGGGGATAGTAAAAGGAAAAAAATTCCCTCATAAAATAGTCTCCATAATTGATGACAGTAAGACCCATTTTGTGTGTCATCTCTGAACCTGTATGGAAATTCAACTCTACTAGAAACATTTATGCAATAGGAGATGTCAATAAATTAAAATACAATATTTATATTTATACATCCCAGGATTTATGGAAGTGGTCTAAGCAGACAAGTAATTTATTCATTTAACATGTATTGTTAGACAAGGAGAATTAGGTCCTTATTAATTTAGGTATTTGTAAATGTCACTAGTCAGCTCTCCTAAGCTTAGGTAACTGAAGATTTCTTTATACTCTCTGGTGTTGTGAATATGTATTATAGGACATTTTTATTAATGATCTCTACTAAATTATTTGAACTGCAGCTAGACTGACTCTCAAAAATTGTCTCATTATTTCTGGTGGGGTAAAAAAAGTACTGAAAGAACTTCCTTAAAGAAACAGCTATTCTATTCTATTCTATTCTATTCTATTCTATTCTATTCTATTCTATTCTATTCTATTCTATTCTATTAACCTTCATGTTTCACATGAAGACAGAAGGACTATCCGGTTTACTTTGAAATTACCATACAAAGTCTCCCCTAGGCAAGAGATAATACTTGCAAAACTCAAGCATAAAGAATCAGGCTGAGACAACAGCCTGTGATTTTATTCTTAAAAAGACATTCAAATTCATGAAATGTTTGGTGTTGTCAGGGGCTGGTATGTTGTGTTAAAAATCACATATCTTATTAGCTGTAGAAATCCTTCCAAGAAACTGATATCATCAGACCAAGCAAATATATGATAGCTAATTTTTTTTCTTTTTCACTCTACTTTATAATCCATCAAAGCAGGAACATCTTGAGGCATTCTTTTCATTCATTTATTGTTACTAAATGCTTCTAAGACTGAATCTTCAGTTAGATAACAGAGGCTTAAAGCAGGACATCAACTCTTTCCGCTTGACAAAGCACACATCATATCTTCTCTAAAGAGAAAACTTTTGATTCTTAGCCTAATCTTTTAGAATATTAGTGATGTAAGACTTTAGATTTCCTAGAATTACAATGAAGAAGCAGATGAAATCTTGGCACATCTGGTTGTAAAATGTGTTGCCATTTTAGCTAGTTGGCAACCGCAGGATGCATGACAACGTGTAACAGATGTTAGAGTATTAATCACCATGTTTTACTTTCTATGCTAAAGTATTTAGGAGTTATTCAGTGATAAGCCTTGACAGTTCATGTAAGTTGTTTTCATTTTGCTAAAGCTGAAGACATAATGTGGCCAAACTGCTCCAAAGAGAAGGATGGTCAGAGTTGGTGTGAGGTCTGTAGTTTAAAACTAAATAACAAAATAGCACTACTTATAGGCCATTATTTACAAGCTGCTAGGATAATAACCAGGACTAAAATGGCTCAGACTGTGTCCATCAGAGATGGACTTTCCTCTGAGGGGAGCATTAAGCTTATCACAACTGCTGACTAGCAGCTAGTGACTTTTGAATTAAGAGAGAATTTCTTGGTGAAGATTAAAATGGAAGTCTCAAGCCTGCGGAGAAGAAGTGTCTTGTTGAAAATGTCAAGCCTAGAAGACTTTCAGGATTCAGGAAATTAGTTATTTCTCCTGGGGTTTGAAACCACATTTTGGATTCTTACTAGAGATAGGAAATAACTCTTTCCACTGAGTCAAATTCATAAATCGTTATATTAGAAAGAACAATTATTATTAAATTCTTATTGAAATTATTCATTGCACTGTTTTGATTGGTATTATTATTCTTTTACTATGTTTCTATTACATATCTTAAAATTAATCTTTTCTGCATAAGTGCAAATGAAGCCATGTAAGATTGTCAAAACCATTAACTCCAGGTCAAGATATGGTATGATATCAAAGAGAAGTTACAAGGCTTTGAAAATCCCCTCTGCGACCTATCACCCCAGCAAACAAGGCCACTGGTTCCTTTCAAAAGCAACTTATACTGAAGAGAATTCTCTTATGAGTGTTTTATTAACTTACCAGAGAGTCAGTGTTGAAACATTACGAATACCTTCTGAATTCTCATTGTCCAGGAGAATATTTCAAGATTTGGAAGATGAAATTGAACTTCTCTTGCTTCATCTACTCTTCTGGGGTTTTGTTTTTCGCGTTTGTTGTTTTTTTGTTTGATTGGTTTTGGTGGGTTTTTTGTTTGTTTGTTTTTTGTTTTGGTGGTTTTTTTTGTTTGTTTGTTGTTTTGTTTTTTTTTTTTTTGCATGAATTCCAATCTGATGGACACTTCCCAAAAGCAGCTTTCAAACTAGCCACTCTGAAATACAGACAGGGTCATATCATACAGGCACTAGAGCCTGTGCAGTCATATGATGACAGCACAGAGCAAGTTCTGTGCCTTCCCACAAAAATAGAAATCCTGATACTAAGGAGACTGATGACGGTTCAGTATGCAGTCATTACTTCCCTGCCCCTGGGTTGAATGATGGATAGTACATTGCTGACAAGTGGCCTTCCAGCCTTCCAGACACTTCAAATCATGCTTATTTATACTCTAAGATGAAAAGCAAAGGTCCATCAGTAAGATAAGTATTTGCATGAGTCCTTTCAGGTCTCCGAACTTTAATTTTCTTGCAAATCCATTTTTATGAATGGTTAAATAATTGAAGAAAAAAAGAAATCCATCTTTATTACTCAGATCCCAGACTTAGGACTGATTGTTATAAGACACACCGTTCCATGTTAGGCATCTGCATGGTTGCTTCTCTCAGATCATCCTATGCTTCTAAGTGATTTTAATTTTAATCGACATTTGATAGAACCAGATCACTTAAAACAAACTGGATTTTAACATATGATGCACTGTTTTCAAGAACCTTTAAAGCTTGCATCTTATCAATACTTGAAAAAAATATGTTATTTTTCTGACATTTTATTTGATGTTGATTCACTAGAAATAAGATTGAAAATTTCAGCTGAATTTTGAGGGGAAAAATAGCACCATGTAATATTTTGACTAAATATCATTTTACTCTATGCCTGTCACATCCTGTCAGCCTGTCTTATTCTTCCTCTGTTTCGCATGCCTAGTTTCTACATATGCTAAGCAGAATAATGTATACTGCCTAAAGAGATAGTAACGGAAATCCTCTGGAATTTACTGGAGACAGGTAATGCTGCAGAAGTAAAAGTGTCTTGGATTTGAAAACCTGTAGTTCTTGCCACGCCTTCTAAAGGTAGGATTTTTATTATTTATAGCATAAAAATATCATAGTTATTTAAATACTAATTCTGAAATTAAATTAGAAAATTAAACTAGGACTCATAATTTACAGAGACATTTTGGAAATTTTACTCCAAGCAAAATAATTGGTCTGACTCACCATGACAACTTATGTGGGATCTGAAGCAGTAATCAGTTTGCTCACAAAAATCTTTGCCTCACTACCTCCCAAGATTAGGGTAAAAATACATCAGACTATCCATAATCTTGACATTTTTAAGATATTAAAACCCATATGTTAAATCTAGTGCAGTTAATCAGAATGACTACAAGTCAAACATCTTACATATTGAGAAAACAAACTGATAGGAACTAAGAATTTGTGTTTGCAAAGTAAGGCCATTTTAAACAAATGAAAATACACAAATTAATTTCATCTTCAAATTTAATTCAGTAGTCTATTACCCTTCATAACTTTAAGTAAAGATACTCATATTGACCATATTGACTTTTATATAGATTTTCATATCTGAAAATATTTCAATTTAATAGGAAAAAAACACTAATAAAGCAATGCACATAATTTTAAAAAACAGCATCTTATTGTGCAGTGGAGTTAAGATCTTGCTTCTACTTTTTTATTACTGTCTTTGGACACAAGTTTCCTTTAAAATTGCACCCAAATCCTACAGATAGCACAATGTGGATAGAGCACATATTTTCATGTGGCATTTTGTTCTTTAAAGATGGCATTCTTCCCTCTTAGTTCACTGTGGCTGACACCACTATACCCTTACCGCGATCCTTCTGTAATACAATGATTCTAAGGAGTGAGGTTAACTGTTCCATAGTTAAAATTTAATTTGACTCTACCAAAATTCTTCTGTATTAAAAACTATAGAAATAAACATCTGCAGTGACTATGGAGAGACCAAAAGGTGACCAGCTCAAATATAAATATGTGCAAAGTCCACATTTGATCGAATGAATCATTATTCAGGAATCAGCCTGAGCAAATTTCAGTGTTACATATCCAGGCAGAAAGCATCTAGTTGTCTCTCTGACAGAAAATCAGTAATCATAATGACTTTTTAACAATTTAAAATACCAGCCTGGCTTTTTTATTTGGCATTATCTGGTTTCCATGTTACTTTTGCTTTGATTTCTATGCATATGATATGGGGAAAAAAAATAAAAAAAGAGGGAAACTTATGGGAATATCTGCTCTTATGGAATTCAAGAGTGAATGAAGAGCTTAGGCATGTCTTCATCTGTAATAATTACTGTGTTTAATTACCACTCCAAAACATGAACATTTGCAAGAATAATTTTACTTAAGCATGATAAGTATCAATTCGAAATTTTAAAACACCCTTAGAAATTTCAATAGAAATTATGTCAAACATGATTCTTAGCAATAGTTAGACAATCATCTAGTCCTTTCAACAAAAGTGCATCATCCATCAAAATCATGAACAGATGTCTCAAATAGTTAAGCTTAGCTAACAAAAGCAAATATAGTCATGTCATTCACGACATGATTCTCATTCCAACTCATTTTTCCCATCATACTATATATTGCTAGAACTTTTTTTGTTAAACTGCTTGTAAAATCTTAATTTGTTATGAAAAGCATTTTTATGCTGCTTTCGTAGTCTGTTTCTTTATCTTTTTTTTCTTTTTCTTTTTTTCAAAATGTTTTTCTATTTTTGCTTCATAAAACCAATGCAGTATTCTCTGCTTGGGATTTTAGCTCTCACAAACTAACTCTGAACTGTTAATTTCTTTTACTATGTTTTCCCCTTAAAAAATCATTCATCTGTAAAAAACATAGAGATTTTTCACCTATGTAAAATTTTAATTTCAGAGAAAGAACGAGCAAAAATAGAAAGTTTTTGAACATGATTGAAGACATATTTGAAGGTATTATTAGAGGAGCTCCAGAAGTTAAATGAAACCAAAATGAGAGCTAATACTTGACAAGTAGAGATGCTGTACATTATTAAAATAATTAGGTGTGCAGAAAAAGAGAAAAATCAATCCAGCTGACTGGATAGATAAAATCCAAAGAAGTTAGACTGTTTGGGGCAATAGTGTTATGGAAGGTCATGGAATTCAGTGACTGACTTTGAAAATATTTTCTCTGATGCAGTGCAGTATGATTGGAAAATGACCAATTTAAAAAAAATAAATTATAAACCCTAAAAATATATTTGTGGAGTTTAAACAATGAGGAAAGAAAAAATTTAAAAAAAAATAAAAATAAATAAATTTAAAAAGGTAGGGGACTGATTCCATAGAAAGGGTAAAAACTCATCCCTTGTATGTTTGCGGTGAATAGCCACTTAAATGAAATTAAATAGGCTTTGTAAAATAAACTCAGTGAGTCAGATGTATATTATTTAATATGGGTTTTTCATGTCTTCATATACATATTTTTAACATTCTGAGTGTTAGCTAATTTTCTTCTCACAGAATGTGTAGGATCCTGTGATGGGTACAAGAAAAGTGTCCAGTATAGTTTGGAGACTGTATAGACTAATTGGAAACAGTTGAGTATCAGCTTTCTACGCCTTGCTGAGATGTCAATAAATATAACTATTGTATTATTGTACCTTCGGTCTTAGATTCCAGGTTGTCATAAGTACTTGTTCATCTACTCTAAGTTGCATGAAGTGATCAATTCTCTTTATGTGGAGGCACAGCCATATCAGCCATTAGAGTATCCTCATCTTTATTTCCACCAACACACTTTTTACAGTAGGAATCATATCTTTTCATGATTGGTGTCAGCCTTCAAGATTTCATTATATTTGCTGAAAGGGATAAAGTTGAATAGGGTAGTAAGGATCAAAGAAAAACAAAATAAATACTGATGCCATAAATTATTTACCTCAACACAGTGAAAAAATATTTATTTTATAATTAGCAGTATTAAATTGACATTTAATGTAACTCAAACAGAAAACAATGTAACCCGTATGTGGAAAAAAAGTCCCTTCAAATAATACCCAGGACTGAAAACTTAACTGCATTAAAATGAGAAATGGACCAGGTAATCATTGCAGACAACTCAAAGTGCAACTGTGGTAAAAAATGACCAAGATTTTACTCTGCACACACAAAGAAACAACAAATAAGTTAGAGACTGTTATAATTCTGCAGTTATAATTCTACAAATCAGTGCTGTAATTTCACCCAGAATATGGTCTTGTGCTAGTCTCGGTTTAGAAAGAAAAGCAACAAGAAAACACTTAGATAAGGGTGAGAGGAATAGCAAGAACCTCCCATCAGCTTATATGAAGATAAGCTGTAAAACATGCAGCAAAAAACCCTACCTGGTTGAGGACGTCATCATCTTTCAAAATTACACTGTGCATCACAGCTATACAGTAGCATATTTCTTCCACAGGCTTCTGGAATAAGTACGCCTAGACAAAAAGTCTTTTCTGATTTCATCTCCACCTGGGGAACATTGTTGCTGACACAGCAACAATGTCTCTTTGTCCTCCCTCTCCCCTCACGCATGTTGTGTTACCCCATCTCTTGGTCTTAGCACAACCACAGGGTTACTCTGGAGGCTGGCCTGGAAGGGCCAGAAATGGCTCCAGGAAAACAGTTCACAGTAAAAAATGCAGCCCATATGAAATGACCCACTGGACACTATAGACTGCTGGAATCCTTGAGGTTGGAAAAGATCACTGAGTCCAACCATTCAACCAGCACTGCCACATTCACCACTAAACCATGTCCCCAGGTGCCACATCTACATGTTATTTTAACACTTCCAGGGATGGTGACTTCACCATTTTGCTCAGCAGCCTGTTCCCATGCCCAATTACAATTTCCACGAAGCAAGTTTTTCTAGTATCTAATCCAAACCTCCCCTTTCCCTGGACATGCTCCTGCACCTTTCTTGTCATGAAGGGCCCAAAACTGAACACAGGATTTGAGGTGAGGGAGGTCTCACTAGTGTCAAGTACAGCAGTAAAATGACTTCCTCTTTAAGAAGGTGATCATGGCATGGAGTGGAGCACCTCAAGGCATCAACTGAAGGTCAGAGGAAGAAAGGCAGCATGTTCATGGGATATAACATTCTGTTCCTGACTGAGAATTCTTACACTGCAAAGAAGACCTCACCTTGTTGGGAAGAGTGCCAGCTCAGTGACTTCTCCCAGACAGGTGTCTACCATAATGCTGGTGCCATGCCCAGACCATTTGCCTTGACTGAGATGAAAGACACAATACATTGCCCCTTACATTACTTTTTATTGATTTTCCAGTCTGTATGGTTTTCTTGCATTTTTTTTTTCCTCTTCCCAAATACTGACTTTTTTAAAAAAACAAGGTTTATACATAGTTCAGATTTGCCCTAAAGCCTTTCTTAAAACAGAAGTTGCTGTCTACTGTGAAGTGTAGATATCTTGGCAGAGGTGGTCTAAGTACAGAGATCACAGACATGGGGTTATTGAAGGATGACCCCAGTCATAATAGCTTGTAAACATTCTTAGGTATAAAGCAGAACAAGAAATGACAATCCAGTTAGCGCTAAGGACCATGTTGTTGAAGTCTCTCCTGACTACCTGTCCTTCAGTCAGGTGGCTGATGCATATTTCTCCAAGACCTACCAGAACTGAAGTGAGCAGAGTCTGTGATTGTCCTGAAGTAATTTCAGAACTGACAACTGTAATCAGTAGGTAACATCTGCCATGATTAATAGAATAAGGACCACACACAGGTTGACATTTTTAACCAAGGTTAGTCCTTCAGCCTCATGAGTGGACTGCAGAGTATGTTGAGACAGTGTAGTGGAATTCACTGGCACAGTGAACAGTACTGGCCATAATGACTTCCAGGAAAGACTTTGGAAAGTCAGAGGCAGCAAAGGTTCACAAGGTAATGACAGCTCCTTTCTTCACCGATATGGACTTAGAGGATGGCGAGACCTCCCTGCAAAGAATGAATATGCAACACGGATGCTCTGCACCCACCAGTGATCATCCTGTCTGCCACCCCACATATCATCCCACTAGTGGGGCACTGTCTCCAGGGTACCGAATCTCCATTCTAGACAACAGTTATTGTGTGCAAGGTGATATCTGCACCCTGCTGATTTGGGCACGTGGTGCATGTGAGTTAAACTTGCTTGCCATGCGTGGGCCAAAGGACAGCATGTAAGTCTTGTGGATCACATTTTGTGAAATCACAGGGCTCGTGCCAGCTGACTAGCCATTAGAAACGGTTACTCTGCTTTGGGAGACTATGAACGTAATAGGAAGGATGGTTAGAGAACAAGCTTTCATATTCTTAGCAAAGAATTGTCAGTGAAATGTACATTGTGTAGTTAGTACTTATAGTCCAAGCAGAGATAGTTATAGTAATAGGACCAGTGAATTCTTAGAAGGAATAACTGAATAATTTTAAAGATGTCTTCCGAAACAGGTAATCATCCCTTAGCAATGATTCTCGGATAAGGGGAGTTAAGAAAGGAGCTGTTAACACAGTGACTGCAACTACTCCTAACTTAATATGGATTTTGTTCCGTAATTTGTACACCTTAAATTAGAGTTCTACAAGGTGTTCTATTCAGAATCCTTATAGAGCAGTGGTTCTGCTCACACAAAAAGTCAGGCAAACTATCTTCATGTGCACATAATGGAAAGGCCCTGTTATTCAAGGAGCATTGCTTTTATAGTGTGTCTTTAGAAAGAGAAAAGAGATGGGGCAGAGAGAAGGAGGCATGGGAGGAAAATGACATCAGACATGTATTTGCATCAGCAGGGAGGAAAAGGATTAATTTATACAGAAGCAGTAGAAACAGACAGAATAGATAGAAAATCCCTAAAATTCCTAACAAAGTGCTAATGTGTAATTAGGTCTTCATGAATGATACTATTTACCTGATGCTTTTTCGTGTCTGAGATTTTTTAACTGATCATGGACTCCTGAAGTGTTCATTGCTAATATTTATTTAATATTTACTTTCTATTTTTGATAGCTTATCAGGAAATTTTAAATTGTTGAAACATGTTTGGTCAGACAAGACACAGGATATGGCTTTTCTTTCTGGATTAGAAAACCCTTCCAACTAATTTTTCTCTGTATTCTCTATGTCATCATTAATTTCCTGTATTTGAGCTAGAAACTAACTGAATGGATACATGAATTCATAGAAAACAGTTTAATTAATAATTGGCTTTGTTTTGCCATGTATGTTTTCTCAGGTATAGTGGAATATTGGCAGAAATAGTAAAAATGGGGCGCTAATAAAAGAGAAAGCCAGTATAGTCCAGTGCAGTGAATTAATCAGGCTAGTTATTAGAACTGTAAGTCAAAGTATTATTTCTATAAAAGAAACAAATTGCTTTAAAAAAGGGTTTGGAAGTATGAAACCAACATCTTCCAAATTTTTCAGGATTTTTTTTTTAAAAACAACCAAAAAAACAACCAAAAAATCGCAATCTCAAACCAGAATTTAATTTTCCATCTTATGTCTTATAAGTTCTCCCGTTTAAAGTACCTTTTCACTTCTTCTGCATTAATTGTATTCTCAGATCTTAATTTAAAACAAAAATAGTGTTTTTATTACATGTTACTATATTTGAAAGTTGAGGGCCCTTCATGTATATTTGTTAAATGATGTTTGAAACAAAATCATGTTTGTGTTTTCCACAAGGACACCATCTCTTGGGATAAGTTTGAAACTACAATTCCTCAGCAGCCAACCTTTCTGATAAAAGTCCATCAGTAGTTTAAATCTTGAGTCTGATATTTGAAGGATATAAATCTGCAGATAAAATTACAATGGATATATGGCAACAGTGACTGCATGAAGATGCAGGTTGTTGTAATATGATAGGGACTTCAATACTGTACTTCTGACTAATCCTTCTAAGTACATATATTTCCTAGGAGAACAATAAATTAAAAAGAGAGAGGCAGGGATACAGTTAGCTTATTTAAGGGAATGCAAAACATAACAGAAATACAAGATTTATACAGGCAGAGGAATTGGATTTTTGTAAATTAATGCAGATAGCTTTAATTAATATCAAACCTCATATCCTGCTCACCTTGCCAGCTTAGATTTAAGGGAAAGCTTTGAGAAATATTTATCTGGGCAGGTGTCTCACTAAGATTTTTATACAGAAATACATCCAAGAATTATGCAGTCGTTTCAAAATTAATGTTGTTTAGTTTGTTTTGTAATTAAGAACATAATTGAAAATACAAATGTTTGAATTATTAATAAAGCCTAAACTGTCTGTGTATTATCCACTCTGAAAAACTCCTCCATGTTTAGAATGAGAAGAGACACCACTTAGAAAATTCCCGTACCTTGAGTGAGAGAAAAAACCTAGTAATAAAGTCTGCAAGATTATATCAACAGAACCTTATCCCTCCTTTAATATTTTTATGTTTACATAATAAAATTATAGTGTAATTTTGCTTGTTTTAACATTAGAATAATGACAGAACGACTTTTTCCTGCATACAAAATGTTTCTGCCCTTCCTAAGGGCACAAACATTGATTAATTTAGGAATGGAGGAATTACTAAATTAGAAAAACTAAGGATGATGAACCCCATATGAAAATATCTCCTGTCAATCCTAGGATTGTTTTGCATTCCCTTTCTTCTCCTGCTGCCTAAAATTAAGTATGCTAGGAAAATATATGCATAAAATCTATGCAAATATTTTCTCAAGAAGAAGCTAGTTCATCAAACCCTCGAAGCAGAAGATAGACAAATCTAAACCCTCTGCTGTGAAGGTTGCCTGGAATGCTTACATGTGAAGAAGGGTAGGAAATTCTAAATTCACCTTAGACTTACTCTTTTAGCCCAATGCTTCAAATGTTTTGTAATTCATAAGATGTGGTAGCTTAAGTTGCGATATTGGATCACAGTCAAGAGAAAATTACCTTTCCCATCTCCTCCCAGGAATAGATATCTGTATGGGCTTATGATGAACATATATTTTTTTCATTCTTCATAATGCATTACTAATAAACACAGTTAACACCTAAAAATAACACCTTTTCTTTAGGTTCTTGTTTGCATTACTCGAAGTAAAAAAAGTTTGGAAGGTAAAATTTCATACAATAAATTAGGAGCATCATTCTCAAAGGCATCTGTGAAATTAAAAGCTTCAATTTTCATACCAAAAATAATTTTGGCAATGGAAAGCTAAACTTGCATCATCCAAAGTACCCTGAAGGAGCCTTTCTCTTTTTCCTTGGCAAGTAGGAGGAGAGTCTTCATTGGAATACAATGAGCTACTAAAAAATTAGTTCCAGCTTCCCCCAGGAATCACCAGTGTATATGGTTCTACTACTACAGCACCTAAAGACAGAAAAAAGCTGCTTAGGAAATTTGACAAAGCCTCTAAAATGAAATTATGTAAAGTACATAGACTGGCTTTCTATCTATGTAGCACACCATAAATATTTCAGTTATCTACCTACTGTCTAAACATCTGGTTAACTTTTAACATCTTACGAAGTTTTTTTTAAACACCTAATATAAAAATATGTCATCATTTATTCATCTGTATCTTCATCATTCAAGGGGTAGATAAATGACAATTAAGAAATCAAATTTCTGAAGAAAGGCTATCAAAAACTGTGAAATTTTCAAGTACTAACTCCACATTTCTCAGTAGAATTTCTCCACATGACATGGAGTTCTCCTTTTCACTGTATCTATAAAGCAAAATAAATTCTCCACTTTTCTTGCCCATTCTTTGTTCCACTTCTTAATGTAGCTATTCTGGCTTTGCTTTTGAAATACCCTAAGACAGGACTAGTCTGTCCTAGTGGCAAACTTAAAACCTGTAGGTCAAAGCAGCATTTAATTTGGTCTTCTCTGTCAACTTTTCTGAGCAACACAAGTTTACACTGTTTTTTACACCCGTCTTTTTACTCAAGCTAGTCATGGCAGAAAGTTCAAACTGAGAAGAAAGAGGGTAGCTTTTACAGCAGTTGATAAATAAGGCAGCCAGAAACATTTATTTTAAAAAAAATAATGGAAAAAGAAAAGCAGAAAGAAAAAGAAAGCTTCCGTTTCAAAAGGGTTTCTCCAAGTTTCAGTAATGTCAATATGAATTGCAATCTCCCCAGTGTTATTCATTAACTATATATTTACTGCCATGACACTCTCACCCTTCCTGATCCTGTATGTCTATCAACCACTTACTACGCCTTCTCATGATTTTCATTTATGTGCCCTGCACATTGAAGACTCCAGAGTGCAGTCTTAAGCTTCACTTTAAGTGCCAAACTAAACCAGCTCCCTCTCGGCAATTGGTGGACAGAGAGGAGAGACAGAGGTTCTCCTGCAGGGTGAGGTAGAGAAGGCTCTAATTAAAATTATTCTCTGCAAAGGAGCCTATCTCTCTACACTGACTAAAGGAAGGACTTCAGAGATTAACTATCATGCTTTAATGAATTCCCTCTCTCTCTGTGTTAAATTAGATATCTAACATATACTGGTGACTCCCTACTATGTTTTTGCATTTCTGTTTACTAAAAGTGTCCGTAATTCAGGATTTCAAGAAGTTGTTTATTATAAGTAATTATAATAAATGATTTAAAAAAAGTAATAACAGTGAAATGGCACTATTTTTTTAGAGGAACACCAGAAGGGAGCTAAGGATCATTGCCCTTCTGAAGTGTTTTCTCTTATTGTTTCATGAAGCCCTTATGGAGCAGAGCTAGCCAACACTTTATGAAATGATGGTTTGTGAACCCTGAGAGCATGCAGCCACTTCAGTAACATACAGTGCACTTCCAGTGGCCCTGGGCCAGCCCTATTTGTGGATTCAAGCAAATTATAACTATAATGGTGATATTTAGAAGCAGAATCTGTCTGCCTATCCCTAGTGAGGCTCAGAATATGCAATGTAACAGGCTGGAAGCACTATTTGCTTTGGTGCTATGGAAGCAGTGAGTGTTACACAGTCACAGCCAGCCATCAGGGGCTATCTTCAGAAGCAAAAGAAAAAAAAAGAAGAGAACAAGATAAAAGGAAAGAGAAGAAAAATGAACTTCGAGTGTAAGAGTTAAACCTAAGACCCAGTGAAACTAAGTAGGAGACTAAAGTATCCAGTATAGTTACATTTCCTTTCTCTGTCTTCCCCCCACACAAGAAAAAGCATGCAAATAAAGACCCCCTTTTCCAGAAATTAAATGTAATGAAAAGGTAATATATCACCAAGTATCAAGTAATATGTTTTACCAGAAAACTAGAAGAGCAATAATGTTCATTTACTCTAAGACTGAGAATGATCTGAACGAGATCCCTTCTGTAGAAATATACAAAGATATGCATGCCACTTTGAAACAATTACCTCTTTGAAACAATAATAAATATTAGCTCCTTAGGAGCTAAATGAGATGAGCAATAACACAATATGCTGACCTATATAGTAGCCCATCAAGAAGAAAATTCAGTACTTTTATTATTTAAAACAGCACTTTGCTGGCATTACCTAATTCTCCCAGCCTCCCCTGTTTATAAATAGAGATGGTGAGGAAGAGAGAATGTACACTTTGCCAGAATCATGCCCCATCTAATGAGTGGAAATAGAATAAAATATCAGGAGCTCTTTGCTTTCAGTCTGCACTCAGTTCTCTGAATCTCTCACAAGGCATATGAAACAGAAGCCAAAGTTTAGAAAATTGTTGGTGATGTCGCAGACAAAAGGAGACATTTGCCTTCGGGTCAGACACATTAAATTGATTGTGGGATGACTCCAAGAAGACCATGAGAGCTTGAGTCATCCTACAACTTGAGTCACATGCCTTCTTCACAGGAATAACCCTGGAAGGCAGAGAGAAAAAACCCACCCTCTCTCTCCCTTGCTGGCAGATGGTACTGCAGCCACTTGGCAGAAGGCAGGATATTACAATTTGATGGAAAAGGATCCGACCTGACTAAAAAAATAATGACTGTCAATATATGGTTCATTCATGTCTACTTTACTAGTAAACAATTGAATATGGTATGAAAGGAAAGATAAAAAAAAGTGCCAAATATGTACTTCAACATTTATCTGCAGCTTTTTCTTCAGGAAGAATCTTTGGTAGGACACAAAGCCAGGAACCTGGATGATCAACTTTGCTTTTAGCTATTAGAAGCTGAATGCAATTGTATCATATTTAAACCCCAGCCAGCAACTCAGCCCCACACAGCTGCTGGCTGTGGTAGCTCTATGCTACCCTCCCATGGGATAGCATAGAGAATTGGGAGGGTAAAAGTGAGAAAACTCATGGTTTGAAACAACGATAGTTTAATAGGTAAAGCAAAAGCCACATCTGCAAGCAAAGCAAAACAAGGAATTCAATCATCACTTCCCTTGGTCAGGCAGGTGTTCAATAATCCCCAGGAAAGCTGGTCTTCATCAGGTGTAATGGTGACTTCAGAAGACAAATGTCCTCACTCTGAACATTCCCTCCTTTCCTTCTGCTTCCCCCAGTGAGCATGACACCATATGGTCTGGGATATCCCTGTGCTCATCTGGGGTCAGCTTTCCCAGTTGTGTTCCCTCCCACCTTCTTGTGCACCCCCAGCCTGCTCACTGATGGAGTGGGGTGAGAGGACTTGACACTGCGCAAGCACTGCACAGCAATAACAAAAACATCCCTTGGTTGCCACCACTGTTTCCAGTACAAATCCAAAATATAGCCTTGTACCAGCTACTCTGAAGAAAATTAACTCTATCTCAGACAAAACTAGCTTAAGTAAGCACTACTGTAAAGTTAATCATGGAGATTTCTTCCCTAGTCAGTGTAAAGAGACGACAGAAGATGACTTGCCATACAAGAGTGCCTACCCATTTAAGGATGGAATAAGCTGTACTCTGGAGGCAGCTGTATTTTTTTATTAGTGAGGTGATGAAAGGATAAGCTTTGACTGGATGCTTAAGTCTACATAGCTAAGGCTTGAGGAGATGCAAAGTGATGAAAATTGTTTATCTTTTTAAGATATGTGTATATTACAATGATAATTATTCAATCTGTAGTCAAGCTCTATATCAAATCTACACATAATTATGTATGTTTCAGTAGTAGGGATATTTTTACTGGCCACAAGAAGAAATCCCCATATGTGGGCAGGTCTCCTGCATTCTTACACCATCACGCATTTAAAATTTACACTGCAGCCATGAGTACTTGAAACATATTACGAACTTTCTTATGGTCAGTCTGAAAAGAATCTTCTAGGGTAGCATATTTCCAAGAATGTGAAATAAAATGTGGGGACCCTATAGGGACACCTATAAGGCAACCAAGGAGAAAAGACAAAAAAGATGTCTTTGATGTCTGTAAAAATATAACCACATAATCATGCTATAACATTTATGAGAAATTAGCAAGTGTATACAATTAGTCAGAGAGGGAAACAAGGAAAAATATTTTTAAAGCTGTAATCTGCCTTTTGGTGGTAGTCTCAATCTCTTTTCTTCCATCCCCATATGGGAGGAATCTTCATTCTTCTGTGTATTTCCTTTCTATGAGCCTGGTTTAAAAACCCATTGCAATCTTTCCCCTGGTCTCAGCATGCCTTGGATCAGAACATACTCTAACAGACATAGGCTAATTTGTGTGAGACATTTATATTAACTTCTTCCTGCTACAATCATGTGCAAAGTTATATTACACTTGTTTGATGGCTTCAGTTAATGAAGAATAGTCTCAGTTCATTTCAGCTCATGCCCAAATATACCAGTTGGATGTAATACTATGACTGAGCTCTCATTATAAAGATGACCTACAATTTTTGGAGAGAAATTATCGGACTCTCTATGTTATCCATTCATTGTTCCATGGCTGACAATGTCAACAAACAAAAATATATTCTCATTCTCTAACAAGAAGTCTCATAGGATACCAAGCAAACATCTGCAAGATAATTCAATCAACTTAACAACATCAGTCTCTTCAGAGTTTGTACTGCACAGCCTTTTAAAATTCAGCCTGAAAAATTTTTCTAACTTACTGGGTGATAGTTAATAATCTAACTCGGTAAGAAAAGCTTAAAAAAACCAAGCCAAAGGGGCAAAATTGAAGGTAATGTGGAAAGTGGGAATGAAGAAGCATGGAAGAATCTTAAAATCTGAATCAGTGCTGTTCGAACAGGGATTAGGAGCTTCTGAGCCTGATAACATTAACATAAATTTCCCATTGCTTTGGGGCAATCAGGCCCAGGTGCCTGAAATTTTCTCACAATAATTCAGCTTTCTGAAAAATACTGTAAAGAAAACTAAAGCATTAGGAATGTGATGAGAAATAAAATGAATTCTTCGGTGTTCTTTAACTTGTCTGTGTCTTACAACCATCATGGATATTATTCTTATAAAATGGATTCAGATAATAGTAAATCTCTGACTCCCTTTCCAGATAATGGGTAATATAATACCCAAAATTTGTTGAAATAAGTGAAAATAAAACAAAAATTATACAACTCTGAGGATGCTAAACCACATACTTGACACATCATTTTGCCAATGGAGAATGTACAGATATTCCTATAGAGTACAAATTGTTTAACCTGTTAAAAATTATTAAGAGAAACTAGTAAAGGTCCTGAGAATGCTAGCTTGGTATAAGAAGTGCTGGATGAGCCTGCAGAGCAAGGGTTTAACCGAGTATTTCTGTTAATAATTGTCACAATAATTGCTTCTATCAGTGGAACCAGTCAACCCCAAAATAAAATGAAATCTACTCTTTTAAAAATAGCTTGCTTTTACAAAAAGAAATGCTGCTTAGCAATTGCAAAATATTTTTTTTCATTATATAAAGAATATTACAAAGACAAGACATGGCTCTCAAACCTGTTAAAATTATCTGATTTACCTACATACAGCTCTTTAGATGTCACAATTTTGTAATCAACAATCAAAATAAAGAGGTAGAGTAATGCAGAAAATTACTGGATTCATTACATTAGGCAAAACTTTAAGAAAATGTACTTCAAAACAACAAGGTGTTCTATTCTGACAAGTTTATACCATTAAAATATTATGTCAATAAATATTTCTGCTTGTTAAATTATTTTCACAAAGAAAACCCATAGCATGTAGGTTAAACAACGTTAAACAACGGCTTCAAGTATCTTGAATTTGTGTATGCTCATTCTATTAGACTCAGTGCTTGATAAATCAGCTATTTTACATATTATGAGTCAAAGAATTATAGGACGTCAGCTCTGATGGTATTGATTAAAGCAAAACAGCGCAGAGCTGACACGGAACTACATTACTTTAAGGAGATCCATCTGTGAAACATCTGGTGACTCCACCAGCTAGAAAGAGAGGCTTCCATGAGTTCCTCACACTTACTAAGCTTTGGAACAAGAGTAATAAATATTCCCCTTAAAAGTGTAATTTCAAAGTGATGCAGGTATTTTGCACCACAAGAGTTATTTAAGAAGAATCATGAATACAAGGACATACTTGTGTAATAGCCTTTTTGAGGAAAGTTTTTCCCTTTTTTTTCCATGTGCATTTAAGTCATTAAGTTATTTTAAATAAAAGGCTGTTATCTGGATCAGATTTAGGATAACAAAATTTAAAAGGAACTTTGACAGAAAATAGCTACAGTATACGCTTCAGATTCTTTCCACTGCATGCAGCTTCTTGATATTATTTTATAGCCTTATTTTTTCCCTTGAGCTCCAAGACCTAACACTAAGGGGCACCAGAGAACTGAACTGCATCTGTTCATATCCATCAGGAACTAGCTACTGCAACTAACGCTGCAAGTTATTCACCATGCTAGGTGTGGAGGGAATGGGGCTTTGGGGGAAACATAACAGGCACAATAACAGCTCTGTGTGACATATTCTTTGTTACAGAAAACTGTCACTGGAAAAGCAAGGATATAGTTTATTGCTAGGTGTTGAAAATGAACTCTCACTACATTTTTCCAGACAAAAGTTGGGAAATGTGTGAAAATGCTACACGACCTGAAAATAGATTTTATTTTTTATTTTTTTTGAGAAGTATATCTAAACAATCCTAGCAGACTGACTTTGTGTATATGTGCTTTGATCTTAGACAAATGTAAACAGAGGATCACAGACTTAGGAATTAATTTTTATATTAGGTTTCAGATGAGGTCTGAATACCGGTATGTTTTCATTTCCAATTCTTGAAGTTCCACTATAGAGATAAGAATTTTTCTCATCTTTCTGTGTATTGTGAAACTACTTATTATCCTCTCATTTTCCCAATAGGACAAAAAAGAAACAATATTAAAAAAAAAAGTAACAAAGAAAGAAAGTATATAAATTAAGCCTGTTTGCCGGGTGTGTACTCCAAAACCAACTTTCTTCATCCCAAGTTTGGCTGTCAAACACAGAATAATTATGCAGCCAGTGCCCTATATGTTATTTTGAACACCTCAAACCTCACATCAGGAACCTGTTGCTTATCCCACTTGTTTTTGGTTTTTTGTGGGTTTTTTTTCCTATATTTCTGTTTCAGTCCCTTTATTCTACCGCTAAATACATAGTCAAACTAGCAAAAGATAATTCAATAAATAACGTTCTGTTTTAGAGAAGTAAAGTTTTTCTGATTCCTTTTAGAAAGCTTGATCACAGTATTGTCCTGGCACAGAGAACATTACAAAAACGCAAATTCAGTACAGGGCCCAGTATGTCAAATCATTGCAATCAAAGCTCCAAGACCAAAATTAATAGCGTACCTTAACAAATGGTGTGACTGAGATTTGCTAAAATGCATTCTGATTTGAGTATTGTAGACCTTTTCTTATAATATTAGCACTTATTTCTGTGTCTTTAAATACCCTATCAAAATCCACAGATAACTCCTGCTCAGAGTAGTATTTGACTCCTAGATCTTTTAAGGCCAGATGAGACCATTATGATAATGCACTGTGACCCCCGGTATAACAAAGGGCAGAGAACTTCACTCAGCAATTCCTCCCTTGGGTCTTCGTCTTCTGTTAGAGATATACCATCTCCTTTTGAAAGACATCCAGCCTTGATTTATTGCTCAAAGTGACAGAAATTCCAGCACATTCCTTGGTGAGCTCACCCCTCAATTAATGACAGCTGCAGTCAGAGATGGTAAAAGTTTTGTTCTCTTCCGGTATGGTTTAGTTTCAGATTTCCTTCCACTACACCTTTCAAAGCTGAACTCTAGAACCATCAGCAAGCTACATCAGCTTATAAACCATGGCCATATTTGTTTAGAGAAACAACAAACTTTCTTTAAACGAAAAATGGGACAAAGCCACCTTTTGGATACATTATACACGTTTTTCAAGGGCCATCAACAGTTCATCAGGACAGAGAAAAGAGCGAAGGTGGTTGATCTCTAATGTGGGTCCAAGTGTGTCCATCTGTGATTCATCACCCTAGCAGGAGAGCTAAGCCTGGCCTCTCTGTCTTTCTCTCCAGTCAGTGACATCTAAACTGGGACACACACAGACTGGTAGTTTTTACCCAGCTCTGTACTGGACCAGGGTTCTGTAAATCTCTTGGGGGAACAGCTTTGGGGTTTATGGTCATTTTGTTTTTCAGCTTGCTGATGGAAAGACTGGCGGTTGTGTTCAGGCATTTTACCGTGTGGCCAAAACCGTCCAGGATGCAGAACCTAGAGTTTCATATTCCGTTTGTGATTTACTATGACAAGGACAGACACGGCAACAGACCTGTGTGGACGTGGTGTTCCACGGCCACAAAGTGAAGGAGATCCTGAAGGAGTGAGGGTGAGAGAGTGGTAGCGAGCAGTCCCTTCGGTGAGATGAGTAGAAAGAGTTGCACCGACGAAGCCCTTTGGAGGGGCCATGTGGTCCCCAGTGCCTCTCCCACCTCCTCCTCCTCCTCCTCCTCAGGCGGGAGGAGGCAGAGTTGCTGCTGCTGCCAATGCGCCAGGATAGAGAGATCTCGGCGCGGGAGGAGATGACGCAAAAGGCAGAGCTCCCCCCAAAAAAGTGTTTCTCCAGGACGAAGATGGCGGCAACTTAGCCCAGGGGCCCAAGATGCCTGTGCCCATCGGGGGCCCCCAGCCAAGCAGTTCCGCCCCGTGCGCCCGGGGACACCGCGCCCGGCGGCAGCAGCGGCGGCAGCCGCAGCCCATTGTCACCAGCAGCGGCGGCGGCCCCGGCAGCCTCCTCCTCCTCTTCCTCTTCCTCCTCCTCCTCTTCAGCATCCTCAGCAGCGCTCCGGGAGCCCTGCAGCAGCGTCTCTCCAGTTAGAGCGGAGGGGGGAGAGAAGAAAGAGGAGACTGAGACAGCGGTGCAGGCATCTGTGCCGCGGCTCGGGGCTGAGGAAGCGGAGCAGCGGCGGCGGCAGGGAGAAAGAGGAGGCGAGGAGCCCTCCCGGAGCCGTCCGTCGGCAGCAGGGGACGCGGCATGCGGTTGTCCGGGGTCAGTGGGCTTTTCTCAGGAGGGAGATGGGGAGCTGCGATCTGACCATGCCTGGGTGAGAGGGGGAAAGGACCAGTCGCTCAGCCCCGCCACCACCAAATATCACCACTACCACCACCACCACCACCACCATCTCCTCTCCCTCCTCCTCTCTCTGCGTTATTGCTCTTATCTTCTCCACGGCACTCCGTGTTGGATAGACTGGGGCTGCTTCGTGTGGTGAGACCAAGGCAGAGCCACCGGCGAAAACCAACAATATCTCAGAGGAAGAAAAAGAAGGAAGAAAGAAGAGGCAGAGAGAGGGGGGAGAGTGGAAGAGGGAGAGAGCGAAAAAGAGCGAGAGAAGGGAAGGCAGGCAAGAAAATCCCCCCAATCTTTTAAGTCAATGCATATTGTGGTGACACTGGCAAAGGAGCCCTCACGGTGGAGTCGGCCAGGGCTGTGCGTTCCCAAAATATGACCAGGGGTGCTTGGATGTGTAGTCGGCAGTATGATGACGGCTTAAAAATCTGGTTCGCACCCCGGGAGAACGAGAAACCCTTCACGGATTCAGAGAGGGCTCAGAAATGGCGACTGTCCCTGGCATCGCTCTTGTTTTTCACGGTCCTGCTCTCTGATCACTTGTGGTTCTGCGCCGAGGCCAAATTCACGGGGACCGGAGAAAAGGAGCAGCCGCCGCCCGAGAAGCCGGAGCCCGCGGAGCCGGAGCTGCTGGCGGGCATGGGGGAGCCGGCGCCCCCCGCGCCCGGGCTCCTCGCCCCCCCCTCGCCCTCCCTCCCGCCCTCCCCCGGCAGCAGCGCTGGCGGCAGCCGCGGCAGCCGCGCCAACGCCACCGAGCCCCGACACGGCAAGGATGCTTTCCTGGGGAACTCCACCGCCAGGCCCCTGGAGACGTGTCCCCCCCTGGGCTCCTCGTCCGGGCAGTGCTTCAGCGTGGGGGACGCGGAGGCGGTGTGCCAGCCGCGGGGCGCGGGGCAGAGCCCGGCGTCCGGCTTGGACCTGACGGATTTTTACCTTTCCTTTTGTAATTCCTACACACTTCGGGACTTGTTCGAGGAGTTGTCCAATCCGGACAGTTTGAACTGCAGTCTGGATGTGGTGCTGAGGGGGGAAGGCTCCTGCAGCCAGTGCGTCCAGGCTTACCAGCGCTACGACCAGCACGCTCAGGAGAAATACGAAGAGTTTGAGGTTATGCTCCAGAAATATTTACAGTCGGATGAGTACTCGGTGAAATCGTGTCCTGAGGATTGTAAGGTAGGAGCCCCTGCTGTGTTTCCTGTCCCTGGCTGGCGGGCTGGCGTGCCTCACTCGGCTGTTGTGGCTGCCGCGGTCCCTGTTGTGCCTGCTTCGGTCTCTGTCCCTGGCGCCGGCGGCCGCGGTTCTTACGGTCCAGGCGGGGCTGCGGGGTGTATCGGCCGGAATGCCCCCGTTAGCTCGTTGTTGGAGGGGAGGAAGAGAGAGGGGGAAGCTTGGGAAAAAGCAAAAGAAGCGATCCTCGGTCCGCTGGGAGCGTAGCGCTGGATTTCCCTCTCCTCATGAATATGCGATTTGCTCTGGCTCGGCTGCCGGCTTCCAGCGGGCTGGGATGCGGCGTGGCGGCAGGCAGCGACGGGGGCTGCATGACAATGAGCGGAGCGGCGGTCGGGGCCGGGGCTGCCCGACGGTGCTGCCCTGGCCGCCGGCCCTCGGGGCGGTGGGTGGTTGCGGCTCCCCCAGCGCTGGCGGTCTGTCCCTCCGCGGCGGCCAGGGGCGCACGCCGGGGGCGCGGGGGGTTCCGTCGGGGGCTTGGCCTCAGGGGCGGAGGTGCCCCACGGCGGCGGAGCGGCGCGGCGCCGGGCCGCCTCGGGAGCGGGCAGCGGGAACGTGTCTGCAGGCGCTCTGCCAAAATCTGTGGCTCTGGGAAAAGCCGGAGGACGAGGTGTCTGTCAGCGGGCAGCGCGGTGGCCCTTAGTTGGGAAGTGATGGTGACAGCGTTTTGATAAGCCACGGCTGTTTTCTTTGGTGACACTGGTGGCAACTCAGAGAGATCCAGAGGTTTTTCTTTTCCTTTGCTAGAAGACAGTCAAAGTAGGTTCCTACTTTGACACTTGTAGTTGTTGCCTTCTCTCTGCTTTTACACAAGATTAGTTGGCCTATCTCTCAAGACGGGGCAGAAAAAAGTGTTGTCCTGAACACCTCAAGTAGCTAACTGCATGGTTTTTTCCCCCTTTTTGAGTACTTGGGAATGGTTTCTGCCCTGAACTGGATTATCAGATGCTGTAGCTGTGCACTAATCAGTCTGAAACAAATTCTGCTTTAGCAGTGAAATGCAACAGTGCATATGAATCATTGTTCTGAGCAGGAGGCCTAGCAGTGCCTCTGTGCTTTGTAACTTCAGCAGGGCCTTCTGAAATAATTTAATGGTAACAGTGTACACCTAAAGAATCCCATTCACCAATAAGTTAGTGTAATTTGCATGTTTTTGCCACAAAAATCAATCCAGTGTCCCTCCAGAAGCTGAAATATCCTGTTATCTAATTGGATAAAGTAGGAAAGTTGCTATATTTATTTTTTTCTTGTTAAACCTGCCAAGAATAAAGTAGAATCATCAGTAGTTTTGACTCCACTGTTTTTACGTTGCAAAATGTGTGTGTACACACTCATTTTATATATATATATATACTATGTACTCAGTTCCTGAGAATGTAAGCATATTTTATTTCCAGAGTGAACTGGATAAGTAAAAAAGGGTGTCAAATTTAAATAGATGTCTATTGCTGTAAGGCCATCTTTACTATTTCAGTAGCTCTTTAACTAGAAATTGATCTACTATTCTGTGCTGCCAAATGACCAACATCTACTTGCCTAAAGTGATTTTTTTTGTAACGCAGTTTAGTTTGACCGAACTGTACCGCAAAGGGCACATTTGCTCTAAGAATATCATGGTGTAAAAGTTGTTGAAAATGAATGGAACAGCAAATGTATGCTGTATAATGATTTCCCCTTCTTACACCCAATGAGGAGAAATACTTGTCTAATGATGGGGAAAAAGTTACTGACATTAGAATGATTGCGTGAAACTTAAATGAACTAGACAAACACCGTGCCAACGACCTACATTTCTCCAGTTCTGAGTGCCAGATGATATTGCTCCATGTTTTGAGAATTTGGCCGACCAGTCTGTGTTAAAAATGAAAGACATTCCAGCAGGGGAAAGGAAGAAAACCAAGGGTGTGACTTAGTGGGTTTTCCCTCCTTCTACGGAATCTGCTGGGCAGTGCAGGGCAGCCAGTGTGGGTGTGGAGTGCAGAGGGTGAACCGCCCGGCGCGAAGCTGGACTGGATTGGGCTGGGCTGAGCTGGGCTGGGCTGGGCTAGACTGGGCTGAGTCGGACTGTACTGGGCTGTGCTGGGCTGTGCTACGCTGAGCGGCGGGCCGGGAGACCGCTGTCCAAGGTGCTGCAAGGCAGCGCACACCGCCAGGCAGCAGAGAAGCCGCTCTCTGCCCCCCGGGCCCTAACTTGATGCTTCTGGGTCCTTCTGGAACCTTTTGATCCGAGCGGGTGGCTGAGAGAGCCAAGCGGATGGCACGTCCAGCGGTCTGATAGCCGTGTGTGTTGATGTGCTTGTACATGGGCTAACCTGAAGAGTGTAGACGTGAAACTTGAAACTTAAATACTTTGTGACTATTGCAATATTTTGCTGGTCTTTCTGGTGTTTTTTATATATTTCGTTTATAAAATTCAATCAGGAAATATTTTTTTTGTGTAATCAAACTTTTTTTTTTTTGATTGTTGTATATTTAGATAATTCTTAGCTTAAGAATCAGAATAGAAAATAACTTGACATCCAGCTATGTGGCTTAGATACACACTACTTGGTTCATGTTGTGGTTTATGTGGTGACCTGTTTTTTCTTTTCTTTTAAACAAAATGCTGAAAATGCTGCCTTTCCTTAAGACTCATGTATATAAGCCTTGGCTTAGTAAATAGTCTATTTCTATTTAAGATGTCTTTAGCATTCTGGGAGGGTGGCTTCATTCACAGAAAAAGAGAGCTTTTCATCCAGTTGACCAATTGCAGTGGATGATAAAAATCAATAAAATTTACACTGAACAACATTCAACCTAGACCTTGTAATTGGGTGTTGCTTCCCCCTTTCTCAACTCTCCCCAACACCATCCCCTATCCTCAACACTGTCAGTTCTCACAGCAAAGTGTGAAAATCATGGGGGATTTCTCAGTCCAGCAAGTTTTGCCTTTCCAGAAAGTACTATTGGTGATAACAAATAGTACATGTCAAAAATGCTTTAGATGCATGAATCTAAACCTCAGACTTCATATTTTTGTACTGTCCTCTGAAACAAGAAGAAAATGAACTTTACTTTCAAAATAATCTGTGTTCCACTACATTTCCTGGTGTCTGAAGAATATTTCACATTAATTGCTTTGTATTGCAGAAGATTGCAGGCAGGAGTTGTTTGACTTATCAGTTCACATTTAGCTATTCTACATGGTGAGTTTTGGTTTTAATATATAAGTATACTCAGTTTTGGGGGTTTTTGTATTTTTTTCTTTTAATAAGATCTTCCTATTAAACTTGTTATTGAATTGTAGTGGGGTTTTTGAAAATTTTGTAGAAAATGCTGAGAAGTCTGCACATTTAGAACAATTGGAAACCCATTTTTGATAATATTGATGAATATGCATATGCATTTTATATTATAAGGATGTCAGTAGACTTTATGTGTTGTTCAGAAGTTTGGGATATCAGTGTTGTCTCACTATAAATCCATCTTCAACTTATTTGTTAGAGACTGTCCTTAAAGTCAGATGTCTCTCTACATTGTTTCCTTATCTTGATAGTCACACATCAGTAATGGTTAAACAGTAAATATAAGAAATTATTTGAATGTATAACATATTCAACCAGATGACATAATTAATTGCTGTAGCTTTATTGAGTCACTGAAGTAACAGAGTAATTGAACGTCTGGACCTACATTTCTCTTTTTCTGTCTTAAATTTAATTTAGTGTTTTAAAAAATATTCTTGAAATTTTGCTTTTGCATGTTATAAATTCGTGGTTATATTTGCAGAGATTGGTCTTGGCAATATCTATAATTTCCTGGTTTCCAGAATATAATTTTTATATGCACTGTGACACAGTACAATTAACAGAAACTCTATTGGCTTGATGTTGGAAGGCGCAGTTCCTCATTAAGACTTGTCAGCCTTCTGTCAAGGGAAATACTCAAGTTCTTATTCTTAAGGCAGCAGGCAATCGCTCTGTGGAATAAAAGAAAATTCTGGCTACTTCTGCTTAAGAACTGGGTCAAATAACTAAGTAGGACATAAAAAATTAAAGGTTTTGAATTTTTTTTTTTTTGAGATAGGACTTACATTTTTGTGTTAAGTATCAGAGGCCAGGGCTTTCTTGGCAATTGTATTTGTTAATCTTTGAACAAGAAACCAGTCATCATTTTTTCACACAGGTTTCTTTAACCTGGTGAAAGTTGAGAGTGTTTAAAATGTGGCTTTCCTTAGTGCTAATTAAGATACTGAAATGTATAATTCAGGTAAGTGCATTATAATTGAAATAGCATTAAAATAATTTAGTTTCCCTCCTAGAATATCAAAGGAGAAAAATAAAAAATATGAGCTCTTTTTATATCAAAATTGTTAAAAAGCAAACTTTGGCTGACATCCTAGGTGCTCAACATGTACACACAGATTTTTGTTTTTCAGGAATTAAATATAATTTTATAACTTCTGGTTTGGGGTTTATGATACTGGTATCAAAATATGTAATAAAATTGCTGAGTTATCATACTACTTAGTTGAAAAACACGCATATCTATAAAGGGTTTCATCATTAAACATAGATGGTATAGTTGATAGGAATATAGAGTTGGTATTTCTGGTACTGAAGAATTTTTTTTTTTTTTTAATCAAAGAACTGCATTCAACCACTTTTATTTGAGTAAGGGTATGATTGAAAGTTATTTAAAACAATTAAAATCACATTTTTTGTTAGATGTTATCTGGAAATATCAAAGCTTATATGAATCATTACTTTTCCAAGAACTTTTTCCTAAACAGCATATGTAGTCTAATTAGGTTTTGATTTAGACTCTCAGTTAAGCTGGCAGAAAAGAGCAGATGAGAAATATGAAACCAAAAGCTCAAATGATAAAAGAACCCTTCTGTTAGAAAAGGTCACATAGACCAGCATCTGCCACAAAGTTAGATATTTCAGTTGCACATCTAAATCACATATTTATGTTATACGCAAGAGTGATATCTCAACTAATCAGAATAAACTCATGCAAATTAAACTTGAAGATCTGCACTGATGGTCTAGTACAAACAGGAAAAAAGCCCATTAATTACTGAACTAATACGTTTTCAGAATCCATTGAAATTTAAATCTTTATTTTAAAGTTCCTCTTAAAATTAATACTCTTCTGTATTTATAAAGCTTAAATGTTTAAAGAAACATTATTTTAATTATATAAATTTACACATTGTGTAAATTACACAAACCCATAAATTCATATGTAAATGTTTACACTTTAAAATTTTTCTTTAAAATGCAGTGAAACTAATGTTATTTTATAAATTGATGTTTGCTCAGTTTATGGGGTTTTATTTTATTTGTTCAGCTGATTTTTTTAAAAAAAGTAGAAGTTGATTTGTTTTTCAAAACTGATTTAAGACAAATATGTGGATGAATTTAGTATATTTGTTCTTGTAATACTGCACCAGTACAATAAATGAAGCAACAGTGACTATATGCTAATGTATTTGTATTTTGGCCTAACATCCTGATTAAGCAACCTGTTTCAGTTTCCTATTTTAAGCTAGATGAGTGGTAGTGCACCCAGGGGAAGACTGTGCACATGCTTGTGGTCATTCAGTTGCTTAACTGCTTTGCTGGATCAAGATCAGACCTCTTCATTCCTAAAAGAGAAAATTCTCCAGGTGTTCTTTCCAGAAGTATGTTAATCACACCTAACTTTTTTACAGTTTACATTTAGTTGATAGTCTAGATACTCATCCCATTCATAGTGTCAATGGGTATGTCATTCCTGACTTAGGAGAAAAAGGACTGTGGATGACTGACACAGAGAGTTGAAGTGGATTCCACCTTAGCTCAGCATCCACCATTTAATATTTCATGGTATTAACATCACATAATTAGGGGTGTCATGGTTCTGCCCTCAGTTTTACTTTGTTCCCTTGTTGTCTTTACATCAAGCAGTATGCTTCACATGCACATTGCAGAGACTGTGATGATCATGCTTCTTCATTTCATGTTCTTCTAGGAAAAGTAATCAAAATGCAAATTATAGTTCTATCACTTATCCTGCCTAAAAATCATTTGGTCTATACTTAGTAATTTATCACTTCAGTCTTGCACTAAGATCCATAATGTATTTAGATCTGTGAATTGCCTAAAAGGGAAAAAGTAACTTAGAAGCTGAATTGTTAAATGTTAGTTTTTGGTAAGTATCAGTCATAACACCTGAGAAGATAGAAAAATAAAGTAATCCATCTGATTAAAACTAAAAAAAAAAAAAAAAAGGCAGATATCCGTTATTGACATCCACACAAAATATAAAAGCTCAGATTCTTTTTGTAGTCAGTGGAGATACATAAGCAATTCTGGAGTCTGAGTCAGTTCACAATAAAGTGGACATCTAAAATAGGTCAGATAGATTATGCCCTAAAAATACCTATTTTCTGTCCATTTTCTCTAAAGAGGACAGACTGTCTTTTTATCTCAGATACAAACACCTCCACACACGTTGACCTCAAAAATCATATTAGATGAATCCTAAAAAAGTGATTTTGGTATAAAAATTAAGTTTTCAGGAAATTTTTTTCATATGAAAAGTTTAACTGTGAGAAAGTTTGTAAAATCCCACCACTTGTGCTGTCCCACACCAGCCTAGTGAAATCACAAGTCTCTTTCACTTCTCTGATAACTGTATTCTGTTCCTGAAGAATGTGTGAGCTCTGCAATCTACTTCTTAGGGGTGAGAATGGGAAAGGGTCTTGTGTGACATAACTGTATTTTTATCACTTTTTTTTTTTTTTTGAAAGAGAGGAGGCCAAGAGCTTCTACATATGACTTCTCCAGTTTTTATTTCTGTTAAGAAACCAGGCAATAACAAGTGTAGGTCATCTTCTTAATAGACATTTTTGCAGATCTGTTAGAGATTACTTACCTTATTCACAGGAGGGCTGGACTCTTTTTTTTTTTTTT